>CM031235.1:381171427-381771427 GCA_018340775.1 Taxus wallichiana var. yunnanensis | reverse complement strand
CTTCCTTGTAGATTATGTGTTCTAGAAATATCCCAAATGGTGTAGAAAATATGCACTTCTTGATGTTCAAGGAGATACTCAACTGTCTACATCTTTCAAACATTAAGCACAGATTGTCACAATGATCTTTAACTAATCCATACACCGTCTAATCATCTAAATAGACATGTAAAAATTTGTTAATAAATTCCTTGGATTCTTGAACAACTATTCGTGAGAATACAATAGGCACATTTTTCAAACCAAAAGACATTACAAGTATATATGAAGCTACCCCATTCCGTAGTAAATGTAATCTTTTCTGATCCTCTTAGGCAATCTTAACCTAATGATACCCGAGAAACCCATCCATAAACGAATAGATTTTGTGCCCTACAATACCTTCTAGTATTTCCTCGATGAATGATGTAGGAAAGGGATCAGTCACACATGCAACATTCAGCTCCCTGTATTCTACGCAAATCCTAATCCATCCATACTTCTTGATAATGATCACCATTGAACTAACCCATTCTGACTCAACAAGGGGCTTGGTAATTCTAGACTTCAACATTTTGTTAATTTCTTCTTTGAATATTTTGCGTAAGTTGGGGTTCATCCTGTAGGGTCTCTTTCTAACTGGGTTCACACCCTCTTTAAGTTTTATCTTCATCTCCCCTAACGATTCATGCATGCCTTTAAGTTCATGGTACCCCTAGGGAATAATTCTTGGTAATCCCTTAGTAACTCTATGATTTTTTCCACTTCATAGTCTGACCAATAGTCCCCAATTATATCTTCTTTAGGCTCATCCTCGATCCAATATCCACCTTATTTGTTTTTATAGGTTCATGATAGGCAAGAATGGTCATATTTGCATTGTATAATACCTCCCGCTTACCCGTTAAATGATTTACATCCAAATTTTCTACTTCTTCATCATCCACTAAGTAGACCATTTTTCCTTTTTCTTTCTCAAGGCAAGCGCATTGAAGTAATTTTTCACCCACCTCTGTTTCTTCAACAAGACACGCTCTTGAGTCTCCTTCATCTAATAACTCGTGAAGGAGTTCTTCACCTTGCACTATCTCCCATAGTTAAGCACTTTATGACTTTCAATGCTTCTTCCACCGAGAGAATTTGTAGAGAAGAAGTCAAACATCTAGGTCATTCTTGTAGTTAAATCCTACCAATTTCCAGTCTCTCTATGGAGTTATGCATATACATACCAAGCACGCACGCATCCTTGTAAAGTGGAATAAAACTTGTGCACCCATAGCGAAGGTGGTAAAGCTTCCTGCCCTTCTATCTAGAGTCTCTCACACTTCGAACATGGTGCTAAGTAGGTTGATTACCATAACAAGTATAGATTTTAGTAGGTGCATTGCTCTTAAGGAACCTAGTAGCAAGATAAATCCTAATTTCATTCCATCCTACAATATTATCCTTATGGGCCATCCACGAGTGTGTTGCTGTCCCACATAGTGTATATGTTAACATATTTCTTCTTTCCAATGGGTCTATCCACTATTCTTCCATGGCACACAAGAATACCATAGGATCTCCTTCTTTGGTGTAACAAGGTACTAAGTTGTTACCTATTCTCCTGGCATAACACAGTTTTCTTCCTCTAGGAAATATTCTCTTTACTTTGTGCCCCACCAACTCATAAGTGCTATGATCCCAATTATCGAAACAACACTTGTAGTATCACTAATGGACTTCGCATCCTCCCACCGAATTATCCTTCTTTATTTGGCTCAAGCATCTCTCGGGTCTTGGATGGTGCATACATAAATCTGATTCGAGATCTTCTTCACTCAAGGGCTCAACATAGGGCACATATTTACCATATGTTAAAGGGATAATAGCTCTCTCCTTGTTGTTTTCAAAACTAATATAGCCTTTGTTGAAACGAAGATCAGCATTATTTACATAGCACCAAGGATGCCCCAATAGAGTTGGGAAGCTATCGACTCTATCAAAGACTAAAGCCTCAAAGTATCTAGTGAACTTGGCTCCTTGTATAGTAATGGATGCATCTTTCAAAACTTTGATAGGATTGGATTTAGTCCAATTAGCCATAAACAATACATTAGAGGATGGATTTAATGGGGGTCTTCCCATTTTTACTCATGCATCTAAGGTAAGAACATTGACTTCCACACCTGTATCAATCATTATATTACTCAATAGCAGCTCGTACAAAACAAAATTTAGAGTGATTTCCTTGTCATAATCTACGATATAAGGGGGATGATTCACAAGTAGGATCTGTCGTCCAGGTCTCAACACTTTTGCATAGAGTGTTTCCCTTTAACCAATCCCCTAACAATGGAATGATATTTTCTGGCGTAAAATTTTACACACTTCCCTTAAGTCATCTATATCAGTTGAGACATCTCTTATACTTTATTTTTCTCCATCTTCCGTGATTTATCTTTTAAGTATTGTATCTCACCTTGAAGATTCCTAAGAACTTCCATGGTTTCCTGATAGAACTCCTTTTGATGGGAAGGATCTAGGTACCATAAATGTCGAAATTCCTCCTTAGTGATGGTGGGCTTATGCTAAAATGATTCCTTGGAATGTGCCGCCTTAGTGCAGGTCGTGATCTTCACTTGTAGTTTCTTGGACTTTGCCTCCAACTTAGGCATCCACTGATTTTCAACAGTGTGTTATATCCTAACCATCCTGCGTCTTTATTTTCTTGCTTATATTTTTTACTAAGATGCTCATATAAGTCTAGGAACTCCTCATAGCTATGGTTATTTCCACAAAAATAACATGTAATATTTTGAGGATATTCACACCTGTAGTGGTCAGGAGATCCACATGTATAACATGTTCTACGAGGAAACTCACTTCTTCCACTACCATGGCCTCATCCTCCAAATCCACCGCGGTATCCTCAACCTCTGCCATGACCACCTTCAAAATGCCCTTCATTCCGATCACAATGCACTTGATTGTGATCTTGGTTCTGATGCTCATTCTTGCCCTTCGAGTTATTTGAAAATCCTATTTTTCATACACCAATATCTATAGCATCATGGATCCGATCAATAAACCGGTAGTCTTCAATATCATGTGTCGTGGACCTACGGACTTTACAAGAGTAGCTTGAAACATTCTTCCTTATCACACATTGTAATAATGGACAGCGGCTAGCATCATGGTTTAAATGGTATATCTCACAATCCAACAAAAAAATTGTACTGATCTACAAGGACAACTATCCTTTGTGTGACCTTCTACTTCATAATTTGTACACCAAATCCCTATGCGCATCTCATGTGCTGAATTTGCTAATAGTTTCTCCAACTATTTTTCCATAGCTATGATCTGTGCTTCTAAAAATGGGCTCACCCTAGTATCTATACTTCTAACTACCTCAGCACGTAAGGCTAGCTTCAAGTGCTTCACGTAGATTAGTGTATGTATTATGTGATAATGCCCTTCTAAAAGGGGTAATTAGGCCCCCAATGAACCACTATGCATGCTAGCTTGCGTGTATATCATAAGAAATCTTAGATAACAACATTTTAAAATGGGCATCATACTCTCTAACACTCTCAGTAGTGCCTTGCTTAATATCCTTGAGTGCACTTATACTCTTCTGCTCAAACTCAGGGATGTGAAACTCTTTAAGGAATGCATCTTTTAAAGCTATATAGTCTACGTAAGTCTGATCAGGGTCAACTTTCTGTACTAGCTATGTGTGCGCCCTTGTAACGTAGTAGCAAATTAGCTTTCCCTATGCTCAAGTCATGATTCCTTTTACGCACCATAGTATTTCACACATATGCACATGTTCAACAACATCTTCTATGCCCCTATACTCTAGAAGATGAAGAGACATCTCCATGTAAATATTCTAGGGTTGGTGCGGACCTTTCCCACCTGATCCAAAACCTCCTGTGTTTCCCCTACCTCTAGAACCACCAGATCCTCTAGAACTAGAGCTACCTATGCCTCCTAATCCCAAACCTGTAGCTGGTGTCGGACTAGAAGATGTACTTCCTTGTGTCCCAATAGTAGAACTGAATTATACCTTGACAGTCTATGAAGCGTTACCACTCCTAGAAGTTAGTCAAAAAATTGGCATGCCTGAGTTCTGTGCAGATGATACACCTAAAAAGGTACTCCCATATAACAATGAATCCATTTGTGTTGCCATTATTGTGCCTTTCATAAGACTCACTCCTACTCTTCCACTGCTTGAATTAACTTTTTGACTTGTTTGTTGTACTAGATGTTGGAAAACCAAGTGCAAGGGTAAGTTTTCTAGGTGGATTCAGAAGCACACCCATGGCCCAAGTTGTCTCTACTTGTGCACTTGTATGTGAGGCTGAGGAGGGTTCCCTATCATGTTTTCCCAAATGAGGGAGTTCCTGAGGCTCGGGTTCCACATCTTCTACATGAACTTTAACTCCTTCCCAAACTATCTTTCTCCACAATGCCATTTTCTCTATACCTCTCACTTTGCTTCTCTATCTCCCTCTCGCACACCTCATTATAGATAAGTTGCCTTTCCTCTCTCTTCCTTCTACCACTAGGTCTACCATCTTTCACCAAACCTGCTCCTACCCCCACGCATTGTGGGGTTTAGTTAGCCATCGGTTTACTCTCCAAGTTCAAATTTACCATCAGGATCTTTATCTCCAGTGGAATGCCTTGCAAGTAAGTTCCTCTTGGATATCGTAAAAACTAGAATTCAACTACCTTTGGGCAAAAATAAGTGGAAATTGAGTATTCCAAGATATAATTGTTCAAAACACCACGAATCACATATCCATAGCTTGAGTCCAAATCAGATTAGCATCATAAAGGGCCCGAAATTATTCCTGTGTCTAGACAAGTGCATGATACCTCTAATTCCTCTTAGATACATACACAATCAGCCACTCGTACAATTCTACTGGAAATATAGTGAAGAAGATCTCATATAAACTATCATGCATGTTCTCATTCCACCCACACGTGTGCGTTAAACTTAGATCTAGTGTTGAACCACCATGCATATTCTTCTTCCAAATCATCTATCCACTCCTCAACACTTGCTAAGGCCAACCAGTATGTCTTCATCATGAACAATCCTGAAAACAATTGAAAAAGAGGTCCCAGTAACGGAACCAATGATGCAGCCTAGAATTTAGCAATACAAGCCCAGTGCATGCTGACACATCACTTAGCCTAGACTAAGCACTCACCCAAAGTGCGCAAAGGTACCAGGACCCTCTTTAGGGTTGTTGTTTCGGATGTTAGCATAATGAAGACTTTAATCATTCAGATCTATAACTAATATATCTTTCATACATTACATATTCAAACCTAGATCTAGAACATAACAAACTTTAACAGATAACCATAATGGAATCAAGCATGCAATACTGAATTATAACCATGAGAACACCTTGTTTCAGTCCATAATCTCCATTATATTAATTGCAGTAAATACACATAAGCTTCATTACAATAACAGTAGTATACGCTCATGCGTGTAATAGATCTAGCAACATAATCTCACTATATCCTAGTTCTCACACGTATATCTATGCTCTCTCTCTCTCTATCTATCTATATCTACTACATAGTTTACTACATATTTATAAGGGTGGGGACTTTCCCTTCACTACTTATCTAATCCCAAAATAGGTTGCATGCTATTATTAGCCACGTGCCGTTACAAAAATAGGATTACATGCAAGAGTGTTAACAATAGATCTCTCTTTGTCAACTATCAGTTCACAATTCTATCTTTAGTCTACATCCATGAAAAGTGCTTCATAGCTGATCATCCAAAAATATCCAATGTGTGTCACATAAGTCTCCAATTAGTTTGAGTGCTCCGCATGCTATCTCCAAAAATAGATCCTCATCATGAAAATGGCCACATCTTGAATGCTCTCTGTTTTGTGCCTGATCCTCTCCAATGCTTCTACTCCTTTGACTGCGCTCTATTCTCCCACGTGAACCTTCTATATTTTCTTCACTAAGTGCCAACGTTTGATTGATCAACAACAAGTTACCCAAATAACAAGAAGATTTATTTGGATAACAATGTTGGTGACTTTTGGGGCCATCTTCTTGGTAGATGAAGGAGATCGAAGAGCCTAGAGAAACCATTGGGCATGGAGTCCATTACGTAATCATGAAACCACCCCTGTAGTCACTTGAAGATCATCTCTTGAATTGTATTATGAATCTTGTAACCGTTGAAAGAAGATCTATACCCTAGAAGCAATAGAAGAGTGTGTGTGAGAAGCACGTAAGAAGAAAAAGCTATGTACAAATAAATAATGTGCGTGCAAAGTGCACTTGGAGGAATTGAAACTATTCTAACATATACATAATGATGTAACAAAACTAATTGGAAGGTTTTGAGATAGATCCCATTTACTAGGATTTGTAGCATGCTTCCATTAAGATGAGTTAACTCAAAAGAGTTATCCTCTTTGCATGAACTAATGATATAAAGGCCACTCCAAAGTGCATCAAACTTTGAATGGTACCCTGGTTTAGCTCACAAGATCCCATTTTAAGACTAAGTTCCCAACTTTGAAATCTTGAGGCCCGAGATTTCTGTCAAAACCATTTCTTTGTTTCTTGTTGATGTTGTTATATCTTGATCATGGTAGAGTTCCTTAGCTCTTCAAGATCACCCACTCTATCATTTTAATTTCTCTCTGGTCTGCACCTTTGAATTCCAGCTACTAGGAAAGCACTAATGAGTTTAATTCTAGTGTCAAAGGAAGGGTAGCCTCCTTACTATAGACAATGTTGTAAGGCAAAGCTCCTATTACTATTTTGACTTTGATTGTATCTACCCGTGAGTGCGTGTGAGACCTTTGTATGAAACTATCTTTGGCTGATGTTTATTGTGCACTTCATGATTCTCGATTAGGTTCTTGTTTTTGACTCTTCCAAACTGTTACCATGAGGGTAATAGCTGGAATAATTATTTGGGTAGATGTTTATATTTAGCGCCTAATTAGTGATTTTAGTACCAAGGAAGTATTTTGCATTATCATAGATAATGGTTTGAGGGATGCCAAACCTTGTGACTATACCCTCGAGAAAGTTAAGGATGACTGACTCGATTGATTCCTTGAGCGTGAAAGCTTCTATCCATCGATGAAATATTTCGTAGTTGTCAGCACCCACTTGTGTCTAGTGCTTGAAGGTGGATTGATCATACCTATGAATTCAAGACCCCATTGCACAAAAGGCTGATCCACTTGGATTGGTTAGAGGGGAAGCACTACCAATTTTTTCTTTCCTATAAAGAAAGTGCACTCTCTAGCATTTTGTGACCCACTTGTGTGCATCTACAAATAGGGTAGGCCAGAAGATACCTACCATTATGATCTTCATTGCTATAGTTTTGGTAGAAAAGTGTCCACTAGAGAATCCATCGTGAAATTCTGCTAACACTTTTTTAGTCTGTGTGTCATTGATACATCTTAACAACATGCCATCAAGATTTTTCTTGAAGATAATTCCATCAATAAAAACATAAGGGATAGATTGTAATATGATATGTCTTCTCTTTGATTTGTTTAAACTAGGAGGGTATGTGCCCTTGAAAAGGAATGTGATCATGTCCTTCATCCAGTCATGCGTGCCGGCGTTTGTGCTTTGCTCAAGTTCTACATGAGGGAGATCATCCGAGAAATAATGAAGTCTCAGATTCAATTTGTGCATCCTTAGCAATCTACCTACAAATCATGCTGCTCTTACCAATTTTGTGGCTTTGATAGTCACATCATACTCCATGATTTTTGTCACCCATCGTACTCTCTTTTCACTGATTTTTGCTCCCATGATGAATTCTCTAATAGAAGAGTGGGAGACTAACACCTTCATATGATTTGTGACGAGCACAATTTTGAATTTCTCGAGTGTGCACATGATGGAAAAGACCTTCTTCTCCATATGAATGTATCTTAATTCTTAATCCTTCAATTTCTAGCTGAAGAAATCCATTGGTTGTTCTAGCCCTTGTTCATTTTCTTGTTTTAGGACAACAACAACACTAGTATTAACGCCATAAGCATAAAGGATGAAATCCTTGGAATAATCCGGGTTGATGAGTGTTGGCACACAAGAAATTTCTTACTTTATTTTGTAAAATATTTCTCTTCCTTCTAATTTCCATCTAAAGGCTATGTCCTTCTTGAGCATCAAGGTGATGGGCCAAACTAGTCCTACAAAGTTAGGGATAAAAACCTAACAAAGTTGATCTTACCAAGGAATGATTGCAAGGAATTTTTGTGCACTGGGCAAGGAAAGAGCTAGGATGGCTGAAACACACTCAAGATCAATTGTGATACCATCCTTTGAAACCACATGGCCCAAGAGCTTGCCTGTGCCACCACAAAATTGCACTTCTTGGGGTTAAGAGACACCCCATACTTTCTACATCTCTCAAATACTTTCTCCAAGTGCACCATATGATCCGCACTCTACTTTGAGAAGACTATTATGTCATCAAGGTAAACCAAGATGAAATCATTGATGTAACCTTTGAAGGCATATTCCATGACGTGCTAAAATTTTGCACCTACATTTAACAAACCAAAGGGCATTTTATGATACACATATGTTCCCCATTTGGTTGTAAACACTATTTTGAATCGATCCTCTTCCTTGACCAGGATCTGATTGAAACCTGAATACCCATCTAACATTGAGAACCTCTACGAGTTGGCCATAGTCTGTAGAATTTGCTCCATTGAAGGCAAAGGATAATGATCCTTTAGAGATGCCTTATTCAAATCTCTTAAATCAACACAGAGTCTGATTTTACCATTCTTTTTGCGCACTAGAACTAAATTTGTGACCCAAGTAGAGTATTTGATGGGAAAAATAATCTTCGCCTCGATGAGTTTACATAAATCCTTTCTCATGAGGGGATCTATCTTTGGATTAATTGGTCGTTGCTTCTGTTTGACGGGCTTAATACCAAGATCAAGGTCAATGGAGTGTTGAGCAATACTTGGATAAAAAAATTTGAGGTCTTCATACTCCCATGAAAATATATCACTATATTTTGATAGAGAGATATGAAGGCCTATTTTTCCTTGTGTACGCAAGCTTTGTTAAGAAGCAACTCCTTTCGCATGCAATAGTGACTGGGGAGTAGTCTTCTTGCACAAAATCATATACTTTTCTTCACCCTTGAACTCATCATCAAGGATAAACATTTTCTCTAAGGTGACTAGCCCTTTAGGAAACTTGTTTTTTTTTAATTTGTATTACTTGGTCACCATACTGTCATTCAAGTCAGCTTGCATGCTTGATGAGAACTCAGCTTCATTTTCGATGAACAACACGATCTGTGCATCACACAAACACTAGCTAGTTAGTATTGTTGTCTGGAATGGATGACTGACCACCATATTAATGTGTTAAGTGTTTCATTTAAAAAATTCCTCTGCGGGAGAGAATCAGAACCAAGAGAGACCATTTAGTCACCTCCTTGTTCATTTAGCTTGGTACTACCTACAGATTTAGAGCATTAAAGCTCTCTAGGAGGTCCCAAACTCTATTTTTATAAGCTTTGAGAAGCTTATTATTTTTCTAGAATTTTTTGGTAACCTAGTGGATGATGAATATCATGTCCTCGAATATCAGAATTCCTTAATTCCTTTCTTTTTCAGCAATGAGAAAGCCATGCACCAATGCTTCATATTATGCCATATTGTTGGAGCATGCAAATTGTAGCCTATGTGAAAAGAAGAATTTATCATCCTTAGGGGAGATGAGAACCACCACTTCTCCCATGTCACTTCTTCTTCTAGAGCCATCAAAGTATAACTTCCATAGGCCAGGTTCAACTTGGTATTTCTTAAGCACACACGAAACATAAATTCTTCTTTAAGAATGTAGTAAGTACTAAGCCCAGTTTCATAAGCTTCCAATTCTTCATTATATGGATCAAATTTATGGTTCCTCTCCACCCATTCATCAAGCACTAGATCAGGAATAGAGGGTGGAATAGGCTTCTCTTCAGGAACTAAAGCTTGTTCTTGGATTAAACAATTGGCTTAGAGAGGGGATGGCACATATGACTCTACATGATAAGAAAAAATAGGCTCAACTTGTATGGTAAACTAGGTACCATACCTTGTATTTAGTAGTATATGAGACCAATCATAAGACAAGTAACCACCCACTTTAGCAAAGAAAGTATCTTGGCAAAAATAGGGAAAACAAAGGAGGTAAGTCAATGATTGACACATCTTGAGTAATTGTTAAACTTGGACATGCATGAAGGGTCAACTCAAGATCCTTGATGATCCCTAATGTAGTGACCATTGAACCATCAAGTTGTAGGACTCCTTTAGACAAGGTGTTATACCTAATACCTAAGACATCAATTATCTTCTTAGGCATAATAGAGGTACTAGCGCCTAAGTCAATCATGAAATTATGCACTAGGTGTTTGCCTATGATCAAGGACATGTAAAAGGGTGGGGTTTTAACAACTTTACTTACTTGCTTCTCCTCTTCTTGGAAGATGTTGATAGTAGTGCATGGCTTGTGAATAGTTGGATCAATGTGGAAGTTGGGCCAAAGCTTCATACAATAGATCCCGTTGAGAAGGAATAGTCAAGGCATCCCAAATTATGACATTTGTGTTTTTATTATTCATCTGGTCAACAATGTTGAATGGGAAACTCACTGACTTGTGCATTTGGGGAAAAACATCCCTTTTTGACTGTTCAGGCACGGAAGCAAGAGCTTGACCTACCAAAGGGGGCATGTGCTTTTCGGGGCTTATGTAGGGACTTGAGCATTATTACTACTTTGGATACTTTGGCTACTTATATTTACTTTTGAAGGTCATCCTACATTATTGGGAGTGTGACCTGCATGCCTGACTCTAACATTCTCTTCTTATATCTCGTGTTTTCTGCAACTTAGGCACACATTCTCCTTATATCATGTGCCACTTGGTTGATTACATAACATTCCTCCATGCTAAAGAACATCAAATTTGTCTCTAGAGGATTTTTGGTCTTTCTTGGTTATCTACTTCAAGGGCACTTGTTAAAGGCTCACAGGATGAAGCATTTTGGATCATGTAGGTTTGGGTATGCACAACATTCGCATAGTTATTTTGAATGTGAGGCATATTGAAAGGGAGGCACAATTATGACTCTTGCACTAAATTATTCTTAACTGGAATGAGTACCGACTTGTATTAGGTCTTTGGAAGAGAGGGCACATGAGAAAAAAATTTTGCAAGGTCATATGCATGTTAGCATGCCATCTATCACTTTTTGGTTGGGCACATATCTTTGGTTTCTATATTGATTTTGCCAAGGCTGATTGTTATGGCTATGTGCCTTATTATAATTACCTCTATAGGCTTGCGCCTGTTACTTTTCTAATGATATGACTTTGTTTGATAGATTTCTTATCGAGCCTTTAATTCCTCAACTTCCTTTTGTTGCGCTGAAGAGTAGGATATAGAGGGAATTGGTTGTGTTATTTTCTTAGGAACGGGAATAGGGGCCATAGAAGGTTGGGGCGCTTGCAACATTTCTAGGAACAAGGTCATAGTCGGTCTAGGAGCTATCTTTCCTACCTGAATAAGACTATTTTATGCACTTACTACAATACTATAAGTAGCTAGTAAGGTCCTACCTCCCATATATTGAATCATGAATGAGATATCATTTCTCAATGCTTTTAGATAATATAGAAAAAAATGTTGGGATGTAGGTCTTACCAAAAAAGGTATTTTGTCCCAAGTCTTTTGAAATATGATGTTGAAATCAATCATCTGCTCATTGGGCACCCTTTGTTTTTGTTGTTAGTTGCTTCACTAAAGATAGGTGATCTGACTTATCTTCAAAGTAATTGCAAAGAGCCATTCCCATCTCATCCCAGGTGGTAATAGATCCAAGTCTCAAACCTCGATACCATTGAAGTGCTTTACCTTTGAAAGAGGATGCAAGTAACCTTACTGCTACATCATCATGTGTGATCAAATAGAGTGAAAACATGTTTTCTACATCCTATATATGCTCCTGAGGGTGACTTGATTCTCACCAATAAAGTATGGAATACTTTTGATCGTGCCATTGGGCATGTCATTTTACACAACCAACACCAAGGGACTCCCTCCTGTTAAGTTGGAAAAGTTTCTTAGGGGAGGAGGTGGCTGATGTGCCATTGCAGGGTGCATAGGTTATTTATTTTAAGGAGGAGTTGAATGGGTGCGACGCGAAAAGATAGAGATGCACGCGCAAGGCTTTTGGAACGGAATCTTCTCGGGGTTAATTGGAGGTACTCGAATGAATCTTCACCTACTGAACTTCTTCTTGTATGAACTCTTCTCATGAAAGGAGCTCAAGGTTGCTAAAACAAAGATCTAGAAATGTTGGGAGTCACTAGATGTGTTGAAATGAGCCTCCAAAGGCTAAAATACTAAGACCACGCACCAAAACTTAGCAATATGAAATGTAATATTTCATTGCTTGTCCCACCGGGCATGCTAGAAAATGTTGGTATTCAAAGTTGCACACGTGTCTAAGATCTAGAAGGATCGAGGTGTTCAAGATGAAAATGGAACCGTCCCCAAGTTGTGGGACCTTGTGCACTTGGGACAAATCTCTAGAGAAGGCCAATTCCTCTATCTATTTCTCTTTATTACTACTACTCCTAGTGCTAAAGGGTAAACTAAGCTAATAAATGCCAATGGATCAAGGATAGAAAGATAACATAGAAGGAAACTACACTAAAAGGTGATAGCACTAGAAAAGAGGATGGACACTATCCGTGCATTACGAGTTAAAATGAGAGGAAATTCGTAAAAGGCTAGGCATGTATAACACGACTTAAAACGTATTCACTAGATCAGTTTCATGGGACACAACCAAATAAGGAGTTGCAAGGGACATGAAATGGCACAACCAGCACACAACACAAAAGAAAAGGAAAGAAGAAGGAATGCAAACACGTTAGGATAGAGAATAGTCACAAAACAAAGGCTTCTATTACTTCCATAAATGCACAAAACTATTACAATGGTGAAAGAGGTCGGTATCCACATGCAAGAGCTAGATCTAGAGGTCTACAACTCAAAATATAGAAAGTATGAATTCCTTAGAAAAAATGCATAAGGATCTAGAGTTTCCAACATTAATAATGAGCCCATATCTTACATTTATAGATGAATCTGTAGAAGGAGAAGAGAAGGAAGGAAAACTCAAATTTGAAATACAACCACCAATAAGAAGCATTCGATACCTAAAAATCTACCTAAGAATCTTTCAAATTCACTTCCATAGGTCTGTCTTGGCATGTTGGATGAGGAAGAAGGGTGAATTAAATTAAATCGGGTGGTTAGAGAAATCAGATCTACTCATCAATGTTTAGAGAGATGTTTTTCCATTTCTTTCCTACCAGATCCACCAAGAATTTAAATTTGAATATCTAGCACTGTAGCTAATGTTGGTAGCTCTCTCGATAAGTTTAGGAACATACTAGTGAAACACTTTGTAGCAAAATATATGGCTATCGAAGTTTTTTAGAGCCATCGACGTACACAAGACATGTGGCGCTTGCAAATTGGCTGAAATGATGGCCAACTATGAAAATATTTTGTCATTTCTTCCACATGTCACTCACTAATTTTTTGTAAGGTTTCGTGCCCTTTTGGCACACTATGATTGGTTGTGTGGTACACTCAAGCATGTAAAAAGATGTCCTGGTATAGAAGGGTGCAAAGGAGGGTGCGAGGGAAGGGCATGTGGAGGAAAATAAAGTAAGGCGCAGAAAAATGCATGTGTGACGGAAGATGGGAGATGATGCAAACCGGTGAGTAGAGAATGCATTGTCAAGGAAAAACTATTACAAAGTAATGGGACCGGCGTGCAAGAGGGCCGGGGACTTAGTTGATTTAAGTAAGTGTGAGGTGCATGTATAAGGAATAACTACATAGGAAGAAAGTAAATGCATAGAAGGTGGGCACAATGGAGGAGTAGAACAAAGAGGAAAAGGAAAATGGAAGGAGATAACATAAAGCATGCAAGGGTGCGTGAGGAAAAGTAAGGGTACCAAGGGAAAACCGCAACTAAGGAATTGTGCCAACTAAACTCCGAGCACACGTAACCTTGAATGAGGAGCCGAGAGCCGAATATGTATACAAGTTACCCAAATATCTAGGAGAGTTATTTGGGTAACAAGTACCACCTGAAAATCCTTGCGAAAAGAAAGATCTCAAATCACATAATGAAAACCTCTTTGAGGCATTTATGGATAAACAAAAGGAAAAACCAATGCAGCCAATATTAGACCCATACAAAGATACAACTCTATTTGAACCACCTATTGAAGTGGATTCAAATCTTCCCCTTGATCCTACCCGCATGAAAGATATGTCCAAAATTTTGGTTAAAGAGACTATTGATGTCAATATTGGGTCATAAGAGGATCCTAAAATGGTTAATCTAGGGGCTTTACTCTCGGCACAATAACAAAATACATTTGTGGAGTTACTAAAGGAATTAATATACATATTCACATGGTCTTATGTGGATATACTAGATTTGGACCCAACCCTATTTGTGCATAACCTTGTGGTGCACCCAAATGCCAAACATGTTAAACAAAAATTAAGGAAGATGTACCCACGTGTCACACTCTTGGTAAAAGAAGAACTAGAAACGCTACTTGAAGTAGGTTTCATCAAATCAATAGATTACTCTAAATAGATGTCAAAGATTGTGCTTGTCCAAAAGAAACCAGTAGGAATCCACATTTTCACGGATTTCAAGGATATCACCAAATTGTGTCCTAAAGATGACTTCCATTTACCTAAAATCGACATGATTATCGATTCAACTGCTGGGTATGAGATGTTGTACCTCATGGACAATTTTTTAGGATACAATTAGATTAATATTGTAGAAGAAAATCAACACAAGACTATATTCATAACCCCTCAAGGAATGTTTTGTTACCAAGTGATTCCATTTGGTCTAAGGAATGCAAGAGCCATTTACTAGAGATCCATGAATTTTATCTTCCATGACTTGATGAATGACATCATGGAGGATTACATATATGATATTTTGGTTAAATACAAAACTAGAGAAGAGCACCCAAAAGTGTTATGGCATATATTTCAACTCCTCGAGACTTCAAGGTCGTTTGAACCCTAAAAAGTGTGTCTTTGGCATACTATCTGGAAAAATATTGGGCCTCATCATTTCTAGGAGAGGGATCGAGGTAGATCCCACGAAGTTTGTAGCTATCAGTGAAATTTTGTCACCCAAGAATCTCAAACAACTACGTAGTTTGCAAGAGAAAATCAAGGAAATCCACCAATTTATCTCACACTTGTGGATTAGCGCCATCCCTTTACACATATTTTGAAGAAAGATGTTGCTTTCAACCAGGGTCTTGAATTCTAAAAATCATTTGAAATACTCAAGAAATATCTAACCCATCCCCGAGTTCTCATACCACCTACCCTAGGTGAACCACTCCTATTATATATCTCATCTACCTAAAGTGTTATTGGTTCTCTGCTTTCCCAATATGACCTAAACCACAAAGAACGAGATGTGTATTACCTAAGTTGAACCTTCATTTCCTTTGATTTAAACTACCCTCAAATAGAAAAGGCATGCATAGCAGTGCTATTTTCTTTCCGGAAGCTACACCACGATCTCCTTAACAAAAAAACTAAACTAATTTCTAAAGTTGTCCCTCTCAAATACCTTTTATCAAAACACACACTTACGAGAAAAATGGCTAATTACATCATCCTCCTAAGTAAATTTGACATTGAGTTTGTTAACCAAAAGTCACGTAAAGGACAAGTGCTTGTAAATCAACTAGTTGAAGCTCCTCTACTAGGTACGGAACCATTGTGTCTATATACATCATACGCATCTACACTATACATTGAAGAATCCAAAGATATGGAAAATGTAGTTTGATGCGTCATTAAATTATCATGGTGTAGGGGCGGGCATAGTGCTCATCAATCCAACAGGGATTTTATTCCACATGCATTTCGAATAGGATTCTCATCTACAAACAATATAGATGAATATGAGGCATTCATTGTCGGTTTGAAAATTTCCATTCAATGGGATATCAGACAACTTAAGGTCATGGGTGATTCAACACTTATCATCAATAAAGTCAATGATGAATAAAAATTTAAGGATGATAAGCTCATTCCATATAAAAATATTATTGAGACATTAAAGGAGTACTTTGTGCAAGTAACCTTTGAAAAAATGCCACGAGTACAGAACAAGTCAATAGATGTTATGGATACAATTGGGGCACTACTTAAAATGTCACCTCAGATGAAGAAAATACCATTTTTTGTTGAGCATCTAGGTGAACTATTGATCCATCAGAACCTGGCACTTAGTGCAAAAAAATATAGAAGGTTCACATGGGATAACAGAGCGCATTCAAAGGCGCAGAATTATTAGAAAGGATTGCGTGCGAAGAACAGAAAATGAGCTTTGAAGACTTAGCCATTTTCACAACAAGGATCTATTTTTGGAGATAGCGTGTGGAACACTCAAACTAATTGGAGATTTGCACATCACGCATTGGAAATTTTTGGATGATTAGCTACGAAGCACTTTGCATGGACACAGGCTAGGAATAGATCTACTACTATCAGTTAACTAATAGTAGTCTATTATTAGTGCTCTTGCATGTAATCCTATTTGTGTAATGACGTGTGGCTAATAATAACATGTGACCTATTTTGGGATTTGATAAGCAGTGAAGGGAAAGTCCCCACCCTTATAAGTATGTAGTAAACTGTGTAAAAAGATATACATGGAGATAGAGAAAGAGAGCATAGACATACGTGTGAGAACTATGGTATAGTGAGATTATGCTACTAGATTTGTCATGCACATGAGTGTATACTACTATTACTGTAAGAAGATTCTGTGTAATTGTCATATTTAATATAATGGAAGATATTGGCTGAATTTACGTGTTAGTCCTATGTGTATTTGGGTCTAGTATGTTCTTGATTTCATCATTGTTAATACTTAATTTTGTTCCACCTTAGAAATAGATCTGGCATGCTCTGTATAATGATGTATTAGTAATGGAACCACATGTATTAAGTCTTCATCACGCAACATCCTACAACAACAACCCTAAAGAGGGACCTAGTACCTTTGTGCACTTTGGGTGAGCACTCAATCTATGTTGAGTGATGTGTCAAAGATGCCCGAGATCTTACTAGTGAATTCTAGGCTGCATCATGAACCCACATATGACATGTTGGAATCATGTGTGGTATGTGAAGTCGTTAGTCCTCTTTCACCATGGTATGATTCCATCTACACCTACCTCAAAGAAAACACCTTCCCTCAAGACATTACCCATACTGACAAGAAATCCCTCATTCACCGAATAACTCATTATACCCTTTCATGAGGCACACCCATCTACTTGTAGAGGATACAATGGGAATTTATTGTACTATCTTAATATGGCTGAATTAGTCCGGCAATCAACAAAGCACATGAAGGAGTTTGCAGAGAACATACAAGTGGGATGATAATGGCTAAAAAACTATTGAGAATGGGTTACTATTGGCCTACAATGGAAGCAGATTGTTGTCAACATGTTAAGAAGTGTGAATTATGCCAAAAGTATGGAAACCTAATCCATGCACCAACACAAAATCTAAAGCCAATAACAACTTCATGGTCATTCTCAAAATGGGGGTTGGATCTCATAGGGAAGATCACTCCTACATCCTCAGATGATCATACCCACATCATTACCACCACCGATTACTTTACCAAATGGGTAGAGGCAGTGCCTCTCACATATGTCATGGGTGTGCAAATATCCAAATTCATCATGAATCACCTCATCTACCATTACAAAATTCTCTCTGCCATTGTAGCAGATTATGCTACTAGATCTATCACATGCATGAGCGTATACTACAAGTTATTGTAAGAAGCTTCTGTGTAATTTCCATATTTAATATAATGGAAGATATTGGCTTAATCTACGTGTTAGTTCTGTGTGTATTTGGATCTAGCATGTGCTTGATTTCATCATGGTTAATACTTAATTTTGTTCCCCCTTAGAAACAAATCTATCATGTTGTGTAGAATGATGTATTAGTAATGCAACCACATGTATTAAGTCTTCATCATGTTAACATCCTACAATAACAACCCTAAAGAGGGACCTGGTACCTTTGCACACTTCGAGTGAGTGCTCAGTCTATGTTGAGTGATGTGACATCGTGCTTGGGGTCTTACTAGTGAATTCTAGGCTACATCATTAGTTCCATTTGTGGGATCTCTTTTTCAGTTGTTTCTAAGATGGTTCATAATGAAGACATACTGGTTGACTCTAGCAAGTGTTGAGGACTGGATACGTGACCTAGAAGAAGAATACACATGGTGGTTCAACACTAGATTTGAGTTTAACACACGCACTTGGGTGGAACAAAATCTGTGTGAAAATTTATATGAGAACTTCTTTATTATTTTCCTAGTAGAGTTGTATGATTAGTTGGTTGCATATGCATCTAAACATAACTAGAGATATCATACACTTATTTGGACAGATGAAGAATTTTAGGCCCTTTATGATGCTGATCTGATTTGGAATCGAGCTATGGATACATGGTTCCATGGTGTTTATAACAGTTATATTTTGGAGTATTCGAATTCCACTTATTTGTGTCTAGAAGTAGCTAAATTCCATTTTTACGATATCCAAGGGGAACTTACTCGCAAGGCATTCCACTGGTGATCAAGATCCTAATGGTAAATTTTAATCTGGAGAGTAAACCGATGGCTAACTAAACCCCACCACGTGCGGGGGCAAGAGAAGGTTTGGTAGAAGATGGCATAACTAGTGGTAGAAAAGTAGAGAGAGGAAAGGTGACTTAAGAATAATGAGGCACACGAGAGGGAGATCGAGAAGCAGTGGGAGGTTGTAGAATAAATGGTGTTGTGGAGAAAGATAGTCTCGAGAAGGATTTGAAATTCACGTAGAAGACGTGGAACCCGAGCCTCAGGAACTCCCCCATTTGGAAAAACATGATAGGTAACCCTCATCATTCTCATGTAGAAGCACATCGAAGAGACGACCTAGAGCCGCGGTGCACATCTAAATCCACCTGGTAACCTTGCCCTTGCGCTTGGTTTTCTAGCATCTAGTATAACAAGTAGTCAACAAACTAATTCAAGCAGTGGAAGAGTAGGAGTGAGTCTTATGAAAGGTACAATAATGGCAATGAAAATGGATTTGTTGTTATATGGGAGTACTTTTTCAGATTTATCGTCGGCCACGAGAATACAAGTACATCGATTTTCGACTAACTTCTAGGAGTGGTAACACTTCGCAGACTTTCGGGTACAATTCACTTCTATTGTTGGGACACAAAGAAGTAAATTTTTATTCTAAACCCAGCTATAGGTTCAGGATCGGGAGGTATAGGTAGCTCTAGTTTAGGTGGATCTGGTGGTTCTGGAGGTAGGGGAAACATAGGAGGTTCTCGGATCGGGGGCAAGGTTTACACCAACCCCGAATATTTACAAGGAGATGTCTCTTTATCTTCTAGAGTATAGGGGCATAGAAGATGCCTCTAAACATGTGCATATGTGTGAAATATTGTGGCGCACAAAAGGAATCACAGCTTCTGAGCGTGGGCAAGCTGATTTGCTACTACATTACAAGGGCGCACACATAGTTGGTACAGAAAGTTTGACCCTGATCAGACTTGTGTAGACTATACAACTTTAAAAGATGCATTCCTTAAAGAGTTTCACATCCTTGAGTTTGAGTAGAAGAGTATAAGTGCACTCAAGGATATTAAGCAAGGAACTACTAAAATTTTTAGAGAGTATGATGCACAGTTTAAAACATTGTTATCTAAGCTTTCTTATGATATACACGTAAGCCAACATACACAATGGTTCATTGGGGGCTTGATTACACCTTTTAGGAGGGAATTATCACATAAGACATACATTGATCCATGCGAAGCACTTGAAGCAGCCTTATGTGCTTTGAGGCAGTTGGAAGCATAGACACTAGAGTGAGCCCATTTTTAGAAGCACAAATCGCAGCTATGGCAACAAAATAGTTGGAGAAACTATCAACAAATTTAGCACATGAGACATGCATAGGGATTTGGTGCACAGATTGTGAAGTAGAAGGTCACACAAAGGATATTTTTCCTCACATATCAATGCAATCGTTGCTTTGATGGATTGTGAAATATGCCATTTAAACCATGATGCTAGCCGCTGCCCATTATTACAATGCGCAATAAGGAAGAATGTTTCAAGCTACTGTAAAATTTGTAGGTCCATGACTCATGACATGGAAGACTGTTGGCTGATTGGTCAGATCCATGATGCTATAGATATTGGTGTACGACAGACATGAGTTTTAGATAACTCTAAGGGAAAGAACGAGCATTAGGACCGGGATCACAATCAGGTGTACTATGATCAAAATGAAGGGTGTTTTGAAGGCAGTCATGGTAGAGGTCGAGGATACCGTGGTGGATTTGGAGGATGAGGCCATGGTAGTGGAAGAAGTGAGTTCCCTCGTAAAACATGTTATACATGTGGATCTCCTGACCACTACAGGCATGAATGTCCTCAGAATATTACATGTTCTTTTTGTGGAAATAACCATAGCTACGAGGAGTTCCCGGACTTGTATGAACATCTTAGTAAGTAGCATAAACAAGAAAACAAAGGCATAGGGATGGTTAATATACAATGTGTTGTGGAAAATCAATCGATGCCTAAGTTGGTAACAAAGTCTAAAGAGTTTTAAGTGAAGACTACAAACCGCGCTGAGGTGGCACGCACCAAAGAAGAATTGCAGTAGAATCCTACCATCACTAAGGAGGAGGTTCTACATGCATGATACCCAGATCCTTCCTATCAGAAGGAGGCTTATCAGGAAACCATGGAAGTTCTCAGGAATCTTTAGGTTGAGACAAAGTACTTAAAAGAGAAATCACAAAAGATGGAGCAAATGAAAGTATCAGAGATGGTCCAAACTGATATAGATGATGTAAGGTAAGGGTGTAAAATGTTGCGCTAGGAAAATATCATTCCATTGTTAGGGATTTGGTTAAAAGGAAACATTCCGCGCATAAGTGTTGAGACTAGATGACAAATCTTGCTGTGAATATTCCCCCTATAGCCTAGATTATGACAAGGAAATCACTCAATTCTATTGTGGATGGGTAGCTATTGAGTAATATATTGATTGATATAGGCGCAGTCAATTTTCTTACCTTAGATGCATGGGTACAAATGGGAAGACCCCCATTGCAGCCATCCTCTAATGTATTGTTCATGGCTAATCAGACTAAGGCCACTCTCATGAGTTTTAAAAGATGCATCCATTACCATACAAGGAGCTAAGTTCACTGGAGACTTTGAGGTTTCAGTGGTGGAAGAGTCAGATAGCTTCCCAACTCTATTAGGGCATCCTTGGTTCTATGCAAATAATGTTAATCTTTGGTTCAACAAGGGCTATATCAGTTTTGAAAACAAGGAGGAAAGAGTTATTATCCCTTTAACAGATGGAAAATTTGTGCCCTATGTTGAGCCCTTAAGTGAAGAAGATCTGAATAGGATTTATGTACGCATCATCCGAGATCCAAAGATACTTGAGCCAACCAAATAAGGACTAATTTAGTGGGAGGATGCACAGTCTATTAGCGATACTAAAAGTTTTTTGTGATAAATGGGCTCATAACACTTATGAGTTGGTATGGTGCGAAATAAAGAGCATATTTCCTAGAGGCAATAAACCACGTTATGTCAGGAGAATAAATAATGACTCGGTACCTTATTACACCAGAGAAGGAGATCCTATGGTATTCCTACACTCTATGGAAGAATAGTGGATAGACCCGTTAGAAAGAAGAAGTATAGTAACATATACACTACATATAACAACATCACACTGGTGGGTGGCCCACAAGGATAATCTTGTAGGATGGAATGAAATTAGGATTACTCTTGCTACTAGGTTCTTTAGGATAAATGCACCTACTCAAATATGTACTTATCATAGTAATCAACCTTTCAAAGACCACATTTAGAAGTGTGAGAGACTCTAGATAGAAGGGCATGAAGCTTTACCACCTTCACTATGGGTGCACAAGTTTTATTCCACTTTACAAGGTTATGCACGTGCTTGGTATGTATATGTAGAACTCCATAGAGAGACTAGAAATTGGTAGAATTTAATTGTAGGAATGACCCAGATGTTTGACTTCTTCTCTACAAATCCTCCGATGGAAGAAGCATTGAAATTCATAAAGCACTTAACTATGGGAGATAGTGCCAAGGTTGAAGAACTGATTCAGAGTTATTAGATGAAGGAAACTCAAGAGCATGTCTTGTTAAAGAAATAGAGGCTGATGTCATACTACTTCAATGTGCTTTCCTTGAGAAATAAAAAGGAAAAATGGTCTACTTAGTGGATGATGAAGAAGTAGAAAATCGGATGTAAACCATTCAACAGTATATGCGTGAGGTGTTGGATAGTGTAGGTAAGACCATGCATGCCTATCATGAACCTATGAAGACAAAGAGGGTGAATATTGGAACATATACTTAGCCTAAGGAAGCCATAATTGGAGACTACTTGTCAGACTTTGAAGTGGCAAAAATCATAGAGTTACTTAAGGGATTACTGTAAATTATTCCCTAGGGGTACCATGAACTTAAAGGCATGCATGAATTGTTAGGGAGATGAAGATAAATTTTAAAGAGGGTGCGCACCTAGTTAGAAAAATACCTTACAGGATGAACCCCAACTTGCATGAAAAGGTCAAAGAAGAGATTGATAAAATGTTAAATTCTTGGATAATCAAACCCTTGATGAGTCAGAATGGGTTAGTCTAATAGTGATCAATATCAAGAAGTATGGACATATTAGAATCTACATGGACTATAGGGAGCTGAATTCTACATGTGTAACTGATCCATTTCCTATGCCATTAACTGAGGAAATACTAGAAGGCATTACAGGGCACGAAATCTATTCATTTATAGATGGGTTCTCTGGGTATCATCAGGTTAGGATTTCCCAGGTGGATTAAGAAAAGACTATGTTTACTACTGAATGGGGTAGCTTCTCCTATACTATAATGCATTTTGGTATGAAAAATGTGCCTACGATATTTTCATACATACTTTTCTAAGCATTCAAGGAATTTATTCACAACTTCTTATAGGTCTATTTAGATGATTGGACGGTGTATGGATTAGTTAAGGATCATTGTGACAATCTACACTTAATGTTTGAAAGATGTAGATAGTTGCATATCTCCTTAAACATCAATAAGTGCATATTTTCTACACCATTTGAGATACTTTTAGGACACATAATCTGTAAGGAAGGTTTGTTGGTTGATCTAGCCAAGGTTGCAGTCATTATAGGCCTCAGGGAGCCTACCAGTTAGAGTGAGGTGCAAGGATTTTTGGGTCATACAGGATATTACGAAAGTTTATCAAAGGATATTCCAAAGTTTCCACACCATTGGAAGAGTTACTGAAAGGGAAAGGTACATTCTACTTGGGGAAAATGCAAAGAAAGCGCGTGCATTCGAGAAATTGAAAGAAAAGCTTACTACCATGCCTATTATGCTTTTTTTTTTCATGGGATCAACCATTTCATGTACATGTGGACGTCTCGACATGACCATTGGCATGGTGTTAGCTTAACTCGAGAAGGTATTATAGATCATTCTATCTATTTTGTTAGTAGAAAGTTGACTCATGCGAAATGAGGAATTACACAACTATAGAGTGTGAAGCTTTGTTGATGATCTATACATTACACAAGTTTCAATAGTATCTACTAGCTACACCATTTGTATTCTATACAGATCACATGGAATTGAAGTATTTAGTAAACAAGCCCATTTTACTTGGGGTACATATATAAATGGGTACTATTATTTCTAGAATATGATTTCATTGTTGTGGTAAAACCAAGGAAAAGTAATTTTGGACCAGACAATCTATCAAGAATATAGTTAGGAGAAGAAACACAGAAAATTGAGGATACCATGTCAGATGCACAGTTATATAGGTTACAATACGTGCCATCATAATTAGAGGACATTGTTGTCTTTCTACGAACAAGGATGGCACCAAAAGGAATGAAATCCTTAGAGAAGAAACAACTTGCTATACGTGTAGCCCCTTATATGTTAATCAGTGGTGACTTGTACAAATTAGGTGGGATGAATAATTGGGATGTTGTGTGTTGGAACATGAGCATACGAATATTATAGAAGAGGCTCATGGTGGTATTGCAGGTGGCCACTATGTCGGTGATGCCACTGCGTGCAAGATTCTACTCGTTGGATTATGGTGGGAGACCCTATATAAAGATTGTAAGGAATTTTGTAAGGCATGTGATCATTGTCAATGTCTTGGAAAACTAGGTCAATGAGATGAAATGCCTCTGAGACCCATTGCTAGCATAGAACCATTTGAGAAAAGGGATATTGATTTTTGGGTCTTATTTCACCATTGTCCACGTAATGAATTGCACTACATCATAACTTGCACAGACTATTTGACAAGGTGGGCAGAAGCAACACCTATAAAGGACTATACATTGGCTACAACAACTAGGTTTCTATGGGAAAATATTATTACAAGGTATGGATGTCCTTTAAGTTTGACCAATGATAGGGGCACACATTTTCTTAATGAGACAATCATAATTTTATTGGATGAATTCATGATTACACACCATAAGACTACACCATATCATCCTCAGGTAAATGGAACTGCTAAGGCTTTCAACAAAAATTTGAGCTAGACATTGACAAAAATTTGTGATGTTGGAAGAAATTATTGGGATGATAAAGTATCTGGTAGTACTTTGGGCATATCGACAACATATAAAAGGTTGAACAAAGCCACACCATTTCAATTAGTGTTTGGCACAAAATCAGTTATTCCTATGGAATTTATGTTACCTTCTTTGTGTATTGTGTGTGTTGGAGGTCTTGCTAATGAGAAAACATTAGAAGAGTGGATTGACAAGTTAATAAAATTGGATGAGCAATGAGCCATAGCACGTTAGAGTCAAAAATAAGAGAAGGCCAAGCAGAAATCATGGCATGACATGCACATCAAGGATTAAAAACTTGTGATAGGATAGATGGTGCTCCTTTATGATTCTAAATTTTTGTGCCATCTAGGAAAACTTGTGGTACATTGGTTGGGGCCGTATGTTATAACTCACATACTCAAATCAAGTGCTTGTCGATTAGATATACTTGATGGAATGCATTACTGGTTACTTCAATGGGATTAGGTGAAGCCCTAATATAAATAAGTCTTCTTGGTGTTTATAATAAGGTAATGTTGCCATTTAGATTAGGTTTTCAATTCTACATTTCCTTAATGTGTTTCCTTATTTTTCACTATGCTTTGTCAATTTAATTGGTGTGTTTGTGTAATAAGCGTGTTTGTGCACATGAAGCTAATTACTATCTGAAGCATGTTTATGCACAAAGGACTGCACATACTTTTAGTGTGGGGTGGTTGTTGATATCTAGGTACAAGACTATTGGAATTGAAAGGTGAAAAGAATAAACTGCTACGGGTGCCATTTGGGTGTTATTCAAGTTAAAATATTGCTTCTAAAAAGTGACCAAAGATGGAGATGAATGAAGGGATAGTATAACATGAGGTAAGTGGAGGCCATAACAACTACCAGTGGAAGGTGCAGTGATAAGGTACTTAGGTGTAAGGAAGTGCGTTGAAGAGAAGTCTGTGACTAGAGGGTAGGAAGGCGCACTAGAAGGTTATAGCTAGGGCATGAAGATGTACCATGCGGAATGAACAAAATTGGTCAATAAATGAGAGGACATTAGGTAGGTGAAGGAGCAATAAATGCGTAAAAGTGTGAAAATCAATATAAGGATGAGATGTGACTTCATTCTTACCATTGTGATTAAATAATTTGAAAAGAGCTAAAGTGTGAAGAGTCAGGAAATCATGTTGAGGTGTGAAGAGTGTGAAACCAGATGTGGAAATGAGGTTTGTGTGAAGGAGGAGCTTACGTTCCCCTAGGAGGAGGGTTTGAGAAAAGAAGACACATTACAAATGAGCTAGGGCACACGATTTCCACTAGGGCATGGAGATTTGAGCTATGGTTTGAGTTACACATTACAGAAGTCAAAAGATGAGTATTTTTAGAGGATTGCAAGGTAGAAATGGCACTAAATAAGGTAGCTACAACATGAGTTAAGGGAAAGAAGAAGGTGGTCATGGAGGAAGAAGAAATGACCCCAGAGAGTAATTTTTCAGAGATGCAATATCCAGAGGGGGTTATAGTAGGATAGGAATGGGATTCCAACATTCGGAGGAGAAATATAAGTGAGTAAAACCATCGTACCATAGAAAACAAGAAAGAGTTGAATGCACTGTTGAACACGAAGAAAAATAAGTGCATGGAGGAGTACAACAAGGTCCATAAAGTTATGAAGGATGACACATTGGGTCGCGCAGAAAGACTAGCACTGGTTAAACAGAAGCCTGAGGTCCTTGAAGCTGCACAAGAACTACACAAGGGATGGCTAGATGAGCTTGGGAAACTCATCACACATAATATGGATTTGTTAGAGGGGAGAATGACTGCAATGTCTAGCATTGTATTGGTCTTGTAGAATGAGAAAGGATAGATTGTGTAAGATGAACTGGAGTCCATTGCTATGGACATTCTAGAAAAAGAAGAGGAATCACTCATTGAGTGACAGACCTTGGAGTCTAAAATAAAGGAGGAATATCCCAAATTAATTTTTTAGGTTGAAGCGAATGAAGCTACAAAGTAAAATTATTCTTTTGTGCATATAGATTCATTCTCATTCTTTCCATTCAAATTCTTTAATTCATTTTTGAGACAACCATTTCTGGGGTGGCAATTCAACTAGTGTAGGGTAATTTTGATCACTGGACCCTAGCACTTCTAGAAGTTGGTTCAGTTTGCATGCACAAAAAACTAATCACATGACACCGGAAATAATACAAGACTCCAATTTTATTCATCCAGGATATTTTATTCATATGAGAGATTACATTATATAGAGATTGACCTTCCTATTATGGTGGAGTCAAATCTCATCTTGAATCCACTTATCTCTCCACAAATCTCTCAACTTATCCCACATATCTCTCCTAATCCCCACAATATCTCACTCAAACTCTCAATCCCATTATTTTCTCACAACAAACATTATCTAGTTACAACTATTTACATGAGTTAACAACTCATAAATAGTTGTATTACATTAGACTATATTATTTATTTCCACACTCATAATAATGTTCACAATATCTAATATTATTCCTAACATTCACTCCCCTATTGTTAACATTATTATTTCCACACATACACTCCCCTAATGTGAACAATGTAGAAAAGAATAGTTACACTTTCTCTGCAGCTTGCACACCCCTGTTTGCTCATGATCTTGGTACACATATGGACCTCAGTCCAAGGTAAGAACCCCTGTTCATGAACCTCTGTTCATCAATACGAACCCCTGTTTGACAATAACGGACCTCTGTCCTAGGTACGAGCCCCTGCTCATGAACCTCTGTTCATCCTCTTCAAGAAAAACATGATGCTGCTTTTTCTTGTGCTTTTATCTTTCTACTACAACATATTTACATCAGGAGGTTATAAAAGGAAATACAACTCTGAACAGGAATGTGACATCTGTTCTTATTACAAACAATGAAACACACAACTGAAAATATGCCACAAACTCATTATGCGGCCCCGTCACTTGCGGCTGGCGAGAGGACGCTGGTTGTCCTCCTTCCTCCGTTGCCTCCTGCCTCCATCGCATGCTGCTAACTCAGCAGAATATATCTTTGAAGCTCATCAAGTTTCACATTGTACTTTATTTTGTCTCTCCCCCGCAATGTGAAAACAATTATTTCCAGACGTCGGATAACACCGAAAATGCGTCTGTGAGGAAATTTTTATTTTTCTTTAATATTTGACAAGGACACTATTGACAAGACTCGATAATACTATTTTGACAATATGACAAAGGTAATGACATTAGACTTATCACTTTATTTTAGACTCTCACGAAAAAGAAAGACTATTTATAACTACGGACCACCACAAACTTACAATACCAATATTAAAACAAGACACAAAATGAAAGGATATGAATCTAAGATTTAATCAAACTAATGGCATGTGAATGGACATACGGCAGAGTTGGACATACAAGACTACATAACTGTCAATAGATTTGATCATTGCTGAAAGAATACCCGATCTATGAAGAATGGCGGTGAAACCGATGTCAAATCCAAAACGACAGCAGATCCAAAACGGCAACACTTTCACGGGACTCAAAATGCATGTGGGCGAAAAATTTTCATATGGAACAAAAAGAATGGCCTCCACAATTTAACACAAATAGGTGTCGATTTCAACTGAAAGTACACCCTTACAATAATAATCAGCTTTATATTTATTCAAAATAATAAAGCATATCAGATTTTAATTGCTAGAAATCAGTCACTATTTTTTTTTACGAATAAATAGAAACCGTCAGAATTGTTTCCATGATTTCTCGTAAAATACGAAATGGGTTTCTGTAATTTTTTGAAAGAAGTTTTAAAAATACAAATTAACAAACTCAAAAAATTTAATAAATTTTGAATCTGGGTTTTTGAGAAAAACGTGAATTACCAGTCATTTTTTTTTCAGATCAGAATT
Organism: Taxus wallichiana var. yunnanensis; assembly: GCA_018340775.1. Lineage (NCBI taxonomy): Eukaryota > Viridiplantae > Streptophyta > Pinopsida > Cupressales > Taxaceae > Taxus > Taxus wallichiana. The sequence goes on along the minus strand of CM031235.1, from coordinate 381,742,654 downwards.
CCGAAAAAGGCAATGAAAGCTTCAAAACTCTCATATCTGCATCTTAGAGGCTGCGATTTTGTCCTGCAATGAATCTCATAAATTTCCCTAGCCTGCTCTGATACCAAATCTAGAAGTTGGTTCAGTTTGCATGCACAAAAAACTAATCACATAACACCGGAAATAATACAAGACTCCAATTTTATTCATCTGGGATATTTTATTCATATGAGAGATTACATTATATAGAGATTGACCTTCCTATTATGGTGGAGTCAAATCTCATCTTGAATCCACTTATCTCTCCACAAATCTCTCAACTTATCCCACATATCTCTCCTAATCCCCACAATATCTCACTCAAACTCTCAATCCCATTATTTTCTCACAACAAACATTATCTAGTTACAACTATTTACATGAGTTAACAACTCATAAATAGTTGTATTACATTAGACTATATTATTTATTTCCACACTCATAATAATGTTCACAATATCTAATATTATTCCTAACAAAGACTTAGTGAGGAAAATACGAGAAGGTTTTCACGGGAGAAAAGAGTGCATTCAAAGGCGCAGAAGTATCAGAAAGGATCGCGCGCAAAGAATAAAAATAGGTTCGGGACTTAGCCGTTTTCATGAAAAGGGTATATTTTTGGAGATAGTGTGAGGAGACCTCAAATTGATTGGAGACTTGCGTGTCACGTTGGCTATTTTTGGATGATCAGCTATGAAGCACTTTGTATGGACATGGGTCGGGAATAGATCTACTATTGTCAGTTAACTAATAGTAGTATATTGTTAGTGGTCTTACATGTAAGCCTATTTGTGTAACGGCACATGGCTAATAATAACATGTGACCTTTTTTGGGATTAGATAATTGGTGAAGGGAAAGTCCCCACCCTTATAAGTATGTAGTAAACTGTGTAAAAAGATATACATGGAGATAGAGAAAGAGAGCATAGACATACATGTGAGAACTAGGGTATAGTGAGATTATGCTGCTAGATTTGTCACATGCATGAGCGTATACTATTATTACTGTAAGAAGCTTCTGTGTAATTGTCATATTTAATATAATGGAGGATATTGGCTGAATCTACGTGTTAGTTCTGTGTATTTGGATCTAGTATGTTCTTGATTTCATCATGGTTAATACTTTTTTTTCCCCCTTAGAAATAGATCTGGCATGCTCTATAGAATGATGTATTAGTAATGGAACCACATGTATTAAGTCTTCATCATGCTAACATCCTGCAACAACAACCCTAAAGAGGGACCTAGTACCTTTGCATACTTGGTGAGTGCTCAATCTATGTTGAGTGATGTGCCAGCGTGCCTGGGGTCTTACTAGTGAATTCTAGGTTGTATCATGAACCCACATATGACATGTTGGAATCATGTTTAGTATGTGTAGTCGTTAGTCATCTTTCACCCTGGTATGATTCCGTCTACACATACCTCAAAGACAACACTTTCCCTCAAGACATTACCCATACCGACAAGAAATCCCTCATTCATCGAATAGCTCATTATACCCTTTCAAGAGGCACTATCTACCATAGAAGATACAAATGGAATTTATTGTACTCGAATCGGTCATGGCAATTAACAAAGCACATGAAGGATTCTACAAAGAACATATAAGCGGGATGATAATGGCTAAATAACTGTTGAGAATGGATTACTATTGGTCTACAATGGAATTAGATTGTTGTCAACATGTTAAGAAGTGTGAATTATGCCGAAGTATGGAAACCTAATCCATGCACGAACACAAACTCTAAAGCCAATAACAACTCCATGGTCGTTCTCAAAATGGGGGTTGGATCTCATAGGGAAGCTCACTCCTACATCCTCATATGATCATATGCCCACATCATTACCACCACCGATAAATTTACCAAATGGGTAGAGGGATTTAATCTCACATATGTCATGGGTGTGAAAATATCCAAAGTCATCATGAATCACCTCATTTGCCATTACGGCATTCTCTCCGCCATTGTAGCGAAAAATGGTAAGTATTTCAAGAACAATACGGTAAAAGCATTATATCAATGTTTCCACATCCATTTTAATTGATCTACCCCCTATTACCCTCAAGGTAATGGATAGGATGAAGCCACCGGTAAAATCCTTGTTTGCATTATGGAGAAAATGGTATGTAAATCGGGCCATAATTGGCACTTACAAATCTATCCTTCCCTTTGGTCCTATAGAAATTCCATTCACACTTCTACTAGTGCCACCCCTTACTCACTAGTCTATGGCACTAAGGCCATTTTTCCTCTATAAATTGAGCTTCCTTCCCTAATAATATCCATAAGATATTGTCTAGATAAATATGAAGCCTATGGGGTTACTACTTTGGAAGAATTGGAGCTATTAGACGACAAAAGAATGAGAGACCTCAATCACTTGAAAGTTTATCGAATCAGGTCACAAGAGGATTAAAAATGAATCATACCTCATTTGAGGTAGGTGATCTTGTTCTGAAGGATAACCAGAAAAATATTGTTAAAGACAGAGAAAAGAAAGGCAAATTTGAGGCTAACTAGTTAGGACCTTATGTGGTCACTAAGAAATATGGATCAAGAGCTTACAAACTAGCTCACTCATACATAAAAGAATTAAAGGAACCAATGAATGTAATGCATATCAAGAAATTCTATTCTTGAATAAGAAGTTCCTTAGAAAAGAAAGAAAAACAAGCAAAAATATCAAATAATCAAGAAAATAGTAAAGAAAAAAAAACAGCAATCGTCTAAGTGTGAAAACCATGCAATTGTGGATTTTTGGAAAGGTCCTCGGTGATAACTAGTTTCCGGTGCCTTAGGAGGATTCATTATTCCTAAGAACTTATCATATCTGAAATGGAGTACACTTACCCATGTTTAGGGCTAGGTTTCTTAGGTTGAGTATCCTTTCACATCTGTTTTCCATGGCCTTGATCCATTTGATCCATTATTATATATATGTGAAGGATTTTCTTTTTTTATATTCCCATCTAAATGCTAGGGGCACTTTCACATCTACACTTTCCTGAACATACTTTTGTGGCATTCTGCCTCTTTATATTCTCACATCACTGGGGGTATCCACACTTCTTTTCTTGTAAATAGCTTTGGAAATTTTCAAAAACATTCAAAATATTAGAAAACTCCTAAACATTGGAAAAAAACCCTAAAGAGGATGACACTACAAAAAACAACATAACATTGTCTCAAGGAAACCACAAAAAAATGTGAACAATAGCCTTGAAAAAATTTATCTCGAGATGACACCAAAAACAATAGAAAATCTAATCATAACTACCACTGTAATTACAAAGTAGTGATTTTCTTACTTTTAGTTGTCGGTTTGTAGAGTTTTGATTTATTTCCCTTTTCATGTTGTGTGCTTTAAATTGAATTCATTTTCTTATGTTGAGTATTACTTAACTATTGCATTTAGTTCATTTTTATCTTGCATACTTGTTCATATTTGTAGCATTTTCATTAGTTTCAATTACTTTGCATTTTTGGCTGTTGTGTGTATCAAATCAAATTCAATTTCTTACTTTGGTTGAGTATTGCTTAACTATGGAATTGTATTCCTTTTTGCATAAGTGTTCATACTAGTGTTGTATTAGTTAGATTTGATTAAGTTGTGATTGTAAATTGTATTATACAATTTATCATCATCTAACATCTATCAAATCATTTACCATATATCATCACATCTAACATCATTTATACATCATATATAAAAAATGCTAAGTTTTACATTAAGATGTATACTAAGCTAATCATCATATATTGTATCATCAATGGGGCAAGAGGGGTTGCACATGATAAAAAATCTATCACCCCCACACCAATATCATAAATAGCATCCCGTGAACTAATCCAAGGCATCTCATGTCCAAAACAAATGATATTATCTAAGGATATTATCATGAAATCAAAAACATGTGATACGTATGCAATAAAATCATCATATAAGGATCCAAAAGTATCATCAATCATCATGTCCTAACAAAGTCAAGTATCCATACATAAGAAATAAATCATACAATATCATGATATAGCCATCATCACAAGCTATGTAAATACATGAAAAATATAACATCGAATATCTATAACATGTCTATAATGTTTGTCTCAAAAGATGCATCATACATCATCAATCAAAACTAAGCCTTCATAAGAGGTGTACATCATAAATACATACATAGGTATATGATCAAAAGATAATTCATGTCTAACTCGATCCCTCATGAGGACTCGGGGGCCTACAATTTGGTGGAGGGTGCGTTGCCTACGTACCTTTCTCTTCTATCTTCCGCCATGTCTCGCTGATCTCATGTCCGCTCCACGATCTAGCTGATGTCTCTGGTCTCTATGATCTTTGTGACCTACCCATTGACTGCTCACTAAAGCTAGGTACTCTTTAACCCTCTAGAACAACATATTAGTATAGGGCCTTGTAGTAGGAGTCCCTGCCATTGGTCATAGCCAAGTCCATGTATGTCTTAGGTGTCATGGTGGCTCCATAAATCCACTAAAATGAAGCCACCTCTACCTATAATCTCACCAACTCAGTCGGCCTAATGTCCTCTCGGTCACCAATCAGTCTCTCTTTGTGGTAATGGCACTCGCACATGTGCCTATGATCGCTATAATAAGCTCATAATCTATGAAATCGAGCAACCACCACTGAATCTGCTTTGAAACTAGGTGGCACCGTCTCCGCCACCTCCTTGGCTAGCATGTGCTCTAACATTACCTCACTTAATGGTAACAACCTCTAATTGTGCCCCGGCCTTTGATCTCTCTTAGTTGTCACCTATAAGCTGTATAACTATAACCTATTACAACTACTATTGTAGTGCAACTATCTGTCCCCCATCATTTCCACTACCTCCACCTCTCGGCGGATTTGTATGATGAACTATGAACTATCCCTTGCTGTGGTATTCCTCCTACAATATGACCCTATTGTGTTGCTCTATGTGTTGGCACATACTTTGTATAGGAACATTGACACCAACTGCTAAGCCCACTCGGGGTATCTATATTTGGCTAATAAGGGGTACAAGTCTCTGTCTAGGTCTCACCTTCTACCTCGGGGCCTCCTACCGTAAAGGTGGAGGGCTTTGTCCACCAATTCAATCATGACCCTATCCACCACTTCCATCATGACCCCGCCACCAAACCCATCGTCATCATCTCCACCATCCTTATCATCATCACTATCAAAAATCACCTTTGGAGGGGGCCTAACTCTAGCATCCCATAAATACTTTGTGGAATAGTGATATGGTGTGGTAAGACTGTCAATTACTAAGGTCCATACTTAGAGTTAACTCTGGGATCTCTAACTTTCTAAAAGGGACCCATGGTTTTGGCACCATCCCATCAAAACTAGATCGATTGTTGTCGGCTAAATAGGTGGCCCCATATCAAATATATTAGCAAATATGATCATGCTTGCATACCACATATTGGGATGAGGTACATCCCATGTGTTGCACCACATTGTCTCTAGTATCACTCTACCCTATAGAAATCTATGATATAACCTTGAATTTCAATAAAAAAATGCTCAACCATGGCTACGCTAAGCTCATCTATGTCCTCATTGCACCGGGTAGTGATGGTAGGGTCTCCATAATATCATATGTTGTACAATGTCATCCAATTCCCTACGATAATGATAGGTATCACCCATATGACCATGGAAATCATCTCCAATAAAGACCCATCCCATAACTGAAGGATCCTCTAGAGCCTGAACTCGAAGTACACTAGTCGATAGGAAAATTGCTATATGGTCCCATGCCCATGCCTGCAGTAATGTAAAGCGGGACCCACGGTCTCCCGACCATGGTATGTAATAAGATGAAGATCCCAATATAAATGCACTAGTATACACTGGCCCCAACAATATCTCTCACTGCGAATAGACCTCGTATCATGCTAATTAGGACAAGAGGAAATGTAGAACATGTCTTATTAGTGAGCAAAAACCCACTAACAAGATCCATCAAGTATAAAGGCATGTGATGAATGCTTGGATCAGCTATGCATCAATGTAAGTAGACTTTCTTACCTTGGCAAGGTCTATCAATATGTCCAAATACCACCATATTGTATTCTAAGATCTCAGCATCAACAGTAGTATACTCAATTAGCTATCCACAAATAGGCACATGTAGAATGTGCCAGACATCCTCTAGAGTCACGGTGATCTCTCCCGTAGGGATCCAGAAACATTGGCTCTCACTATACCATCTCTCTGTCAGGGTTGTAAGAGGCCATGGTCCAAAGTGATCAATGGCATACTAGCTACATGGGCTAAGCCAGTCACCTCTAGGAGTATATCCATCATTTATCTATCACGTCGATAGAAACTCACCTCTAGGGCCTCAAAGCGGCCATGTCGCTCCCTCATATGTAGGGATGAAAATCATCTCTGCTAAATAACACATGTTTTAGAACTAGTTTTTCTTCTATATTCTTCTCATCTTCTAAAAACTAAGTCCAAGTTCATCTACACTATCCTAGCCATCCAACTAACATTCTTCTAAGTATCAAACTTACTCTCTTCAGCACATGTTCACCCTTTTGGGCATGTAAGAATCCTTCCTAGTGTGTGCATGCCCAAGACGCATACGCGCCATCTTGAATGCCTACATGCCCATATAAGTATGTTTGCATCCCCCTAACTAGCCTATCTACTTCACGCATGTGCTCCTTTATCTTTGCCGCATACACGTGGGATTGTGTGTCTACATTACCACGCATACATTATTTGACCTAGGGCACATAAACACCACTTTATTTTCCTATGCATACACATAAAATTGATGTGTACCCACCCCTTTTGACGCCTACGCACCCCTAGGGTGCGCGTACATGATTTAGCCACCTTAATTGACCTTATTCAAATGTAATAAATGCTAAATAAAGGCTATTAAATGTAAAACTTGAAGATAAGAGTTCAAGCACTCATAAATGGAGGTTCCTCCTCCTCTTGTGTATACTCCCGAATAGTGTCATCTCACCGGTGCACCTATGAACCCATTTCATCTCTCTCGTAGCTCTCAAATCTCTCGCGGTAAAAATCAATGGAGATCTAGTAACAAATGAACTCATTGCAATGGTTCCCCACCGGAGGGGTATATTAACCCGTTTTAACTCCACCGGATGCCCTAGGGCATGTTTTGAGTGTCGTGATCATTCTAAAAATTTCTTCTACCCACCGTGATAATTATTTTTATTAAATAATTATTTTTAATCAATTTTCACTATGTTGGGGCATTATTTTCGACCTAGCACTTTATTTCTCCTCCTTAGGGCATTTTTATTGTTTCCATGCTATATTTCCATTCTCTCTTCTTCTATTAACCACCGTAATAATATTTTTATTAAATAATTATTTTTGACTCATTTTCGTTCTTGTTGGGGCATCTTTTCACTATCTCGATGCCCATTTCATCACCCTAGAGCATTTTCGTGTGATTTTAGGTAAATCTTGCACAATCTCAATTCTTCTGACCAATTAAAAAATCTAAAAATTGCAAAAATCATAATCTTCCTAAACATTATAAAATTTTCCAAAAAAATCAAAACATCACAAAAATTCAAAAAGGACAAAATATGGTAAATAGCTCATACGCAATCGAAAATTGTGTCACACACATGGTATTCATCTTATATCTCACCTACATTTTCACATATTTTTGAAACAAATCATGGATCATCTAGATCTAAAATCATTTACAAAATCTAAATTGCATGATTCGTCTTTACTCTGGGGGCACAACGAGTTCCCGATATTGTTTCATAGTGCACACAAATTTTCATTGGAGCCCTGTGCCCACCTTTTTTCCTTGCATACATATTTTCTTGGGGAACCATCTTTTAACCCATGTCATTTATCACAAACATTTGGGAACTACAACTAGATAACAAAACATTTGTACAACTATCTTGATTGTTGTTGGTTTGAGTATGTGTGTTTGTACTTGTTTCCCTATTAGATCAACTTGTTTACGTATCATATTGCATTACATTCCGTATGTTACACTGGAGTTTGTATTTTTAGCAATGGGAGTTTGTTTGTACTATGGATTTTCATGTCATTCTACACTTTTATCATATGCTTATATTTTAATAAGGACCGATGACATAGGTTCTAAGTAATATGATGAAAAATATAGTTATTTACATTAGCCGGATGTAAGCTATTTCTATTCTCTTCATATTAATGTTACCTTCTACATCCCTTTTCTTTCTACATCACACACTACTCTCAAATTTAATACCAAATATTTGGTGTATTTCCATCAAAATGAGAAAATCCATCATCTACTCAATTATTTAGTATGATGTGGAAGATGAGCAAATAAAATAACAAATAGATCATTATGTATCTCGTGTCTTGTTAAGCATTTCGACAAGATATGTTAAAAAAATCAACTCTTGCACTCAACAACGGTACCCGCATTTCTCCCCCTCCACCATAGGTCTATTCCATTCATCTTTTCAATTGTCAATCACCTTATTTTATCACCCCATCAACACTCGAGGGGGCATCCTTCATTCTACTAATTTTTCTTTTACCCCTTCAAAAATTTGTGTCTTTAATTATCTACTATCTTCGGAGTGACATAGCTTACGTCACCCTAAAGAGGGTAAAATGTAAAAACCTAAATTTCAATCAAAGAAATATTATTCTAACATTGCACTAACTATATTGGATCTAAATCTTCTTCTAACTCAATCCGGATGACATTTTATGATAAGTTGATTGGTGATATGTCTCTAAATCGATAGTTTCATGTTGATTAAGTCTTCTATATCGTATTTAACTAATGAAACTTTGTAGTCACTTTTCCCAACCCTTTAATTCTCAGGTGCATCGGCATATCACCCAGTCTTAACTAGGCGCTCACTTGAGGCACACGAAGGTGCCAAGCCCCTCTTTAATGTGATCCTTGCAAGAATATTCATCACTATAGCATAAAAATATATAGAAATAAACACATACATCTTATGAAAGAGATAATGAGACTATATCTGAGCTTAAATGATCCATAGTATGATTCTGAATACTAAAAAGAACATACATGAACCAGATCTGGACCATGAGCATAGTAATGAACACAAAAACTCAGATCCATTGAGCACTGATATTTATAACAACACCATTATATTAATTCACCAATATTACAAAGATCTAAGTACATCAAGAAATCTATAAATGGACCAGATACATCAATAGAGTTCTAGTATTCTCCTATATTGTCTCAATTACTGAAGTTACAACAATGATCACACATATCTCTCCTACTCTCTCTACTTTCTTGCACACATCCATCACACATTACGCACACCTCTCATTTCACATCCATCTCCCTTTATTGTCATGTAAATCAATACATATCAAGGGGTTCTTGGGAATCTTCTCTTTACTGCCTACTCATCACTCAGAGTGAACCGCCTACCAAATGTCATCATGTCTTGCCATACTCAAGTATCCTTAGCATGCGTGCACCAAATAAACCATAACTAACTCCACTTTACAACTCCTAATCCGTCATGATAACCATATCCTAGAATATTCTTTCCTTGGGCTGCAAGTCTCCATGTTCTAACCTTATCCGCAATCAAATCTGGTTGCATCTCCATGTTTTCCTTATTGTAACTCCGACCATGGTACAAAAATGGTTAAGTCCTGAGCTTGTTTTTCCCGGGTGTAAATCTCTGCACCTTCCCAAAGTTACTTTCACATGAGATTTTGCACCTCACGGCGCATGACAAAACCTTTCACACCTTAGGTGCATAGTCTCCTTAGGGGATGAACATTACCCCACACTAGTTTTATTACTACCCACGGTAGTCTTTTGCAATCGCCAAACAAAACTCCATTGATCTAAAACTCGTCTAAGGTAAAAAGATCCTTCATGATGGAACAAATTAGACTACTAACTAGAGGAGCTCAGGGAACTATGCATCTATCTCGGCCTTCAACTTCTTCCATGCTTCTAATTCTACCAAATCTTTCCTAGCACCTCCCCTACCATGCTTTGGGAACTTGGTCCAAGCGTAATCTCTTCAACCTTCCCCTTGAGATATTGAATGACCACCAAAATCTCCATGTAAACACCCTAGAACTCATCCATATGTTCTATGATAGAATCTCAAAGTTCGCAAATCCAAAATTCTATCTTTTCACTCTTATTTTTAATCTTGTCCTTTTGAGTTGTGGTGTCAATAATCAATTGGGTGTGCTCAATTTTATTCATTGGAACCTTCTCCTGTAAGGCCTTGAGGATGGCCTCTTCATCTACTACCCACGCATCAATAATGGGCTCACATTTACGACAAATATTGAAGCCTTTGTCCACCAAAATGTTTTCCTCCTTGATTTGGGTGAGAAAGTCCTCCAACTTAGTAATCTTGGCTTCAACAATGATCTAGTTTTTCTCTCTTTCCTTTGCAAGATTCTCACCTGTGGTTCCCATGCCATCCTTGATGTTGGTTAGCAACATCCCCACCATATCTTCCAAGTAATCCATCTATTCATTATAGTTTGTCCTATCTTGGCTCACCAATGTAGGACATTGTCCCAAGACCTTCTTAAGTAAGGCATCAACCCGATCACATGCCTCCTTGGTCCATGCTTTCTCACTTTTCAACCCTTGGTGTAGTCTCTCTATCTCCTTTTCTTTTCCCTTCTTATGTACAAAAAAGGTCTGAAGATTAACCCCCGCATCCAAAATCCATTTTATAACCTCTAAGGACATCTTTTGTAGTGCATTACACCCCTTCTCATCAGTGAGGTGACTTGTATCCACTACTTTATACATTACTCCCTCCTCCCTCAAATGAATGGTTTCAATTGCGTGATCACTGACCTCAAAATTGGGCTCCTCTGCATGACAATAGATATTCCAACTTATCATCTTCCAAGTCCATGTTATGCGCCCATCTTAGTCCAAAAATCACAAGCATTTAAATTTTTTGGGCCAAGGGTGCTTTGGAACCTTACGCAACACCTTCATGGGATTATCCATGAAGTCCATATGAGGGGACATAGGCATCCACTTCTTTCTCTTTTCCTTGTGCTTTGAATGTTGTTTCCTTAGGGTGCTTAACCTTGCAGTGAACCCTTTATCCTCCTTGATAATGAAGGAGTCTCCTTTATTATTCTCTCCTGAGCTCTTTGGACTAGATAGGTGAAGTCCTCACATTGGAATATTTACAAGTTCCTCCACAGAATGTGCTTTCTCCTTGGCATGCACATCACCTACAACCTTGGTATCTGCCTCAACCCTTCTCTTCTCCTCTTCCTTGAGTTATTTACTGAATGATGTGTGATATTCTTCTGAGCCTATCTCCATTGTAGAACTAGAGATATTGTGTACCTTATGATTTTTCTATTCTAGATATTTTCCTTCTAGCTATTTAAATTCATCTCACTATGGTTATGAAGCTTTGGCACTACCTTGCTATGATGTTCACATGACCCCACTACTATTCTGATGTGTATAACACTTCCTCTTCTGGGAAGTGTCTAGTTTCTCCTCACTTTCTTCTTCTTCTTCCTCTCCTTCTTCCTGGACTACCTTCATAGGTGGGATTGGTGCTTCTGAGGCCTTAGAAAGGTGGAGTTTGTAACCTCCACTTCAACATATCCCTACATATTAGAGTGCAGCTACGCAAACACCCAATGGATGTAGCCCTTAATGGTAACATTGATCTGTGGATGCAGATCTAGGAAGTCTGGCTCCAAGACTTTGACATACACCAAAATTGTATCATACTTATAAGTTATGTGCAGTGTGAACATTAGTATCCACTTTGTCAACATTGAAGGTCAATTTTTTTGCATCCTTTAACCAATTGATGGCACACTTCATGTATTTATCAGTGAATGCAAATGAGAGTTTGCACCACGGCCCCATTTCTCCTTTTCCCATCATGAATCTTGTAAAGATGAAGTGTTTTATGTCGTAAACTTTTCTTGGTCCCCTACAACTTGTGAAACTCATGTGGAATGTGCCACTCGTTCTCAAAATCCTCACGTAGTCTCTCATACCACTTGTTCATTTGGGACTTGTAAGTATTCATGATGGAACCATCACAAGTAAACTGTAAAATCTGCACCATAGGAGATGGGTGTGCCAGTGGGTAAACCCACATGTTCCCATCTGGTCCATCAAGGATGCCAATTTCCCATAATACAATCAACAGTAGTATAGATCCCCACATGATCTTTTCTCCAACCTCATTTTGCACCCACACCTCCTCAATGATACTATTCATAATAAATTGCATGAAGTTATAGTGTACTTGTTTAGATACCCTATATGTAATGTACATGAATCTCTTATTTATATCTTTCCACCACTCGACACACCTAATTTGCAGCTGATAAGTTAGGCTATGACCCTTAACATTGGGTTAGCAAGGTTGGAAATAACTTGAGCCCTTCCTCCCTTCTCATAGCTTAATTACTTCACCAATTCCTCAACCTTTGCAGTGGCACATAAATCGAGTGCCATGTCCTCACCAGTGTTTCACAGGCCTATTACCCTTCTAATCAATTGCCCTATAAGTCTCATTCTTCTCCCTATAAAGTAGAAGTCCTCATCTACCATCAACATCAACCATCCGAAGAGCAGAGTAGGTTTAGAGAAGAAAGGCATCTCTCATATCTGTAAAACCCTAGTCTTCTGCAACTCTTGTTGCACCGAGTTATCCACCCTAGGGTTTCCAAGCTCGTCTAACCCTGGAACATCCTTGACTAGATCCACCTGTATTGAATTGTCATGTTCATCTTTCCTATGGTTGAATTCACTAATCTTGCACCGATACAAATTTGAATTCCACTTCTCCACCTTAATCCCACTTGGGGGATACTTTGCATTTCCGAGTAAACCTCAATAGGTTCCTCCTTTTCCACCAATGACTTCTTGACTCATGCCTTCTTTGGTGACATTACTCCATTCCTTTGGTGTTCGATTCTTCCTTGTCCACCCGATCTTTTGAATTTAATATCTTCACTTCTACACAACCCACTATTGCCTCACTTCTTTCCTTTCCCCTTGCTACACCACAAGATGTTTTTATAGTTTGTACAATGCCATTGGTTCGTAAAAATTACTTTGCTTCCTTATCACACCCTTGTTGCACTTCAATGACTCAGGAGCACAAAAATTTTGAAGGCAAGGTAGTTATAATGACTACCCCCACCCCTATTTATAATTTTTCAATACCTCAATATCCTTTCAACCCATGCATCGTAATGTTACTTTTTAGTAAAGTACCTTGTACATTTAAACAAACCTCTCATGACTCCACCTCGTGCACTATAGTCATAACCTTATGGTGCACTATCATTACTTCCCTACCACAGACCTCCTCCTAATGCCCCACTTGTATTGAATTACTCAACCTCTACACCATCTACTAAGTAATTTTCTATGCCACCGCCTACCTCATGTTATACTGTGTGATCTTTATTTCTCTCCTACGTGGTCTTTAATCCACTAAAATTTTCTCGAGAACCTATATCACAAAAAAACTCAAAACACCCTATATACCACACAAATAATTATTTTTCATTTGTACCAATCATTCCAGAATGAGTCTTCCATCAATCCAGCCTCCTTAGGAATGTGCCAACAATTTTTTGAATGTATATGCCAATCCACCCAACACTAAAGGTATGTGTGGTCCTCAGTGCAATGGGATCATTTAAAATGTAATTAGATACAGCGCACAAACTCACACAAAACACATAATGAAAATGACAAGCATAAGCGATGATGAAAGTAAACACATATAAAGGAAAATGCTCTAAATGGGAAACTTATGATAAATGACAACACTTCCTTATTACAAACACCAAGAAGACTTATTTATAATAGGGTTTCAACCTACCCCATTAAAGAAACCGAGTAACTATGTTCCATCCAAAACTTTTAACTAGAAATCACATGATTTAAGTATATATCTCATGACATATGGCCCCAACTAATGCTCTTGGAAATTTCCGGGGTAGCGCAAAACTTGGAGTCATACACAAGAACCATATGTCCAACCTCTACCTTCTTATTTTTAATGTGTCGATCATGTCGGACCTTCAATCTTGATTTATCTATATTTTGGCTCCATTGGGATATAGTGTGCCTTTCATCCAACTTCATTAGTTTTCCAATGTGCTCTTCAAGTTCTTGCTCATCATCCAATCCTCCCGCGCACGTAATACATAGGGATGGTAACAAGAATTCAACTAGTAAAATAGCCTTATTATCAAATACCAACTGAAAGGGTGTTGCTTTGTTGAGTCTCTTGTAGGTTGTTCTATAAGACCAAATAACATCAGAGACTTTATCTTCTAGGTAGACTTGTAGAAACTTATGAATTGATTCTTGGAATGCTTGTACCACAATGCACAAAAATATAGTAGACAATTTTTTAAGTCCAAAGGGCATAATCGTATAAGAAAAACTTCCCCAATTAGTGGTGAAAGTAGTTTTCTCCTGGTCTTATTTTGCAATCCTTACCTAGTGATACCCTAAGAATCCATTTGTAAAAGAGAATATTTCACACCTTGATACACCTTCCAAAATTTCTTTAGTAAAATGCGTTGGAAAAGGTTTTATCACACATGAAACATTAAAGTATTTGTAGTCTACACAAATCCGTATCCTTCCATCCTTCTTGATACTAATCACCATTAGAATAACCCATTTAGATTCTTCAATAGCTTTAATGATCCTAGATTCTAGCATCTTGTCAATTTCTTTTTGACCTTTACACACAGATTTGGATTCATCCTATAAGGCATCTTCCTAATTGGATGTGCACCCTCCTTTCACATAATCCACATCTCTCCCAATGAGTGATGAACTCATTTTAATTCATGGTATCTACAAGAGAATAAATCTTGGAAGTCACACATCGGTTCAATTATCTTTGAAACCACACATCAGTTCAATTATCTTTGAAACCTCCTGTTACTATCCAAGAATGTCGACAATGATTCCTTCCTTTGGTTATGCTTATGCGCCAATGTTGACCTTCTTTGTCTTTAATAGATCATGGTAGGAAGATACCTTCTCATCTTTACTATCAAAGACATCACGCATACCCTTTGTATGATCAACATCGAGGTTTTCTATCTCTTCATCTTCTATCAGGTACACCATTTTTCCTTTCTCTTTTTCTAGGCAGGTGCACTCAAACTGTACTTCATCCATTTCTTCTCCTTCCTTGAAGTGTACCTCCAAATCAGGCTCCCCTAACAAATCTAGGATGAGGTCCTCAACTTTGGCACTATCTCCTAGAGTAAGGAACTTGACCACCTACAAAGCCTCATTCACTGATGGTTTATAGGATAGATACTCAAAATTCAAAATAATACCTATTTTCAACACTTGCCAATTTCTGTCTAACGACGTAACTCTAAATGGACATGCCAAGTGTAGGCACAACCCTGTAAGGTGGAATATAACTTATGCACCTAGAGTGAAGGGGGTAAAGCTTTCAGGCCTTCCATCTAGGCCTTCTCACATTCCTAAATGTGGTACAAGGTTTATTCCTGCCACATGATAGTCACATATCCTTGAAGGTGCATTGGTCTGTAGAAATCTAACAGAAAACATGATTCGTACCTCACACCACTCTATAAGATTATCTCCATGATTCATCCACCAACGTGTAACTATCCCACGAAAGGTAAAAACAAGTATATTCCTCTGTTCTACTTTGTAGGTCCACTGAACTTCCTTAGCGCACAAGAAGACATAAGGGTTACTGCTATCCATATTTCACCCCGGGAAAAATATTGGATCGGCCATGACCCCGCATGGAAAGAATAAGAGAAAACACATTTAAATCTTGCAAAATGGTTACAGAGGGACTCTACAATGGAATGGCGGGGCCTAAAAAGTTTAAACGACCCTGTGTGAGAAGAAAGAGAAGAAACATTTCTATTGCGCGAATCCGTGTCTGAAATCTATTTGATAGACTCAGAAGGATCTAAAATAAAAAAGGAAGGGTCGGGAAGCAGGCCAAGAAGTGTCAGAATAACCAGAGGCTCGAGAAGAATAAGTGACAAAGATTCGAAGTCTTCGGGCTCAAAACAATTCAGAAAGAGTCCAAAAATTGACTAAGTTTGGAGGAAAAAAGCAGAGAGCCACGTGTCAACGCGGCACTTCTCCAAAGTTGAAATCCAAAAGGATTTTTCTGGATTTCACAATTCTTGCGGAAAAAGGGGAAAAGATAAATTACGGACCCGTAAACCTGATTTTCCTAATCTGCCTACCACATGTCCCATATGTAAAGGGGGGCCCATTTTTCAAACTATTTTCCGACCCATTTGTACATACTTGATACAAACCTTGTAGGGGCTTATCTTTCAACTCACGGCTTGAAATATTGCAAATCTTACACTTTGTTGGAAGTGTCTCAACATCCTCTATGCCATGGAAAGATAAAAAATCATTTTTTCAGGACCTAGTAGGTGAAAAATGGAGAAAACGTCTTCGGTCCTTTAATGTAGGATCTTCTTGCTCTTCAACTACCATATACGATTCGATTCGATCTGATCTAGTGGGAACCTAAGTGACATATTGTGGGTGGATTTGTAGAAGGTATTGATATTTAATGGTTAAACTCTCAAACTAGGATTTGATGTGTATCTCATGGTGGTTAGAGCAGGATTTGATTTTTTTCCCTCTTCTCTCTCTCATTCTTTCTATATATTATAACACTTCTCATTTTTGAGCGAGACATTACAGGCATAGATAAAATCTGTCAAATTTGTTTCTCGATGCCATTTATTGAGAAGAAAACCTTCCCCCATGCCTCATAAATTTATTTATGCCTCTATTTCAAAAATGTAATGGTCTATGCACCTTCTAGAGCAATAAAAATGTGTTTTTGTGGTGTTCTTCAACCCTTTGCATCGTTTTGTTGTTTCTTTATGCCTCTCCCTTCCAGATTTGTTTTTCTGTGCATGTATTTCACATTTGCAGGTGCAAGATGTTGTGTTTCATGGAGTTTAATGGAAAATTTGAAGATCTGGGTCGTGTTACTTCTGTCTGACCTCCCTCATCTCCATTTTTTGTTTCTTTCTCCCTCAATAGAATATCTCACTTCCTTTGCTGGTGTATCACCGCTTTAGTGTAGGCTCTTTTTTTCCTCTTTCTCTCTCCTTGGTTCCTTAGAATGGTTAGATTTAGTTTGCCTATCTTGGAGTAGCTCATGGCAGTAGTTTAGGAATAGGAACCGCCTTTAATCTAGAGAGATTTCTCACTTTTGCAAGGTTCCACACCTTGGGAAAAGTTCAATGTTATGCAATCACATCAAATGAACCTACCTTAGAAAACCAGTCCACCACTCATTCGGGGTGGTATGATTTCACACTAACAATTTGCACACTCGGTAGGACACTGGGGTAAGATATTTCATCTTCTCTTAGTGTCTCAAAAAAAACTTACACCACCGTGCGCCACTAACTATTTTGGCACGCTCGGTGGGACTAGAGTTCTTCACTTTATTTCATCAAGTTGATGTGTTCTTGGTGGGATTCAACCTTTTAAGGCACATACAAGCACATCTTGGTGACTCCATCTAGTCAAAAACCCATTCTCTCGAGTTGGACACCTTTTCCATCCATTTTCATCCATTTTCCTCTTCCATCTCTTCCATTTTCTCCCATTCCATGAGGTTGTACAATCATGACTTCATTCCCTTCATGGAACTCATACTTAAAGAAATATAGTCCACCTCCAATGTATTTCCCAAATCCTCCAGATCAACATTATGATCAGATCCAGAACCATTAGTCTTACCCATATGAGCAGTGTCAAAACACGTTTGACTATGAAGCTTATCAAGGACAAGGGGAAGTATATAATGGCGATATTTATGCAAAGGATGCTGGTCTACTAGAGAAGATTCAAAAAATGGAGGTTGTCATGGTTTAGTCAAGGGGCATAGCACAAATGAAGTCATTCAAGATTGGTTACAGGGCACTTTGTCCATGGGAAGGCCCTTTTCCAAGAAATTACAACCCTTGAGAGAAGCTGGACTTCATGATTGGAATGTTGCCCCAACTCGCACAAAGGAATGAGGGGATAGAAGCATATGAGAAAAATTTGAATCAAAATTTTCAATGGGTAAGTCATCCAAAACTCTTTGTATTTATTTTTCTCCCTCAAGCTTTATCATTGCAGCAAAGCACCAAGTTTTAAGCCCAAAGATACGCTGCCCCAGTGTGAAATCCATCCCTCCATCCCCTAGTCTCCCATCTCAGTTTTTCTTCCCTCTTCTCTTCCAAATCCAAATCCCCTCCACAAGATCCAAATAAAATACCTCCCCCTCCAAAGAAACAAGAAGTCTCACCTCTTCCACCACCATAAAAAATTCACAACTGGTTAAATCTCAACCCACTCCTCGTTTCTTCTTTATTCCATTGAATTATCAAAAGCTTAGTAAGCTTGGCTCTCAGATATGGGATTGAAAATATTCCCTTGCTGGTTAAGCCTACAGAAGAGGTGAATGTTGAGGGGCCAGTGGTGACTAAAACTAAATTTGTAGTAGAGGAAGGAGAAGCTGCTCCAAATCCAAAAGAAGAGGAGTGCATTCTAGCTGAGGAGGAGAGTAATGCAACCCCAGAAGCTTTGAGCACAAAAACAGGCCATAGAAGAACCTTCAGTTCTTCCTCTCACCTCATCTCTCTCGAACTCTAATGCTGAAGAAGAGTTTGATCTTTCAAACTCAATGTTTGAGAATGAGGGAAAACATGGTGAACAAGTTGCAGACCAAGAGGACACCATGGAAGAGGTTGAACATTTGCAGCAGAACAACAATGAGGCAATTTATTTGTCTGATTTGGAGGACTGTTTTGATGGAGAAGAACCAGTTGAGTTTCTATTGTCTTCTCCTCCTTCATCCACCTTCCAAGCATATGAACCTGTTGTCATGGAGGAGAGCATTCAATTGCAAGCACTGCATTTTATAGCAGCCCTCTGGAATCAAGTTTGGGAGACTTAAACCTTCCATGCTCTTCACGAAGGAAGAAAGGAAAGGGCAGAAATATATCACCATTTCTCCCACGCCATTCATCCAAGAAGGTCCACAAGAAAAATCCATTCTTGGAGTTGAAACTCAAAACAAGGGGCACATTCAAAGGATCAGACCATTCCCAATCAGGTACTTGGCTTCATTAGAGCCAAAGGAGAAGCCAAAACCATTCATGCCTACTCTAGGGCATGAGGATGAGCATCAAAGTACCAAGGGTCATCATTAACACCTCTAGGAGTCCAATACAAGTCAGCTTGAGGAGGTATTTCCCATTAATGTTGATACCTTGATGATTTGGGTGGAAGACAGGGTTAGAGTCAATTTTTCACTCATACTGGTAGCTATATTTAGTGTCAAATCATTTACATGGCTGCCTCTCTCAAGAAAGGGAAGCTACTTCTCTCTGCCAGTTGTAGGATTTGTTTAGCATTCTTTTTCTCTAGTTAGTTTAGGAGTAGGATTAGGCTTTGTTTTCAGCAGAAGAAGTGCTTGTGCACACTCTGCATGTCTCATTTGAGGCATGTATGATTTGGTTTTTGTATATAAGTTTTGTTTGTATTTCTTTAGAGGGGCATGAAGCCAAGATCTTAACTATCCAAGGTAGGAAGACTCATATTTTCCTATAGCAGTTGCAAATTCCAAAAAGAAAACAAATGCAGAGAAACTAAAGCCATTTCAAGATAGTCCATTTGAGGGACAGATTGAAGCCCTAGGTCAAAACAATTTTCTACTCTCAGAAAATCCATTCCCAAGATTTTCTTATGAAAATTGAGGGTGTAGATGTGTAGGCAGGCTCAGGGTCAGACAAAACATAGAAAAGGCTTGCAGTCAGGCTTGTAGTGGCTCAAGGATCAAGTCTTTGAAGTTTAGATCATTTTCATGTTTATCAAGTAGACTCCATGCCCAATGGATGCTTCAAGGCCACTGGTCTCTTTATCTAGCAGGTAGATGTCCCCGTGAGTTTCCAAATTGTTATCCATATTTCACCCCCGAGAAAATATTGGATCGCCACGACCTCACACAAAAAGAATCACGAAATCACTTTAAAATCTTTGAAACTTGTTGTAAAGGGACTCTATAATGGAATCGCGGGGCCTGTGAAATTTTAAACGACCATGTGTGAGAAGAAATGGCTCTGTCACACAAATCTATGTCTTAAATTTAATTGATAGACTTAGGAAGGCTTAAAAATAAAAAGGATGGGTCGGGAAGGAGACCGAGCGAAGCGTCAAAAAGAACAAAAGGCTTGAGAAGAAGAAGCAGCAAAGATTCAAAGTCTTCGGGCTCAAAATAGTTTAGAAAGAGTCCAAAAACCGACTAAGTGTGGAAGAGATAGTGGAGAGAGCCACGTGTTAGTGCGGTTCTTCTCCAAAGTTTAAATCCAAAAGGATAGGCTGAAACAAGTGCCATGGGTCCACATGTCCAAGTGGAGTAAGCGGGTCATGGGAGTTTTCTGGATTTCATGATTCTTGTAGAAAAAGGGGGAAAGATAAATTACAGACCCGCAAACCTGATTTTTCCCTAATCTGATTGTTGTGTGTCCCATATGTAAAGGGGGACCCATTTTTCAAACTATTTTCCCGCCCATTTGTACGGACTTGATACAAACTTTGAAGGGGCATATCTTTTGACTCAAGGATTGAAATATTGCAAATCTTACACTGTTGGAAGTGTCTCAACGTCCTCTATGCCATGGAAAGATAAAAATCATTTTTGGCCCTGGTAGGTGAAAAATGGAGAAAACATCTTCGGGCCTTTAATGCAAGATCTTCTTGCTCTTCAACTACTAGATCCGATTCGATTCGATCCACTGGGGAACCAGAAGTGACATATTGTGGGTGGATTTACAGAAGGCATTGATATTCAGTGGTTAAACTTTCAAAGTGGGATTTGATGCATATCTCATGGTGGTTGGAGTAGGATTTGATTTTTCCCTCTTCTCTCTCTCTCTCTCTCTCTCTCTCTCTCTCTCTTCTTTTTCTATATATTGTAACACTTCTCATTTTTAGTAGAGACATTCTAGGCATAGAGAAAATCACAAATTTGTTTCTCGATGCCATTTTTAGTAGTGAACCTTCTCCCATGCCTAAGCAAGTGTCTTTTTGCCTCTATTCTAGAAATGTAATGGTTTGTGCACCTTCTAGAGAAATAAAACGTGTTTTTGTGGTGTTCTTCAACCCTTTTCATTGTTTTTTTGTTTCTTCATGCCTCTCCCTTCCAGATTTGTTTTTTTCTGCATATATTTCACATTTGTAGGTGTAGGATGTTGTTTTTCATGGAGTTTAATGGAGAATTTGAAGATCTTGGCCATGTTACTTTTGTCTCACCTCCCTCATCTCCATTTTTTTATTTTTTTCTCCCTCAATAGAATATCTCGCTTCCTTTACTAGTGTATCACCGCTTTAGTGTAGGCTATTATTTTTCCCTCTTTCTCTCTCCTTGGTTCCTTGGAATGGTTAGATTAGGTTAGATTTAGTTTTCCTACACTGGAGTAGCTCATGGTAGGTAGTTTAGGAATAGGAACCAACCTTTAATCTGGAGAGCTTTCCCACTTTTGCAAGGTCCCATACCTTGGGGAAAGTTCAATGTTATGCAATCACACCAAATGAACCTTCCTTAGAAAAGTAGATCCAACCACTCATTTGGGGGTGTTGTGATTTCACACTAACGATTACCTTCTCCGTGTAACATGGTCACTATCTTCCTCCTAGATTCCTAACCAAATTCACCTTGACAACACGAGTCACAATGCCCTTCAATTCTCTTCTAACCAACTCGTAAGTTCCATGCGCCCAATTATCACATGTAATACTATTCATATCACTCAAGGATTGAGCATCATCCCATTAAATGACTCTTTCTCTTGATGGCTCAATAACCTCTAGGTCTCTGATAGTGTGCACATAAATTCTATTGATGTATTCTTCCCCAAAGGCTCGACATAGGGTGTAGACCTACCATCTATTAGTGGAATAATTATGCACTCCTTATTATTAAAGCTGATGTATCCCTTATTGAAGCACAAATAAGAATTATTCACATAACACCAAGGGCTTCTAAGTAATGCTGAGAAATTATCTGCCTTGGCAAGTTCTAAGACTTCAAAGTCCCTAGTGAACTTGGCTCCTTGAATGGTTATGGAAGAATTCATAAAGACTCTTATGGGCGTAGCTTTAGTCCTATTTTCCATGTACAACACATTTTAAGATGGCTACAATGGTGGTCACTCCATCGGGTACCACACATCTAGAGTAAGAACATTTACCTCTGCACTTGTGTCAATTAGTATGTTACTCAAAATCCATCCATCAACTATTGTATTCAATGTGATCTCCTTGTCATAATAAATACTATGAGGGGGAAAATTAGCATGTAAGATCTACCTCTCACGTTTGCATCCAACATGTGGTACCTTTCCTCTCAACCATTCTCCTAATAGGGGAATGATATTCTCCTGAGGTAACATCTTACATACCTCTTTTAAATGATCAACATCATTCTGATGGATCTCATCATTCTTCTCCCATTCCAACTTTAGTGATTTCTCTTTCAAGCACTAGATCTCCCCTTGCAAGCTCCTAATCACCTCCATAGTCTCTTGGTAAACCTCCTTATAAGTTGGATCAGGGTACTTCCCTTGTAATGAGATGCCTCTCCTTCGATGTTTCTCTAGTGTGTGAAGCTTCAATGCATGTAGTTACTAATACAGGCTCAAACTCAGGGTTAGAAACTACCATAGGCATGAACAGAGGTTCAACACATTTTGTACTAACCATTCGCATACCCTTGTCATTCTTTTTTATTCTGGCTCATGTATTATATTAGTCAAGGAAATCCACATACTTATGTTTCTTTCCACACCACGAGCATTAAAGAAAATATGGGCTCTCTCACTTATAATGATCCATAGATCCACAAATGAAACAAGTTCCATGGGGAAATTCACTCCTTCCACCACTGCAACCACCATGGCCTTTGAATCCTCCTCAAAAGCTTCTTCCCCTTCCTCTTCCATCTTCATGCCCTTTATGATGATGCCCTTATTCTAAGAACTATTTGTAATTGTAACATCCTCAATTTTAGACAATAGAACAAGTCAATTTTTTTTTGATAATTGCATCGGTTCTAAATACATAATTTAGAACTCACAATTCAAATAACCATTTATATAACAGACAACCATATGCAGTTTGTAATGACTGGAATACCTCCAATCTATTCATTCCATGACTCGGTAATCTACCGATCTATTCATGAGTAAAAAGAGTTAGTGTTTTTATTTAACACAACACTCTTGCGGTTCTCTTCCCTAATCTGGGATTCGAATGCTCATCAAGGAATCTAACTGAATAATGTTACCATTATTCATCGGCATCTCATCCCTTAGACTAGGTGAATTAGGACAACGCAATCAGCACTTGCGATACTTTGGCCAAAGATTTGAAACATCTTTGTTCATGTCTCGTATTCCTTAACGGCATACTCGTGGTCAATCTGGAATACGTCCTTCACCCCATTCATATGTTATATAGAATGTCTTATACTTTGACTACTTGTCAGGTCCTTCCTTCACAATTGAATCACTCGGAGGCCCATTAACAAGGTGATAATGTTATATGGATGCCCACGAGGATTAGGGATATGATGACATCTTGGTTCAACCTTGCGCTTCAACCAAGGTGTGTCATGATACCCCAAATCTCCGAGGCAGTCTTATAACATGGCCACGTTCTTAATCGGTCCCAGGGTAACTCGTGCGAAATCAAGTGTAAATCTTAGCGATCAATGCAAAGGGTGTCGCCATAAGTCACCTGCATTGTTGTAACTTCGAGAAGATCCTAATCTTCTCGGAGGTACAGCCCTGCAGTCGACTTTATGTCGTCAACCTTTAAATCCGCCTCGAGAAGATCTACCCAATAACAAGCGTTACGCACTTGAGTTTAAATTACTTTTAAAGAATTTTCCCTAAGGTTAGCCTTTCCAAATCCTGGATTCTTTGTCTTAAGACGACCCTCCTCTAAAAGACTCATTACTTGGTAGAGGTATTATGGTCACGCTCTCATCAAGGAGTCATTAGAATACACACGATTCTAAAGTAAATGTAGATGGGACAATATCTCATTACCTTTACTTGAGATTGCCATCTGAACTCCATTGATTGCCTATCAGTTCTCTTAACTGAATTTATATCATACTTTTAAGTTTAAAGGTATAAATGATTAAGAATCCAATTTACTGTTGTCCTCTCATACTTAGGACTAGGGATTAGTAATTTAATCCAGTTTGTTTAGCGTTCTCTTTTAGGCTCAATTTTAACCTATCTTCTAGAGAAACAATAATTTAATTCCAATATTGCTTTTGCTAGAACAAATTAGAACTACTAAACACTCATAAGAATTTAATCTTATTACTTACAATCTTTCATTGTCAATCACAAAAGCGTCCATATTATACAATGAAAACAATGCCCCTTCGTTACATAAACCGAAGAAGGTCAACTTTCAGAAATAGAATACAATACATAAGTATCAAACACTTATTTCCATTCCTTTCAAAACTATACAATTACATTTTATGCAACAACATACTTGATACAATGCTAACGGGAAGGAAACATCCTTTCACACATAGTACATCTGTAAAATCAAGCTGCAATTCATTACAAATCAAATAAACAATCTGATCACTGTCGATTTACATTGCTTTACCTCTTACGGCAACCATCTGCAAAAATAGTCAACATGAGTCAGTTCAATGAACTGAGCATGATAAGCACTAACTTTTAAAACAATTGCAATCCATCAATTGTTTTCATTAAACACCCTGTTTAAATGAGATCAGACATTTACATAAGTAAACATAGTCAGACTATGCCCTTGTAATACAAAATGATTACAAATATGTAACTCTATCATTGTTACAAATAGTCTTAATCACTTTCTAATATTTCATCAAATATTAAGAAACAAGGAACGAATGTACACAACAATCATTAAATCCAAAATCACAACATTGGTCAGATTGTTTCATCCTCCAAAAAGGAAATAACATAACAATTCGGGATTCCACCAATATGTCACAAACAATTTCCCACTGATAGTCAAATATCAATAATATTAAATAAAGGAAGAGAAAGAACCAAACCATTCATACTTCCTTTCACATAAGTTCATCACTGCACTGCCTTCACATATGAAAACATTCAACCAAGACATAAATGAACAAGTTAGACAAGCCGCAAGCAAGATCACCATTTAATCAAGAAACAAAAACACAAGAAACTCGAGTACAAAGAACTAACACATCAACAATTCATGTATCAATCCTACGCCCAATGCTAGTTCCTTTTACACAGTAAGGCTTTGACACAAGTTGAAAACAAGAAACTACAAGCGTATTGCTGAAAACAACAACCTCATTGCATCAAGCAATCTAAGGTTTCCAATGGACTATGCTATGTTGCCCACACGGTATTTCCAAATCATGCACAGTCAAATCGGACAGATTAATTGGAGAAGAACATAGCATACATATTCTTGCTCAGTCAAAATCGTACTGAAGTAAAAGAAAGGAATTCAACCAAACGATCCCTACCTTGCCGCATGCAAGTCTTGGTGTGATATTCGCGACTTACCCAAACAAGGTCAGAACACGAAACGGTCATCCATGCTCAAGGACCTCAAATAGTGACAAGGACAGTGTCCAAGGTCAAGCTCAGAAAGAGACAGAAGTACTAGTTACCTTTCCAGAATTCCAATGATTCAAACGGAGGTAACAATTCAAGCAAATGAATATGAATTCATACTGATATTCATCAACGAAGCATAACAAGAATCAGACAACAAATTACTCTCTGCCAATCATTTTACACTAATTTGCACAGGTCGAAGACGTACATGTCCACCTAAGAATCATGCCTCAAAATCCCAAAAACACGAAGGAATTCCAATCGCAATAACAAGATCGAAATACATGTTATTCCATTAAGTCGCCGGCACTTAAAATACCAACAACTTAACTTTATTCGGCTCAAAAATAAAATGAATCATTCAATCGACTCCTCAGAGTCGTCCAATTCTCAATAGCATAAATCTATATATTCACACTGTAACTGTTAAAGGTTTTGCACTCATAACCACTGAACCCTACAACAACGTCTTTATGAATTGGTTGATAAATCCATATATGCCATTCATGGCTAACAATCAAAATGAAACAAGTGAAGCAAATTGAATACCCATTTCAAGCAAGGAAATCTATTGGGCCGCTTCGAAACTTTCGAACAGCTTTCACTTAGAAATGAAAATGCATACACAGGAAGTCTTTATCCTTTAATTATTTCAATTAACAGTAGCCAAAAGCCCTGTTTCGTCTTACCAGGCTTTCACAAAAATCCATTCACAAAACTTATGGATGAATCTACATTCCCAGCAATAGATAGCAATATACGATTCAATCATCGACTCCACTGAGTCGATACAACAAAGTACAGGTGTATCTATATTATACACTGTCCACAAGTAATCCCGCTAACCTAACAACAAGGAAAACAACTTCCGATAGGTCGAAAGGACTACGGTAACACTACAGTTACCTGTTCCAAGCCAAAAATTGAATACAAATGAAACCGAAAGTATCATTAGTCGCCATCAACAAATCCCACGACAAGTACCCAAGGAAGCGATAATACTAATCAATCTTCTTTGTATTCATCCAAATCATTCCATACGCTTTTCTATAACAAGAAACAGCGACCACGAAACAAAGACATACAGTGGTCTATACTGCACACAGGTATATTCTAAGGGCTCACGCCAAATAGGCCGAACACTCAAACCTTTATAAATAAATACCTCACATGCATAAGCCAGAATGAATACTCAAACAAATAGAGTCGAAGTTCGATTTCAACAAACACCCATCAAGCGGAAATTGAAAAATCGAATCAGAAGAGATACAGTGCCAAAAATCAAACTAGATCTCATAGAAAATTCATCTAATCTTCTCAAAACATTTGAACAGAGTTGTTTTAATGAAAGCACTTGAAAGACAGCAAGATATTTAAAGGTTAGGGCCTAGCATGCCTGTATTTTGATCAAATTTCCGAAGCAGACCACAGGAAGAGCTCAAACTTCCTTTTCTTTTTCCACGATGAAGCGACCAACAAAATTTCGCTGTCTCCTTCACAAATATATCCTCCATGACAGAGAAAAGAGCCAGAGAAATTCATTCTTGCCATGCAACTCAAAGAGAACTGGTGCGATGAACCAGTAAACAAGCGAGAGAGAGAGAGAAGACCGAAAATCGCGACAAGCCAAACAAACCCCCAAATTTCCGCTGCATGCCTTCTCGCGAGTTCCGAGCTCGACTTCCGAGAGTATTGAATGCCATTAAACCAATTTTCCCGCTTAAACTCTACTCCCACCGACCGCCAGAATTGGCGACAGTCCAACTAAAAACTCAAGTTCATTTCCAAACTTAGCAATTGCCAAGTCTGCACAGATTAGCCGCCGCTTAAGCCTCCGCCATGACCTGTCCCTCATCCTTATCCCTTACATTTATTGCCATGGAAAACACCGCCCATGGTTCGCCACCCTTCATAGGCCCCTTCATAATCTCTTCATTAGTTAGGTTAGTATCTTAGGTTAGAGTTTAGGGTAATACCCACACTAACAAATTTACACAAAGATACTAACTTAGGCCTCTCCTTCGATGTTTCTCTAGTGTGTGAAGCTTCAATGCATGTAGTTACTAATACAGGCTCAAACTCAGGGTTAGAAACTACCATAGGCATGAACAGAGAGGTTCAACACATTTTGTACTAACCATTCGCATACCCTTGTCATTCTTTTTATTCGGCTCATGTATTATATTAGTCAAGGAAATCCACATACTTATGTTTCTTTCCACACCACGAGCATTAAAGAAAATATGGGCTCTCTCACTTATAATGATCCATAGATCCACAATTGAAACAAGTTCCATGGGGAAATTCACTCCTTCCTCTACCGCAACCACCATGGCCTTTGAATCCTCCACAAAAGCTTCTTCCCTTCCTCTTCCATCTTCATGCCCTTTATGATGATGCCCCTTATTCTAAGAACTATTTGTAATGCTATCCTAAAGCACACGGTATCAATTACATCATGAATCGGTCCATCACCCGGTAATCCTTAGTGTCATGAGTAGTAAAGGTACAAATTTTATAATAGCAGGACACATTCTTATAAAGTGTGTGTTGAAACAAAGGGAATATACTTGGATCATGATCCCGTGATAGATTTCATAGTCTACTAACATGGTGTGCACCAACTTTCACTAGAAACTATCCTTGGTGTATCCTTCTACTTCATAATCCGTATACCAAAGTCTACTGCGAGTCTCATGTGCTAAATTTATAGACATTTTCTTGAGTTATTTTTCCATGGAAGAAATATGTGCCTCCAAAATGGACTTACCCCAGTATCAACACTTTCAATGACCTCAGTGCACAAAGCAGCCTCTAAGGCCTCATGTGGATTCCTAAAATTATTATGTGAAAGCAATCATCTCGAAGGTGTTATCAGGCCTCCAATGAACCAGTGAGCATGCTCAGAAGGATGAATATCATAAGATAAATTTGACAAAAGGGTCTTAAAATGTGCATCATACTCTCACACACTTTCTACCATACCCTATTGAATCTCCTTGAGCACGTTGATGCTCTTTTTCTCAAATTCAGGAATATAAAATTCTACCAAGAAGGAATCACACAATAGCAGATAATCCACCACCATCGATGTGAGTAATATTTTTGGTACCAATTATGCACGTGTCCACTGTAATGTAGTTAAAAATTGGCTTGCCTTTCACTCTGGGATAGTGATCCCCTTAGCGAGCCATAGCAATTCAAACTTTTGTATATGCTTTGTAGCATCCTCAACACCTTTACAATTAGAAAAATGAAGATACATATTTTAGAATACCTACTAATGGGGTTGTGGTACTTTTCCACCAGATCTAAAACCCTGATTCCCTCCTGTGTTGCCTCCACCACCAGATCCACTAGTTCCACTAAATCTTGACCCTCTAGATCCATCTAATCCTCTAGATCATCCTCTTGTAGCATATATGGGGCCTAAAGTAGTGTTACTCTATGTTCCCACCATTGTACTAAACTGAGCTCCAACAGTTTGTGAAGTTGAACTACTTCCAGATGTGATACCCACGTTCTATGAGCCCACACCTTTTCCAAATGACGCGCTTGATAGGATACCACTAAACACGGGAATGTTTGCATAGCCATAGATGGATATAATGTAAAATTATATCTACCTAATGTTTCTTACTTACCAATGCCAACCATACTAGCAATACTTGTCTCAGAAACTAGAAAACTAAGCACAAGGGCTTGGTTTCTAGGTGGGTTCAAATGTGCCCCTACGGTCCATCTCCATTCTACATCTGATGTAGTCATTTTTATACCCTTAGAAAATTATTATAATCCCATGCATGTCACCCTATAACCCAGCGGGTGCTAGGTGCTCACCCAAGGCACGTGCGGGCACCGAGTCTCTCCTTCATGTGATTCTTGTGAGAATGCATTATCTTATGATAGATAATCAAATGCAAAAGGATATAAAAGAACTATACAACATTCTAGAGAACGTAGAATGAGTTTTCATCTCATTGCATCCAAAAAGAGTAATAGCAAACAACATAAGGAAATGGTTCATAGATAAAGGAAATTCATAAGGATGATACCCAAGAACACATATATGATTCGGAAAAATCCCGATATTCATATTAATATATTCAATAACCACATTACATCCCTTAAAGTCATAACATGATTTCATATAACAATGCAGAGAGCCAATTCATGCATTAGAACTACACTAGGTTCATCAAATTAAAAAAATGAGTGTAGACCCATCCCTCTAAATGTGTCATCACTCCCAAAGTTCTCCTAATCCCTAACCCCTATAACCCTCCATTATATTTCTGTAGATATTCACCTCTCTTCAACTACCCTTTTCTTCTATCGAGCGCTTGTATTTATAACCTTAGCAACCACCGCCATTCCTTTCTAAATTTATAGATCGGTTTCCAAGTATCGAAGTGGTCCTCCAGGGGAGCATGCCTTCCCAGATCTGATCTCTCCAC
The DNA here is from genome assembly GCA_018340775.1 of Taxus wallichiana var. yunnanensis. Classification (NCBI taxonomy): domain Eukaryota; kingdom Viridiplantae; phylum Streptophyta; class Pinopsida; order Cupressales; family Taxaceae; genus Taxus; species Taxus wallichiana. The sequence continues at coordinate 381,712,433 of CM031235.1, read as the reverse complement.
TCTTTGCAATGATGTCTTTCCTGAAACCTTCCATCACATGCTTGGAGTATTCCCTTTTTGATCCTATATTCGCTAGGCTAGCACCTTATCCAAAAGGGTAACACTTTTCTTGTGTGCTTTCTAGGAAAATTGAATATTGTGAAGTCCAAAACCTATCTTGCCTTGCACGCGTGCTGTGTGTTATGTAAAACCCTACTATAACCCTTCCTTGTGTGCCTTCAACCCCAGTGCCCTTTTTCAACTAGGTCCTGTGTGCCCACGTGCCTTCTCATCCTTAGCTAATATTTTGGGGGCCAACATCACCCCACACTACGCCCATGCTCTCTACCCTTGGAAGAACTTTCTTCAATGAATACAGAATGAATGTGCTCTAAAAATTTGAATAAATAATGGAGTGAAGAATTGGGGAAAGAATGAAATAATGGGGGAATCATGATCACTATTGAAGGAGGAGAGGGAAATCCTTCCTCAAATCTACCTCCAACTTATACCAGGCATCAACCTCATTCTGTGCTTGTTGACAAGGTTGCCTACTAGGGTGCTTACCTCCTCAAAGCTTAGCCCTTATCCCTTGGCGTTCATTGTCTCCATGATCCCCTCCAATTTTTTCCCAAATCCTTGAGTGTGTCTATCCTCCGAGTGATTTGGGGCTATAATTATTTCAGCCGGTTCTTGATTTTTAGCCCCCAAGGTCTCAACGTCCTCTGATTTCTTCTCTAGTTTGGCTAGGATTTTTTCTCACTCAGCCCTATTCCCTTTATTCCTTTCTTGGAACTCCTTGAGTTCCACTTCATGGGTGGTAACCAAGATACTTTCCACACCATCCCTATACATGCAATTATCATAGGTATCCTCAAAGAACTTGCACACTTGCAATGATTTTAAATCGGTGAGGATCTTGTTGTCTACAACATTTTCTTATCCTCATTTTCTTAGCGTGCCAACACCTCTTCTTGATTCTAAGGCAAGTGGTTTCCTCTCCATAGTGATTATGTGGGTCAGCTCTTCTAGGAACTGTAAGGTTGATCCATATTTTTACATAGGTGGTGTTAAGTCTGGAAGCTTCAAGACAATGGCATCCGTGATGATCTCTATTTTCTTGTATATCTCATGCACCCTTGCCTTATCCTCTTTTTAACACATGCCTTAACGAGTGCTGATTAGCCCCTCCCATTTCAAGTTCTTTCTTTTCTCAAGGAGCTCCTCCTCCTTTTCTCTAGCTATGCCTTTAGGAACTTCACCCTGTCATTTCTTTTGAAGATTCTGGCTTCAACCTCAACTGAAACTTTGTTGAGTGCGTTGCAGATTTTCTCATCTGATAATTATTGAGCATTCACCAAGGGGTTTATTCCATTTGTTTCTAGGAACCTTCATCAATGTTCCTTGGCTTATTTCAAATTTGGGCTCATCAATGTGGGACTCAAATTCCCATGATATAATTTTCCTCATCCGAGGGTATGCACCTTCCTCATCAAATGAAGCCATGGCCAAGAGTTGTTCTGTTGGTACGGTGCTCTGAAAGCATGCACACAACACCTTGTTCGGATCATTGATGTAGCCCATTCCTTGAACTTTTGTTGCTTCTGTGCTCTTCCTCCTTTACATGCAGCCCTTGGAAAGCTTACAACCAAACTAAGATCTCCCCCATGCTACCATATTCTCTTCCTACACTTTCCTTCTCAACTTCCTTCAACACCTCATACGCGTTTCATTCTACCTCTTGTTCTACCAAGTTCTTGATAATTCCTACCACTTCTCTCTCTATGTCCTCTTCTACATGTTCCTTCATGAGGCTTGGGGTCCTTTGATCCTTTGCATTTACTTATCCACTCACCCCTTGCCTTGAGCCTCAACCTCTTCTTTGTCATTCTTCTCCTCATCCTCTTTTATATACTCATATCCTTCTTCCTCGAATCATGCACCTCATACACTAGATTGTATTCACCTCCTTCAAGCTCTTCATCATCATCCCCATTGCTAATGTAGGCATCTAGAATCTCCATCTCCTCTGAGTCCGCCTCATCATCACCTTCTGTCTCTTTCTTCTTTGGAGATTCCAGATCAGGATATTCTTCCTTTTCCTTCTCTTTAACAAGTGATGTCTTCCTTAGTGATTCCTCATGAGTGAGGTGCTCTTCATGCTCCGGTGCCTCTTCTTCTAGGGTTTTTTCCTTGATAAGAGAATTCTTAATCCATGCATAAGTACAAGGCTTAGCGCTTTCTTCCGGTGCACCCACCGATTATGCGGTTTGAACACTTGGTGCCTTCTTCTCCTACACCTCTTCTCTTTCTCTCTTCCTTGACACAACCTTCTTCCTTCCTATAGGGTCTTTAGGAATGGAGACATCACTCTCCAAGAAAGTTCCCTTTTTAAATTTTGGCCTTATGCACAGATACACCCTTGTTGTGGTCCTCCCTACAATCAGCAACATTAAAGGCTTCATCATTTGTACTTTGTGGGAGACATATTTCTCCACGTATGTGCACTTATTTGGGTAGATGAGATTTTGGCACAACTTGTGGTGGTCTAGATCTACCTCAATAAGTTTTAACCTTAGTCTGTTGGCCTCCTTGAACCAATTGACTCTGGTTTGGAAGTATTGCACAGTGAAGGAGAAGGGTAGCTTACACCATGGACTCATGGTGTCCTCTGTCATTACAAAAATGTTGATACACTGCAAACTCTCCCTCTCTATCCACAAGCATTGGTAACTACTCTGGGATCCTTCATTATGCTCTGAATGCACCGCACATTCACTTGTACCAATTTTCCAAGCATACCTTGTGAGTGGCAGTCATGGTTTCAAAAGTGTACTTCACAAACCTTTTTGTAGGTATGGGATCCTCTTCTGGATACTCCCAAACAAAATTTTATGGCCCATCGGGCACTCCAATATCTGAAAATATAATGGTGAGGAGGATGTTACCGAATAATATCTTTTCTCCCTCCTGTGCGTTGCTTATGATTTCATCCACGATGAAAGCGGACAAGTTATAGATTGTTCCTTCTGATATCTTCTAGCATACATTTAGCCATGCCTTGTTCACTTGTGTCCATCATTTCGATCATTGAGCTTTGTCACCAAGCGTGCGGCCATCCTCATTACATGGTCTAGAATCTTGGCAATGTCAAAGTATCGCGACCCCTTCTTGTATTCATACATGGCTATAGTCTCCTTAATAGCCTCCTTGTCACTCATATCATCATCTATACTCTCTCCTTCACAAATAAGGCATGTGAACTTGGATATCAGTTGTGGTGTTATGCGCATCTTACACCTGAAAAATAAAAGTGATCCTCATGCACATGCCACATCAACCATTGATAAAGGAACTTAGGCTTGCCAAAGTAATAAAAATCATATGGTTGTAATAATCCACCTTCTCCAATTTCATCCACGATGAAAGCGGACAAGTTATAGATTGTTCCTTCTGATATCTTCTAGCATACATTTAGCCATGCTTTGTTTACTTGTGTCCATCATTTCTAACCATTGAGCTTCGTCACCAAGTGAGTGGCCATCCTCATTACGTGGTCTAGAATCATGGCAATGTCAAAGTATCGCGACCCCTTCTTGTATTCATACATGGCTATAGTCTCCTTGATAGCCTCCTTGTCACTCAGATCATCATCTATACTTTCTCCTTCACAAATAAGGCCTGTGAACTTGGATATCAAGTTGTGGTGTTATGTGCATCTTACACCCTGAAAAATAAAAGTGATCCTCATGCACATGCCACATCAACCATTGATAAAGGAACTTAGGCTTGCCAAAGTAAAAAAAATCATATAGTTGTAATAATCCAGCCTTCTCCAATTTGACCTTCACCTCATCGTTGTAAATAGGCATCCCATCTGGTGTCCTCTTGTTAGCTAGATGGACCAACTCTAATGCCATTTCCTTCTTATTTTTGCTCATGTGATGGTTATAATCACTCACGACCATCTTTCACAAGTGTTACTCCCACTCTTTTCCTAGCAATACCCCATCTAGGTATTGCATTTCTACATACCATTCTTCATTGGAGCTTGCGATGGTAGCTATTTGCTTTCCTTTACCCTTTCCCTTTGTTTTCTTTAGTGAAATGGTTGGTTTCTTGGGTGCCATATTTTCTAGTCGGGATAAACTTAAAACTCCTTCCCCTTGCTCTACTCTACTACTTTGCTCAATCCCAAATCTCACTCTTGTGAAGAAATCTTTTTTCCTTCATGCCCTAACCACAAACCCTAACTAGGAAATTCTTCCACAAGACGGTGCTCCTCAACCAACTTTCCCCACACCCATGCACTCCTTCCACTTTGGTTTTTAGATTTTTCTAGTCATGCACTTTAGATCTCTCTGATTCTTCTTCGCACAAATATTTCTGGATGCCCTAGTTTGTGAGAGCTTCTTTCACTTTATAATCGCAAGGTAAAATAATGATGTGCCCAACTTCATATTTATAGATTTTCCTTCTTTCCAACATTAAATGTTATACCACCTACCACCATAATTGACACTAAATGTGGATTTTTCCACTAAGCCAACTTTAAGCACCCTTACCCATGCACACACATCCTATGCGAAAAATCCTTTACAACCTTCTCAGCGTACAAAAATCCAAAAGGATTTGAAGACGCTTATGCACACGTCAACAATGCCAAAGACACTTCTTCTATCCTTTACCTAATTTTTCCCTCACCTACCTCATGTTGTTCCTGTGCTCTTCATCCTTTGTACATGGTCTCTATTACAACCTTGACACCATACTTTATCATCCATCATTTCCATATGTGCTTTCTCAACCTTATGCGCTTCCTTTTACTGGGCCATTCATTGAAACTTCTACTGCTAGCTCAAAATTTACGCTATACTACTCTAGCCCACACTAAAATAGATGTGCGGTCCTCTATGCATACACAACCTTGTAAAAATAATGTGGTTACCGGTGCACAAGGCACAAAATGAAACAAAAAGAAAGGAACAAGCAATGAGAAAGGGAAACACAAGAAAGGAAAATTATAAAGGGAAATTCTAGACTAATTGGCAATACTGCCTTATTACAAACACCAAGAAGACTTATTTATAGTAGGGCTTCAGCCTACTCCCATTCAAATGACTTAGTAATCTCATCCCATCTAGAATTTATAACTAGCACGTTCCTGAATCAAGAATGTACAAGATGATGTAAGGTCCCAACTAATGGACTTTCAACTTCCCAGGATGGCATAAATACTTGGAATCATATAACAACACCATCTTCCCAACCTCAAACTTCTTGTTCTTGATATGATGATCATGTCATGTCTTTTTCTTTCTTTTTCTATCTTCTGAATCCATCTAGAAAGTGATCACCTTTTGTCTAACTACATCAACTTATCAATTCTTTTTCCAACACTTTCTCATCAACTAACCCCCTATGTGCTATATGCAAACAATGGAAACATGAATTCAATTGGTAAAATAACCTCCATGCCAAACACCAATTGAAATGGTGTGGCCTTGTTCAACCTCTTGTAGGTTTTCATGTATGCCCATAGAATGACTGATACTTTGTCATCCCAATATTGTCTTCCAACATCATAGATCTTAGTCAACATGTGACTTAGTATTTTGTTAAATGCCTTAGCAGTTCCATTTGCTTAAGGGTGATAGGGGGTAGTCTTGTGATGGGCCACCATAAATTATGCTAACATAATCTGACCATTTCATTGAGAAAGTGTGTACCTCTATCACTTGTTAAACTTAAAGGACAACCATACCTGCTGATTATGTTCTCCCATAAAAATCTAGCAGTTGTTGTTATAGTGCAATCCTTCATAGGTGCTGCCTCTACCCAACATGTTAAGTAATCAATGCAAGTAATGATATACCACAAACCAGTCCTTTGTGTGGCTAGAAAAATTGGCCCTACAAAGTCGATTGCCCATTTTTCAAATGGTTCAGCACTAACTATTGGTTGCAAGGGCATTTCATCTCTCTTTCCAGGTTTGCCAAGGCACTAGATGGTCACAGGACTTGTAAAACTCAATATAATCCTCGTAGATGGTTTCCCACCAAATCCTTGCTAATAAAATCTTCAGTGTGGTAGCATTTCCTGGATAGTGACCTCTTGCAATCCCACCATGCATTTCCTCCATAATTTCCATGCGCTCATGTTCCAATACGCATCGGCGTAGAACTTCATCATGACCTAACTTATAGGGGTCTCTACTAATCAAGATGTAGGGTGTGATGCATATTACTAACTACTTTCTCTCTAGAGCCTTCATCCCTTTTAGTGCCACAACTATTTTTAAAAACACTACGATATCTTCCAAGTCTAAGGGCATATGCAGCAACCTAAATAGTTACACATCTGGCATGGTATCCTCAATGCTTTGCGTGTCCTCCCTAAGTTAATCCTTGATAAGTGGTCAAGTCTGAATTACTTTTTCATAGTTTTACGATCAATGTGTACTCAAATTCTTGAAATAATAGGACCCAATAACATATGTGCCCTTACAACATGGGATTGTTGACTAAGTACTTCAATGCCATGTGGTCAGTGTAGAATATAAATAGTGTTGCCAACGAATCTTTTGCTTGAACTTGTGCAGCGCATAGATCATAGAAAATGCTTCACACTCAATAGTTATGTAATTTTGTTTTGTTGGTGTCAACTTTCTACTTGTAAAACACAAGGGATGATCAACAATTACCTCACCAAGTTATGTTAGTACTACTCCCATAGCTTTCCCTAAGGCATCAACATGCACATGGAAAGGCTTATCCCAAGAAGGAAAATGTAATATGGGCGTTGTGACAAGCCTATCCTTCAAAGTGTCAAATTACTTTTGTTGTGCCTCTCCCCAATGAAAGGCACTCTTGTGTTTTAGCAATTCCTCCAAAGGTGTGGCAATCTTTGCATACCCCTTGATGACTTTCCTATAATACCCCATATGCCTAAGGAATCTGCGTCTTGCACTTTGACTAGTGGGTTCCCGTAATCCCACAACAAGCTGTAACTTTAGTAGGATCTACTAGTAAGCCTTCTTTGCATATAATATGTCCTAACATGATTCCAAATGAAGCAGAAAAGACACATTTCTTAATGTTGAGGGATACCCTCAATTTTTGACATCTCTCAAACATTAGCCTCAATTTTTCACAATGGTCTTTCACCAACCCATACAGAGTCCAGTCATCCGGGTAAAATTGAGGAAATTTATGGATAAGGTCCTGAAATTCTTGTACCACGATGCGCAAGAATACAACAGGTGCATTCTTGATCAAAAGGAATAATCATGTAGGAAAAACTTCCCCATTCTATGGTGAAAGTTGTCTTTATTTGGTATTCCTTTGCAATCTTGACTTCATGATACCACGAGAACCCATCTATGAAAGAGTAGACTTCGTGCTTTCATTATTCCCTCCAAAATTTCTTGATAAAGGGGGTTAGGAAAGGATCAATGACACATACTGTATTTAGATCCCTGTAGTCAACAAAGATTATTATCCTCCCATCCTTCTTGATAATGATGACCATTGGGATTATCCATTTTGATTCTTCCACTACCTCAATGATACTAGATGTTATCATCTTGTCTATTTCTTCCTTGACTTGTACGTATAAATTTGGATTCATCTGATAAGGCCTCTTCTAAATCAAATGCACACCTTCCTTTAACTTGATCTTCATATCCCCCAAGGAATGGTGAACACCTTTGAGTTCATGGTACCCATGAGGGAAAAATCTTGGAACTCACGCAATAGATCAATGACCTTTGAAAATTCTTTTTCTGACCAATAGTCCCCAATGATAGCTTCCTTAGGTTCATCTCTGTCCCAATATTAACCTTCTTTGTTTTCAAGGGCTCATGGTAGGCACGTGCTCACTCATCAGTGATTTCTATGACTTTGTACATACCTTCAAAATGGCTAACATCCAAAGTTTCCATTTCTTCTCTGTCTACTACATAGACCATTTTTCCTTTTTTTTCCATGCACGCACGCTCAAGCTATACTTCCTTTGATTATTCTTCATTGAGGCGCATCTCCAAATCAAGCTCACCCAATAATTCCAATAGCCTATCTTCTGCCATAACACTATCTCCCATTGTAAGGTGCTTGATTACTTGCAACGCCTTATCTACTAATGGCTTGGTACTCCTATACTCAAAAGCTTGAATGAGATCAACTGCCAAATCCTACCAATTACCTGTTTGACAACACATCTCTAAATGAATATACCATGTGCACACACATAACCTTGTAAGGTGGAATACAACTTATACACCCATAAAAAAGGTGGTAATGCTTTTGCACTTCCCATCCAGTACTTTTCACATGATTGGATATGAAATGAGGTGGTATCTTTACCATGGTAGTCTTGTATGACCATGAGTGCATTTCTCTGGAAACTTACAAAAATGTGATTCTTACCTCGCACCACTCTAGGAGGATCTCTTGATGTGTAGCCCACCAGCACATTGCAGTTACGAGTAGGTTATAGTTGAGCATTCCCATTCTCTCATCCTCATTCTTCCACTAAGCCTCCATCTCCCGTAAGAATATTTCAGGGTATGCTCCTCAAGAGTAACTTAGAAACTTCTTTCCTCCTAGGCACTTGATTGAGCATGCCTTTTTACCCTTATTACAGATCCTCTCAACTATCACCCAATCAAATCATAAGTCCCATGCGCCTAATTTTCACATGCCATGCTAGTGGTATCACTCAAGGATTGAGCATCTTCAAACTGGATAACTCCCTCTGTGGGATGAATTATCTCAGGATCTCTGATGGAGTACACATAGATTTTTTTCAAGGACTTCTTCTCCTAAGGGCTTAGTATAGGGTGCTGACTTCCCATCTGTTAAAGGGATGATCACCCTTTCTTCCTTGTTTTCAAAGTTGATATACCCTTTGTTAAACCACAAGTTAGCATTGTTCTTGTAACACCATGAGCACCCAAGAAATGCTAGAAAGTTGTCTACCTCGGCGAGTGCCAAGACTTTGAAGTCTCTAGTGAACTTGGCCCCTTGAATGGTGATAACTACATCCTTCAGGACTCCAATGGGCATTTCCTTAGTTTTTTTCCATATACAACACATTAGAATATGGTTGTAATGTGGGCCTTCCCATTTGATACCGGGCATCTCGGTAATAACATTTACCTCGGCTCCTATGTCGCTAAGGATATTACTCAAAATCCATCCATCAACAATGCATTCAAAGTAATATGCTTGTCATAGTCAAGGCTGTGAGGAGGAAGGTTTGCATGTAAAACCTACCTTTCGCGCTCTACTCCAATGTGTGGTACCTTCTCTCTCAACCATCCTCCTAGCAAGGAATAATATTCTCTTGCCTTAACATCCTACACACTTCCTTGACCTCATCCAAGTCATCTTTTGGAGCCTCAACATTCTTCCTTTGCTCCAACTACTTTGATTTATCCTTTAGACATTGGATCTCCCCTTATAAACTATGAATCACATCCATAGTTTCTTGATACACCTCCTTCGATGATTAGGGTCTAGATATTTTCCATTTATCACTTCCTCTCTTGAAACTAGTGTCCTCTATCTTGGCATCTCCCTGGTGTGTGTGGCCTCTACTCGTGTCGTCACCGGTCACGGGTTCTAGGCACGACTCATGCACCATTCATGGCACCCACTATGAATCGGCCTTATTGATGCTCACCATCCTAGTACCTTTGTCTTTCCGGTGCTGTTGGTTCATATGATCATAAAGCTCTAGACACTCTTCATACTTATGTTTCTTTCCACACTATGAGCATTGTAATAGATCGGAAACTCACATTTTTAATGCTCCGTAGATCCACAATTATAACAGGTTCCTTGTGGGAATTCACTTCGTCCTCCACCACAGTTACTACGACCATGAAATCCTCAAAGAAAAATCCCTTCCACACACTCCTCCATTGCACACCCTTCATAATGAGCGGTCATCATCCTTAGAACTACTTCCAAGGAGAGTCGCACACACCCATATCAATAACATCATGGCTAATCAATTAGTTTGCAATCCTTGGTATTATGGGTCGTAGAGGTATAAATCTTACAATATTAAGTAACCTACTTGCATCATGATCCCCATGTAAAATCTCACAGTCTACCACCATAGAACGTGCAAATTCTAAGGAAATGATCTTTTGCATACCCTTCCACTTTGCGTCTGTACACCAAAGCCCACTATGAACCTCATGCATTGATTTTGTAGACAACTTCTCCAACTACTTCGCCATTATAGCAATTTGAGCCTCCATAAAAGTACTAAGACCATTATCAACTCTCCCAACAGCTTCAAGCACGTAGGGCATCTTCCAACGCCTCATGCGGGTCTCAGTGAAAGTCGTGTGTGATAGAGCCCTTCTAAATGGTGTTATAAATCCTCCAAAAAACCATTGAGTATGTTGAGAAGGATTAATGTCATAAGATATTTTAGACAAGAGAGTATTGAAATGTGTTTCATACTCCCACACACTCTCGGCCATTCCTTGATGGATATCCTTCAGAGCATTGATGCTCTTCTACTCAAACTCATGGATATGGAACTCTGTTAGGAAGGCATTTTTCAATGCGGTGTAGTCTACCACCGTCTAATGGGGGTCATACTTCCTATATTAACTATGTGTGCGCCCTTGCAACGTTGTTGTAAACTGACATGCCTTCCGCTCCGGGGTAGTGATCCATTTCACACGCCATAGTAATTGAAACTTTTACACATGCTCTATAACATATTTAATGTCCCTATAGTCAGGTAAGTGCAAAGAAATTTCAAAGAATACTTGTGGAGGTGGTTGAGGCCCTTGTCCTCCTGATCTAGAGCCTTGGTTCCCTTCAATATTTCCTCCTCCACCAGATCCACTAGATCCACTAGGTCCTAACCCACTAGATCCCCCTCTGCCCGATCGAGAAAATGGCCTAAAGTGGTCACCCTAATGTTCCCAAAGTTCCATTGAGATGTGCACTGATGGTTTGTGATATTTTCCCACTACCAGTTGTGTGTCCCACGCCACTCCTAGATGTGATACCTAAACCTTGTGTACACAGTAATTTGTCCAAAAATTCCTCCAAATATAAGAATGGCTTGCGACCATGGATGTTCCAAATAATAAATAAATTATATCTCCTGGTGCGAGATCGATTACTCCCACCAATACCAACTGGGTTAACAATACTTCTCCCTTGATCTTAAAAACCAAGCATCAAGGGTTGGTAACAGAGATGGGTTCAAATGCATGCCAATGGCTCTTCTTTCACCATGCAACAAACTCTCATCGAAGCTAAAGGTTATTCTCTCCCACACTTTCCAAGATGGGTTAGCACAGAATTCTCAAGTTGTACATCCAATGCGTGAACCTCAACTCCTTCCCACAACGTCTACCTCCATAGATCCATCACACTTACAACCTTGCATTGTCTAGTCATCTCCCTTTCATGAGCTTCGCTATACTTGAGTTGTCTCTCCTCCCTTTCCTTCTCAGCCATAATGTATGCCATCTTCCTCCACCTTAGCTTCCTCTCCTAGCACTCAGAGAAGTTTATCTAGCCATGGGAAATGCATCCCGACTCAAGGTAATGAATAAAATCTTCATAGCCAAAGGAATAACACATAAAAATTATCCTCTAGGCTCCCTCAGAAACTCGAACTCAGCAACTTCTGGGAAAGAATACGTAGAAATGGCATATTCAAGAGTATATCTAGTCAACACTCTCATCCACCAGTGATCAACAAAATGCGTCCAAGTCATATCTACATCCTACACTGACCTCGATAGTCATCTTGAGTCCACATGCTTTATCTCAGTAGTACCAAATTCGATCTAGATGCATATGCTAAAATCCATTCATATAGTTATACTGGAAAACAATAGAAGAATGTCTTATACAACTTATGGTATAGGTTTTCTTCTACCCATCTATGCACATCAAACTCGAGTCCAAAGTGTTGAATATTTGAGATAAATTTTCCTCTGTGCTCTTGAACCATGTTTCAACACTTTATAAGGTCGACGCCTCCATCATCATGAATCACAAGGAAAAATATGCATGTCATCTCAAAAAAACTTTGAAAAACGCGTCCCGACAATGAAACCAAGATGTAGTCATTTTTTAATACCCTTAGACAAATAGTCTAATCCCATGCGTGCAACCTATCATCCAACGGGTGTTGGGTGCTCACCGAGGCACATGCAGTGTCTAGTCTCTCCTTTATGTGATTCTTGTGAGAATGCATCATCTTACAACATATAATCAAATGTAGAAAGATAAAAAATAGCTATACAACATTCTCGAGAACCTAGAACGAGTTGTCATCTCATTCCATCCAGAAAAGAGTAATAGAAAACAACATAAGGAAATGGTTCATACATAAAGGAAATGCATAATGATGATACCAAAGAACACATATATGATTTAGAACAGAGCCTTATATTCATATTAATATATTCAATAACAACATTACATCCCTCAAAGTCATAACAGACCTTCATATAACAATGCAGAGCCAAGTCATGCATTAGAACTACACTATGTTCATCACATTACAAAAAGGAGTGCGAAACCATCCCTATAAATGTTCCATCACTCCCATATTTCTCCTAATTCCTAACCCTTAGAATCCTCCATTATATTTCTATAAAGCTTCGCCTCTCTTCAACAACCCTTTTCTTCTATCGGGCGCTTGTATTTATAACCTTAAAAACCACCGCCATGCCTTTTTGAAGTTATATATTGGTTGCCAAGTGTCAAAGTGGTCCTCCATGGGAGCATGCCTTCTCAGATCCGAGCTCTCCACTCTTTTTAATGATGTTTTTCCTGAAACCTTCCATCGCATGCCTGGAATATTACCTTTTTGATCCTAAAGTTGCCATGCTACCACCTTATCCACAAGGGTTAAGCTTTTCTTGTGTGCTGCCAGGGACATCACATATGGCTAAGTCCAAAACCTATCTTGTCTTATGTGCGTACGCCGTGTGTTCTGCCAAACCCTACTAGAACCCTTCCCTGCACACCTTTAACCCCACATGCCCTTCTTTAACTAGGTCCCGTGCGCCCACGTGCCTTTTCATCCTTAGCCAATATTTTGGGGCCCAACATTTGATGAGCTCTCATCATAAGCTAAGTGGGTTCTCCTTATGCATTTTACAAGATGGGGTAGCACAGACTACTCAGGTTTCACATCCTCTATATGAACCTCAAATCCTTACCATAACATCTCGCCTCTAAACATCCATTGTTCATGTGATCTCTGTAATATCTCGGTTCGGTCTATATGAATTACAAACAAAACAACACACCGTAAATAATATTAGCCTCTTGATTTTTTTCATACATTCAAGATAACATATATATAGGAATATGCTTTCCTATAAATATGGAGGTTTCTCAACAACACTCCTACAAATAACTCTACATTCCTATTCTATGTGAGTTCACATAACTAGAATATTGTTATGATTTGTTTATAATAACAAATCTATAACAATACAACTATTTACGGTTTACACATTACACATTAATAATAATCACAAAAATATATATTTGCTCAAATATGTGAGTACTACTCCATTTTCCTAACATTCCCCCCTTAGTGCGAACATGGGGAGAAACATAAATCTTCTGACTGAGCAACGTACACATGTCTTGACCTTCCTCTGTGCACTCTGATTGTGGGAACACATCAACCAGGATATGGGAACACTATCAACCATCCATGGGAACATCAACCAAGGTGGGAAACTACATCGACCACTTGGGAACACATCGACCATGCAAAGGGAACTGGGAACATAACATCACCATCAACCATATCTGGGAACATCGACCAACTAATCAGAAAAGTAGTGGGAACATGACATCAACCATCTACTTTTATCAAGAACATCTCCTGCTTCAGTACTCTGTTCTGAATCTCCTGCACTATCTCACATCAGGGGTTGATCTAGAAATCATACTCACAAATTACACACATGAACAAGAGGTGGAAATGAAAATGGAACATTGAGACCATGTTCCCCCCCTCAATGTGAACATTTCACTTATTCAACACAAAACAGGAACTCTGAAATCATACTGCAATCCAGAAATGAAAGTAAAATCACACACACACACACACACACACACACACACACACACACACAGTGTCACCACAACTTCATGCGGCCCCATCGTTGGCAACTGACGAGAGGACGCCAATTATCCTCCAGCCTCCTGTGCCTCCTTCCTCCAATAGATGCATTCTTTTTAGAAGAGAAAGTCTTCTTCACTATCTTGAGCATCAACTTCTCTATCATGTGAATGGTTGGATCCTGCTTCCCAATCACTTTCTTCTTTTCTATTTTCAGAAATAAAAGCATTTTCTTTTAATTTTCCCTCAAGAAAATCTTGTGCTCTTTTCCTGCAATACATAATACCATGTCCTTGATTTTTACAGTAATGACAAAGGAATCTTTTCTTGGAGTCTGTGAATGTTGATCTCTGCTTAGAAAAGAATTTGGATCATCTTTTTTATCGTCACCATACAATGCATTTTCTTCTGGTGTAACAGTCTTATTTTCTTCATCTATCAGTGAAGAAATTAGATCTTCTAGGCTGGGATTGATCTTGCTCAAAGTAAAAACAATGTTTGCATAGCGAGATGGCATACTATTCAACAAAACAACTTTTGCATCATCATCCTCTACTTTAATTTTTATCCCTGATAATTGATTCAGAATAGACCAAAACTTACTTATATGTTGTACCATGCTTTCTCCTTCATCCATCTTGAGTCCGAACAACTTCTGCTTCAAGGTCACTGTTGCGCTTCCGGTTTGGGATCCAAACAATTTGTTCAATGTTGTCCAAATGAAATTTGAACTTTTTGAAAGATCTATATGATGCAAATATGCATCAGACAACCCAAGTCCAATGATTTTTGTTGCTTTACGATCTCTACTCTCCCATTTGGCCACTTCACCAGCATCGGTTGGTTTCTTGAATGTTCCATCCACAATGTCCCACAGATCTTTGTTAATCAATATCAACTGAGTTCGTACTTGCCAAGTGTGAAAATCTTTTCCATCAAATTTTTCAATATGACCCATTTTCTCCATTATAATATTTTCATGAATTAAATCCAATTAAAGATTGGATTTGATATCTTCAAACACTATGCAACGGAAAGTGGAAAAAGAACTAAACCAACACTATATAAAAAAACTTAACCACGCATGTAACTTCTATTTATTTGGCAGATCAATTGAATAATATGCAGACTTACACGTAGAGATGCACACCTTTGACTGGACTTCACTGCACACCTTTTCAACACGTCTATGAAGCCACTCTTATTATTTTTAGTGATAAAGAAACTTCTCCCCTTAAACAAATAGATTTCTTTTCAGTTTCCACATGAGTCACATTTGCTACCACTTCATGGCCTCAATATATATACTCAATGTAGATCTGTATCCGCATGTAATGTAGAATTCCTCCCAATGATTTTATTTGATAATTAACCACTGCAGACATATGATCCATCGTCAAACTCCAAATACAATATGCGTGGACAATATAAGATAATTCCAAGTTGTAAAAGTTTGATTCAGACGCAATGCAAACCGTTATCGCTCAGTCTGGATACAATGAACATGTGCATGCAAAAAAAAAACACGTGATGATAATAAATGAGGAGACGTTGTCCTGCACAAAGATCAAAACATTTCATTGAATTCGCATAGTCTTTTGACCAAACGACTCACTACAAGTCCAAACAATCTGAGAGGGTAAGTTGTAGTGTTGGCCGATGCTTCACCGAGTTTCTCTCATAGGATCAGCTTGCTGCTCTGATACCAGATGTAATATCTGGTTCAGTCTATATGAATTACAAACAAAAACAACACACCAAAATAATATTAGCCTCTTGAGTTTTTTCATACATTCAGGATAACATATATATAGGAATATGCTTTCCTATAAATATGGAGGTTGCTCAACAACACTCCTACAAATAACTCTACACTCCTATTCTACGTGAGTTCACATAACTAGAATATTGTTATGATTTGTTTATAATAACAAATCTATAACAATACAACTATTTACGGTTTACACATTACACATTAATAATAATCACAAAAATATATATTTGCTCAAATATGTGAGTACTACTCCATTTTCCTAACAATCTCACACTTTGTCTCACCAATTCCCTCTCCCGAGCTTCATTATACTTGAGCCACCTCTCTTCTCTCTCCACTTTTGTTGTAGGATCCACCATTTCTTTCCATACCCGCTTCCACACCCCACACCTAGTGGGATTTTAGCTAACCATAAGAAGCACTTATAAACTCAAATTGATGATCAAGATCTTGATGGCTAGCGGTATAACACACAATAAATATCATCTCGATTCTCGCAAGAACTCAAAATTAGCAACCTTTAGGAAAGAATAAGTAGAAACGCATACTCCAACATGTATCTAGTCAACACACCACTCCACCAATGATCAACATCACAATTCTAAATCAAATCGACATCATGAAGCCACTGATAATCTTCTTGGGTCCACACATGAGGTTGATAATACCAAATCCTCCTTGATGCATATGCTAAAAACCATTCATATAGTTCTATTAGAAAACAACAAAATAATGTTTCATAGAGATCATGATACAAATGCTCCTCTACCCATATACGTGCATCAAACTCAGGTCTAATGTTGAATCTCTGTGTAAACTCATCCTCCATGTTCTTAAGCCAAGTCTCCATGTTGGCCAAAGTCAAGTGCTCTGCCATCATACACCATTCTTAAAAAACTTCAAAATAGGTCCTGGAAATGGAACCAAAATGTAGTCACTTTTCCCAACCCTTTAATTCCTAGGTGCATTGACATATCACCCACTTAACTTGGCATTCACCTGAGGCACATGAAGGTGTCAAACCCTCTTTTGTGTGAGCCTTACAAGAATATTCATCATTATAGTAGAAAAACATATAGAAATAAACACATACATCTTATGACAAAGATAATGAGACTAGATCTGAGCTTAAATGATCCATACTATGATTCTAAATACTAAAAAGAACATACATGAACCAGATCTAGACCATGAACATAGTAAAGAACACAAACACTTAGATCCATTGAACACTAATATTTAGAACAACACCATTATATTAATTCACCAATATTACAGTAGCCAAATACATCAAGAAATCCATAAATGGACTAGATACATCATCAAAGTTTTAGTATTCTCCTACAATGGCTCCATTATCAAGTTACAACAAGTTCACACATATCTCCCCTAGCTCTCTCTACTTTCTTGCACACATACATCACACATTACACACACCTCTCATTTCACATCCATCTCCCTCTATTTCCGTGTAAATCAATACATATCAAGGGGTTCTTAGGAATCTTCTCTTTACCGCCTACTCATCACTCAGAGTGAACCACACCAAAAAATGTCATCATGTCTTTCCATACTCAAGTATCCTCATCATACACGCATGAGCTAAACCATAACTAACTCCACTTTATAGCCCCTAATCCGATCATGATAACCATATCCTAGAATATTCTTTCCTTGGGCTACAAGTCTCCATGTTCTAGCCTTATCTCGCAATCAAATATGGCCGCATCTCCACATGTCCCTTATTGCAACTCCGACTGTGGTCCAAAATATGGTTAATTCCTGAGCCTTTTTTTCCTAGGTGTGAACTTCCGCCTTCCCCAAAGTTACTTCCATGCAAGATATTTTTCACCTTTCTTCCATGGAAAAACCTTCTGCACCTTAGGTGCCTAGTCTCCTTAGGGGATCAACACTTATCATTGTCTATCTCTCACTTTCAACGCTTCTAAAATCTAATTCAAATTCCTCTAGTAACTCTTACAAGGCTTCTAAGCTTGTTTAGAATCCCTAATTAATCTTAAGAGATTAGTTAGATTCTAGCCTAGTCAAAAACGTACTTTGAATTTCAAAAGATCTATTTTGGCTTATTCATTTGTCCCACATGCACTAGATTTTCACATTTCATCCAAACCAAAATCTATAAATAGAGGGGTCACCCCTCCCTTTCAACCTCACACCTTGACACCTTGTTTGCATATCAAAACCTCTCTCAACACCTTATTGACATCTTGATTTTGATATCATATCATATCTTGAGATAGCTTGAGATCTCATTTGCACTAGCCAAGCCATCCACCATTGAAATAGCTTTATCTTGCATCTTTTCTGCATTTTAGATTAGTAAAAGTTATCTAAGCATGGTCTAATAAATCATCTTAGAGATATCTCTTCATCTTTTGGAGCAAACAACAAATCAAATTTGATTTCTTAGAGTTTAATTAGGTTCATTTTTGTTAATATTTATATAGAGTAGAGTCAACATAGTATGTTGTTTGTTTGATTCATAATGCATGCTTTTTAATTTTATTTGCTTACCTCTTATCATGATGGTTATTGAGTAATTTGGTACAAAATTTATGCTACTAGGTGTTAGTCTACTTCTCATAGTTTTCCAAGTTTTCCTTAACACATTCATATGAGGTGAGTTTAAATTTCTTATATAAGGTTCCAAAGGTAAATTATCATGGAAAGGCTGACCTAGAGAGAGTTAATGACCCAACGATGAATAAAAATTGAAATATTAGATGGAGGATATTCTAGTCCAAAACTATAAAATTCATCCAAGAACGGATTCCACAAGCCAACCAAAGTGGATGCTTTATTAACAAGGATGAAAACATGAAAAATGAAGGTTTCATCCTCAATTAGACTTTTTATGGATTTTATGCATTTAACTCACATAATATATAGACATATCAATGTGTGTAAATAAAAAGGTTACACAAGATACCCTTAGATGTACTAAGTGGGGATAACAAGATTTTGTTTGTCTTAGCAAGAGTTCATTATCAAAATGGTAGTGTCAAGGGTAAATTTCCAAATTTGAGTGTCTACATTTGTCCCCCTTTAAGTATGAAATGAAAATTACATGCTTAAAGAAAAATATACTTGAGTGTGTAGATACAAATTGTATTCATTCAAAGGTTGTTTTGTAATTTTCCATTGTGTTGGCATTGGAATGATCAATGATGAAAACTATAATGTAGAGTGTAGTTGATGTTCATGGTAAATAATTGAACTTTAAATCAAATGTAAAATTTAAGATATGAAATTTTCATTTGCATAAAGTGAGATAAAGAGGTGTAAAGTGTGGAAGGAATACACTTATTTATTTTATGGAGGAGAAGCTCCCATTATTTTCTTGCACTTGGAGATTTGGATTTTTGATCTTGCTAAAGTATTGGATGAGATCAGTCCCAAGCTCGTATCAAAGAGAAATTGGAGTGTTGGGTGTAGACAACCCAACATGGAATGAAGAAGAGAGAAAGTAGAAGAGTGAGATACCAAAGCACCCCATGAAGGAAGAAGACCATGTATTAAAGTCATTCAAAAAATATGATATATTCCCTTTGAAAGTAATAGAAAAGGGATTACTACCTATGAATAAATTTTCCATTTCGATATCCTCTATAACCTCGTGGACCATATTGTTGCAAATAGAACTAGGTCTAATTCTATAAATAAGGATACAATAGAAAAGATAAAAGTTCCTCCATACCATCATATGCCACATAATTAAATAGAAAATTAATAGCAATTCTAATGTATTGAAATGTAGATGGAGAGAGGAGACACATTCCCCTAAGATCCTTAAAATTGTAACTAAAATGGAGTACCATGGTGGAGTAAAGTAGTTTTTTTCTCCCTGTAATTGATGTGAAGTAGTGAAACAAATATTTGTATCGTAGGTACAAATATGAAATTACTAATAAATTTGATGTATCTTCCCCACAGGCATAACCATGTGAAAAAATAAAAACCATCCACATAGTCCTAACGAAACTATACATTTTTAACTTTTGTATGATTTTTTAAATTTTTGTAGTTAATGTTGTTTTTAGTGCATATACCCTATGTATACATGTACCTTATCCCATAATTATTTTTGTGCCTATTGTAGGTATAAAATATACCTAGGTGAATTACCCCTCTTTTGAGGCATGTGTGATGAATTATTTGAGCTCGTGGCTCAAAATCATAGATGTGTAACCAGGTTTGATGATTTATGATAGTCTAGGTAGAAAAACATGGAAGGATATATTAGTGGCCACCAATGATGGGATCCCAAACCTATAAAGGGGATACACATAGTAGAAACCATAGCGCACAACAAGAGCAGCAATATCAATAATAGAAATAATAGTAACATTAGTAATAACACATGTATAAGGAAAACAAGTGTAGAGATATAGAAACAATGAAGTTAGAATAAATAGTAAACAATAAATGTCACATAAAGTCATAGAGCTGAAACAATAGGACACCCACAATGTCACAGGAAATCAAGGCCCACAGGCCTACAAACATGAGAAGAAATATCACACAATATAAGCATAGATCCAAAAATATGGGACACTACAAAGTGTCATAAGACAAACAAGGAACTCAAACCACAATTAGTGAAACAAGAAAGTAGTAACACACAACTAACAAACATGTATAAAAAATAAGAGTATTGGAATATGATGAAATACGATTAAAAAATGATATAGATAGAAACATGTGAAGAAAGAGGTGTAAGCATTGCGCAAGACATGTGTGTTGGTCTTGTTATCTTAAAATATAGTATATAAAAAATAAATGTAATCAAGCATGATGAGGAAGAATAAATTAATTATAATGAAAAAATAACACATGTATAGTGTATAATAGATGCCCCCATATGTATAAGAAGTCTAGGTAAAGGGTCGTCCAACACCTATCATCGTGTACCATTCTGTGTATGTCTTGCATCAAGCTCAATATACCATGTGAACGCATGTATGTAAAGAATAAAGATATATGTTATCTATCAAACCAAATTGAAAAACAACATGTATAATGTAAAGTGATAATAATGCAAGTTGTGTACATGTCTTGGTTTTGAATTTTTCAAATTTATTAATTTTTTTGTATTTTGTAACTATATCAATGATTTTTGTATTTTTTAATGTTTAGCTATGTACAAGGAGAGGGTTATCATTGAAATACCTAATGAGAAACTTCTGAAGAGATGAAGAAATTATCGAATGATATGCGAGGCTTGGGCCTCAATTGTGTCGAAATGTGAATCAAATGTGAGTGGTATGGTATTAGTGATGTATACCAAAGAAGGCCTAAGAGATGAATTGGGTGAAGTATATCCATGAGGAGCATGTGAAGTAGAAGACATGTGATGGGGACTAGAAGAGTGAGCACCCCTAGACATACTATGCGTACTAAAATCCTTAAGAGAAACTAGATAGTTAGCATTCACACTAGAGGAATGATGTGGGATCTTATGAGATCCACTAGAGACATTATGTAAAGCAAAATGCCTATTTAGAGACCTAGGAGGACTAGAGTTGTGAGAGGTAGTGTGTGTATAAAATTAGGCCTATCGAGACACCAAATAGGGATAGAGCCACTAGAGATATTATGTGAAACCAAATTCCTATGAGGATATCTAGGAAGACTAGATCTGTTAGAGAAAATGTCTAAAACCAAAGACCTATCCATAAATATACTAGGGGTAAGGATAGAAAGCCGTATCTAATAAGATCTAAGAAATCTAGGAGAAGGATCGTGAAAGGGAATACCTCAAATTAAGAAAAGATGTTGATTGTGAATAAACTTGACACATTGGTGAATGGCCAATGGAATAACCCTAATATCATGTAGGCAAGGGATACCTAATTGAAATTCACCAGAGATAAGAGTATTAATAACCAAAATGAAACAAGTTTAGTAACATAACCAATTATAATAGGTAGATTAATACATCAATATCGAGGATTAGAATCAAGTGCAAGTTTATTTGTAGAGATGTCAAGAGAGTGAAATATCATTTATTTAACCTAAATTGCTTAATATCTCTAGGGGTAGTAATTGATTGTAGATTATCATAATTAATTAGTTTCTAAGGCTAATTGTAGCAATATTAAGAATAACCATTAAGAAATGATAAATAATGATGAACATCAAGTATATAAAAGCACTTACAATGAGGGAGAGAATATTATTTAGTTGATCTCCTACTCTGTGTGAGGATTTGGGCTAGCCTGATGAAAAAATAGGATAGAAATGACTTGACAAAGCCCCATCATTAAAGCCATGTTGAATCTGTTACATGAACCAAAGTAGATGGAACAAGCCAAAGCATATAGACATTATGGACCTTTATGTATGCTCTTGTCCCTATGTGTTTTTATTCCTGTAAACTACTATGTTTGATTATTGCTTCTTATTCCACTCGTATCTGGAATTTGGGTGTTTGATATCTTGTAATGTATTTTGTGTAACTGATTTGATCTTCAAAATCCTAGATAGCTAAGAATTCCTACAAAACAAACATTCGGTGGGTTATGGGAACCCTTGTACACCACTTGATTTTTCCACTAATCGAAGAGGAATCAAAACACACATCGTTCACTCCTAGCATGTGATCTTTAGAATGTATACAAATAAATAAATAGTCATGATTTTGTAACATTGAGATTATATTTGCACCTTTTACCTAGCTTGACTTAGAGTGGTGATTTATTCCTTGTATTTACGGATCCGAGTGGATTAATTCCTAGAATAAGTATGCATATTATATGAGGCTCGGGGGAGTCTTGAAATGGATCTTTTTGTGCTCTCTCTAGTGTATGCTCATGAGGATCTATGGGTGTTAAATATGTATGATCTCCTCCTTGATAATGTTTATATATGTGTGATGATTTGGTCAGAGATTTATAGAGTTTTATCAAGAAAAAATATAAAATTGGTATATTTCTCTCTTGTTTGTTTACAAATATATATTGGTTTTCTTTTAACCACTCACCCCAATATAGGTGAGATGATCTAACAACTTGTATCTCTAAATATCCTACGTGAAATAAACCATAGTCTATAATATTGTTTACATAACAATAATATTCTTCACTACTAACATTGACATAATAATAATTACCCTCGTAATTATTCTACTACTCACACCATAATGTAAGAACTACTATAATAATTCCTAGCATTCCCCCCTTAGTGTGAACATGGGGAAAACATATCTCGTAATGCAACATTCTGCCTTGATTCTTGCTCATGATCTGGATGGTTTTATTTTTAGGATAACCAATCCTGTAGACACTAAATCACGCACTTTGGGTATTATTTATTCATAGTCTCATATTACTATTCATATGCTTCTTGAGTGAATAAAGTACTAATCAACACCCATCTTTTGGCCATTTTAATTTATTTTTAGTCATCATTTCCGACCTTCACCACACATTCCCAGCATCGCTTTTATAATTTTCTATCATCCTAGCATTGATGGGGCACTCACAGCGCCTAGTCCCATTCGAGGCACCGTGATCCTTTTACACTTTCCCACCACTTTTTGGGCACTTTATAGCCATTTGAACATTCTATCTTTTTGGTGGTCGGCCTCTTTGGGGTTAATTATGAAATTAGAACAAGAGAACCATATAAATAAAAATTTATGATTCCATAATGAGGGACCAAGAACTAAGCACTATTATCATCACCTAAGGTTGCATCCATCAAAAACTCCATTTACATCCATCTAGCTCCATCACAAGGCACAAGGTTGGTTCATCTACATCACACTTTGCATAGGAGGGAAGTTTATTTTATTCCATCCACCATTCTATTACATTTTTATACATAGTTATTTCTCACTACTTTCACAAAGTACGACTGACACAAGAGCACCTAGGGCATGATTGCACACACAAGCACATAGAACTACATCGGGTCTGAGATGTAGTGCAACACTCAGTTAGTAAGTCCACCATTGTGGCAGCTGAGGATAGTTTGACCCCTTCACAGAATCTTTATTTTTTTAGGATTTTGAAGCTTTATCTAGGGTTTTGCAAGTGATTAATTCAATCTATATCTACAACGGAATCGAAAATCTTATAGTGACCTCGAGTGACCAAAAGTGAATATATATAATACTCTTCTGACCCAAAAAAATTAGAACATGGGGACCTTCCCGGACACTCAGAGCCCGATCAAAACGCAGAGCCGGTGGGTGCCCTAGTCCATTCTATGGGTGTTCTTATCCGCCCTTATCCGACAATCATAAAATTTCCGAGTATGGTTACGACAGTCTGTAATTCCATTTTACCATGTTTCCATCTCGGTATACTCGTGGCACCAATATGAATTAGCTAAGGATTTTCTAACCCTCTTTATAGTTATGGTTTCATATTTTTATTTCTTATTTTCTTAGGTCACTTTCCTTTTTTTAGTTTAGCTTTTATTTACTATTTTACTTCTTAGATTAACTATCTAAAATATTCCCATTTTTAGTTAATCATTTTGGTAAGCCCAAGAAGTTTCACACTTAGGATTCCTTTTTCCTCTATCATGGCTCCCAAAGTTCCTCAAGTTTCTTTATTTGATTTACTTAAAAATATATCCCACTTGTCAAGATTCTCTTCAAAATCCCTAAACACCACGTATCATCCTCAAAACACACCACCACATGAGATAAGTCCTATATTCGATCATTTATTTGATGAACCTAGTCCTAGTAATCCTCCATCTACTCAACCCCTTTTGGAATCAATTCAAGATTTACATTTTTATTTCAAGACAAATTTCAAGCCATGGAATACACGATTACATCTCTCAAATCTGAAATTCAAAAGTTTAAGGATTCCTCTCAAGCACATTTTTATGCTCCTTCTATATCTTATCTTCAATCTATGACTAGTACATGTCATATAACTAAGCCTCAAGTTATACCATTGCGAAACCTTTTGTCTTTGATCGCAATGCTAAGAAACATGACCTTCCTAATGAGCTCTTTAGTCATCACTTGACTACTTTACCGCCTACTCATTCTTACTCTCCTTATTGGCTAGGAAAATATCAAGGTATTCCATATTATAATTATAATCGAATCAATGGACATAATGAAAATGACTATTATGCTTTACAATGAAGAATCAAACATCTTGAGCATCAGGGCTCTTATCTCATTCATTGCACAACATTCTGTTGCATGCCCATCTACAAATGTTACATCTCAATGGGCTCCTAAATATCCTCCTTCTACATCTAATGAGCATAATATTATCACTTCTAAGGTACCTTCTTTGGTCAAACAAGCTCTGCCTATTCAATCCACTCAACCTCCTCTTAAGGATGGTCCTACTTCTCTTCTACTCAAGCTATTTGCAATATTACCAAGTCAAACTAAGAAATCACCTATCAAGATTCATTCTCCATCAACTTATCCTACTAAATCATCTACAGTATCACCAAACCTATCTAAGAAACCTCCTTTAAAACTCAATGCAACTTGGCCTCCTATCAAGCCTTCGGTAGTGTCATCAACACCACCAAAGCTACCACCATTCAAGATACCTCCCCATCCTACACCACTTCAATAGCTAATCATTTTTTTCAAAGTGACAACCCTTCTACGGTTGGTCAATACACATTGAAAATTCCACCACCGCATGGTCCTATGGTTACTCTTTCCCACAAAGGCTTCCACCACTTCATGAAAACTTGGTCTTTGGTAGGTGACTCTTTTCATACTACCCTCCCGATGACATGCTCATACTCTTATGGTTCTTATATGACTGTTGAGGGGTTTGTTATAATAAATAGCCTCATTTCATCTTACATTAATATATTTATCTATTACATAACCACTCATACATACATACCTCTACAATCATCTATCACTCATCATACATATTATATGCTCTCTCATTATTTATCCCATTACTAAATCAATCTTAAAAAATCTATGATACTTCACCACCTTCATACATCATGTATCAAACAATATATGCATTACCATACACTTGGGGGGCATATCATCCAACACGCCCTCCTATTAACATTAGCGCATCTATCATCTTTGTATTATCGTACATCAATCTCTAGCTTAGACATCATGACAACATGGGAATGATTGATGATGATGATTAATGGAAAATGAAATGGTTGTAAAATATATCATATCTTACAAATAGTATGTTAACCCGCATGTTATAGGTATGAAAAATTACATCATCGATAATTGTACTCACTTGATAAAAAAGAGACAATTGTTCACACAATTTGGAAAAGAATCGTTAGTTATGTAATAGAAAATATTAGAAGTACAATACTAAGGTAATGAGCTAAACTTATATCTAAAAATTATAAGCAGACAAGAATGTAAAGAACTTATAGAACTATAATCGACCTATTATAATACAATGATGCAGAACCCTAGGTACGATTCATTCGTAGTAAAAGAGTCATGGAATCTAAGGTAACATGTCATAATTCAATTATTGAAGTTACCATATTCCAATTTAGGATTCTTGGTAGGTCAAATCAATATGGCCGCTATGTGGTTGTATCCAATTAATGATGGTAGTCGTTATTTGGATACCACCGCATAAAGACCAATTCGAGTCTCCTCATCAAGACCCTGAATTGTGACATGGTAATGCATTAATTACAAGCTTCGTTAAAGTTAAAATTTTCAACTGTACCTCACATACACGTACTTCCCCATGCCAAATTAGAATGAAAATGAGAAGGGAAGTGGTCTAGTAATGATACAAATCATTATAGAGGCACCTTCCTTCCTGTAAGCATTCTAATCTATCATGGTGGCACGTCCTCCTTTTGGTAATTCTAGATTTGTACCTTGTACAAGATTTGTAGCTGGTTATGACACCATTGTTGAATGTTAATCCATATAACTAAATAAGTGATTAGGTGAGATGATAATTTCCCAATGGCGAGTTTTTCGTCATGGAACCTAAGCATGGCATACATGTCTTTGAAACTTTGATCAAAGTAGTATAACTGCTGATTAAACGATCATGATTTCACTAAGGTCTAAGATGAGAGATACCTCGGTGTGATTCTATGGCGGAACCTAGGAAGATGATTAGAGAGCATCACTTAATTATCATTTATTAAAAAGGAAAACCAAAGGCTACACTTGTTTTATTAGCTCATAAAGAGAGTTGAGAGTGATCGAGTAGGATCTATATACTCTCATGCAACTACACATGGTTTATGAAAGTTATCGAAATGGATTGCATTAAGGTTTATGTTGGATTTAAATATATGGGTATTTAAATAGTGAAGCATAAAGTTTAATTTTTTTTTTATAAAAAAATCCTAGATGAGACGTGAAAAAAGTGGTTGTTACATTTTGGTATCAGAGCTGAAGGTTGCAGCTCTTAGACTTAATGGGTCCTTACACTAATTAAAATTTTTATTTTGTTTTCAGAAGAACAATGGATATGAGAAGGATGTACCATGAAGAAATAATCAGATCATATTTTTCTACATGTTCAACGGTGCAAAATTTAGACAATATTCTAGCAATCCTTCAATATACCTAGAACTAGTTAGCTACCTTGGAGCAGCTGGTGATGGGTGAAAATGACAAGTTGGATGAAGGAAAACTTGAATTTGTTAGTAAAAAACAACCAGTGGGTTGCTAAACTGACCAATGGTGATAAGTTTTGGACTTACAAATCCAAAGATGAATTAAACCCAAAATTGGGAGATACATTGGATAAACATGGACCTTTTTCTGATAAGGTGATATTCAAAAGCCAGTAGGCTAAAACCGAATCTACGAAACATTCCAACTTATAAAAAGAAGAATAATCATAAGAGTGTTAACTCTTCTTCATCAAGGAATGCTAAGAAAATATGGTGGAAGAAACATAACAGAAAATGTGTTCCATCGAATAAAAATGCACAAAATCTTGTTGTAATAACCTATAAGAAAAAGTAGAATACCGCTGCGAATAATAATATTAAACAATGTCAAAAAGGAATTGTTGAAGGATGTTTCACATGTGGTAATGGGAATTATGCCAACCATTTTCCTTTAAAGAAAATGAACAAGCATCGATTGATGATGCATGCTACAAAGATAGAAAACAAAGGGAATGAACAAGTATCCCTAACAGGATGTTGGAAAGTTGTTAAGGGTTCCATAAGGATAGTAGGTTATAATACTAAATAAGATGGAGGTTGCTCTATCTCGTGGATAGCTGTTAACTAATTCGGCAATCTGACTTTTCTCTGAAGTATGGGGAAAAAATATTACTTAAATTTCAGACCTATGTCTATTAACGTAACATAGATGGTGCTTACCGTCTTCTTGGAATTGAAATTATGATTTGATATAATTGGACTTATGATATATATATGTATATATATATATATATATATATATATATATATGTATATATGTATGTATGTATGTATGTATGTATTCATTTCCAGCATAAATTAGTTATTATCAATGCATAGATCATGCAAAAGCTAGTAATATGAGAAGGAAATAATATTTGATGGTAAGGAAAAGGTAGACCATTGTGTACATTTCAAAGAAAATTAGTAATTACACAAGCTAAAGGTCTAGAAAGCAATCAAGTGACGAAGCAAAACAACTTTAGAAAACTTATGGGAAAACTAAATCTAAGTTTCTCTTATTTGCTTCTACGATATCTAGTTTTTTTACCCTTTGTATTGTGTATCAAATGATATTTCCTTATATAATTGATAGTAGAGATAAAAACCTTGTTGTTTTCCGCTGATTAAGTGATAATTTTGTTGGAAAAGAAGGCTATTACAACTGATAAATCATGATAGAGATATGAAAATTTCAATTTTTTATAAAAATGAAGACTATTCTTCAAAATATCATCGATATAATCTACATATGATTATTTCGGTTCTAAATATTAAGATAGAAATCATCGATGATGATTCATTTAGTGGGGATGTATGTCATACCCCATGAATTCAAAGTGGTTTTGAAAAGATAAGTTATGAATTAAGTGATTTCTATACTTTGGATGAACAATTAAAATTCCTTAAAGCTAATTTTAAATTAGTACCTTGAACCATTGTAAGGACTTACAGGTGCATGGTCCTTAGCATGATCTTTTAGAGATTGGTGTTTACAAATGAATGCATTATGTAATTTGAAAAATAAATTACCTTGTTGCAAGTGATATTCGAAACATGCTATGTAATATTGTTAAAGTGATATTGTTACATATTTTGACTAATTTAAGGGTATGGTAGTTATCTAACCTATTCATACCTATACTCCATAGTATCAATGGGGTTTTCGAACCAAGACGTTTATACACCGAAATGACAAGATAAATCCATATAAGGACTGTGAGCTTGACATAAAAAACTAAGGATGGATCCTGTGATTTTATGACCTAGAGGTTGATGAGGATTACTAGCCTAAAATAATATTCTTGTTATTGGTCTATAGACCTTATCCTAGTAAAAGTATTCTTTTGGAAATATTAACCAGCTTGAATCATTATATGTGTTGTATAATTGATTTATTATTTATGCAAATTGTTTGAATAATAACTTGTGTATGGCATCTCGGTCAAATTGACCATGCATTATTTAAAAGGGTTCATTGCTAAGAGTTAATTTTTGATATAGACTAAACAAACCTAGTAATGATTAAATAATCTTGATGTTTGAATTGCCAAATTTCTAAGCTAATGCAATGCTAAGTTGGGCTTATACCATAAGGGCCCTAACACAGTTGACTAAGTAATAGTTATGATTAATTCGAGCATTGTTCTAAGGTTATAGACCATATTTCATTAAAATAGTTATGAAGGATCTTCATTATTATAAATCTTGATTATTATCATTCATAAAAATACAACTTACCAGGTCTAGAACTTGGGTTACACAATGACAACCTATGGTTGGGAACCTACGGGGACACCATTAGGGAGTCATCATTTTTCAATTATGTTATGTTCAAGAATCAGACTTTTTATGGGCCAAGATTGGAATAGATAGCAGTAATATGAGCTATAACAAGGAGATAATAATTCTACTCTATTAATACAAAGATAGTGAGGGCTTGGTTGATGCTATGGCTATGTGTGTTTGACTTGTTGATTATACATATCAATATAATCAACCTCTTAAGTATAAAGTTATCCTACTTATTTTTGGAAAATTCGGTAAAATCTGGCATGTGAGTTGACTATTTTAAATGGTCATGATGACCCCTCCATATGCAAATGTATAAGGATTAGTGGTTTTTAAATTACGGTTTTCCATGCACTAGTAGTGGAAAATGTTGGTGAAGAATAAATAAATAAAATTGATACAATTATTTATTACATTAAATTTTTTTGAAAGAGGTTAGTTTGGGGGGAGTGCATGGGAAGCTATTAGTTTGAGAAGAGTTCCATTTTCTCTCATTATTTTTTGGGATTTTCTTGCTCTCGCATGAAATCTAGGAGCTTTTCCCGATTGAGCTCTCTCGAGATAGTGATGTATGCTAATTTTTTGGGAAAATTTGGATTTCACACGCCCTATTTCTGCAAATCATTTCTTTTGGATTTTCCAATTTGAAAGGAGACACTTATCCTAAACTATGAAGGAATAAGAAATATTTGGGGTTTCGAATCAATAGTCTATTGTCTCACTTTGGCATTTGCTAGAAGTGGTGAAGATTTCACAAGTGCTTTATAGAATAATGAGGTAAGAATCTCTCTTCTTTCCCCTTGATATTTTTTTCTATTTTTTATTTGCATTAAAGAATTCTTGCAGCAATGAATCCCTATGTGATTGATATTATGGTTACATTTTTATTTAAGTATTTATTTGTGAAGTAATGGAAAATACCCAATCGAATCACCCAAAGAAGCTTAGTCTTCTAAGAATAATACTAAAAGTATTAATATGCTAGTTCTAAGCAGTTATACGTTTATTATTTTATCTTATTTAAGTGAGTAGAGGAATAGATAAGAGAAAATATACTTAAACCATTATGGTTTAGTAAGAAAGCACAATAAATGTTTAGTTGTTACAAGTGAGGCGGTGGAGTTTCGGTTTGCTTATTGGGAGATTTTTGTATATATGCTCTTTATGTTTTATTATAGATAGAAATAGGCTATTTCTATAATATTTGAAGGAATATTTGGTTATCTTGACTAGTGTGGGCGTAATATTATAGAAATAACTTGGGGCTAAAATTTGATAATTAATGAATTCCTGACACTACTACCGTTAATGGTGTATAACCTCAAAAAATCTCAAACCCATATTTGCTTGCAAATAAGTGATTTAGAAGGGCTATCAAACAATGAATACTCTTGCTATTGATTATATCTTACAATAGATTTTTCCGTAGCTAATGAGC
Source organism: Taxus wallichiana var. yunnanensis (assembly GCA_018340775.1). Taxonomy (NCBI): domain Eukaryota; kingdom Viridiplantae; phylum Streptophyta; class Pinopsida; order Cupressales; family Taxaceae; genus Taxus; species Taxus wallichiana. Next base: position 381,681,174 of record CM031235.1, on the reverse strand, counting down.
TATAAGGAGTGAGTTCCTAAATTCAATATAGTTGTATGGAGTCTTCGTTATACTATCTGGTAGCTGAAGGGTTACTATTTTTGGTTGAAAATGATTCTATGAATCCATATGGGAATTAATGGACCTGTAACTTTTATTACTTTCATTTAATGTATGATCCTATTAAGGATAGATGATTACTATGCAATAACCTTATAATATTTAGTTTGATTATATAATCCTTTTTAAGATCTGTGATTAGCTATGCACTAGTTAAGGATTATATAGTTTGATTGTATGTTCCTATGTTGGATATGTGAATACCAATCCATAACTATATGTTATTAAAAATGGTTGTATAATTGTGCCACAAATCCGAGAATTCAATGAGAGAGTCATAAACCAATCATTGTTGTTATTATCCTTGATAAATTTGTTATTGTTATTTTGGATTGAATAACATAGTAAATAATATTATGACACTATATAGGAATAGATATGTATTTGGTACTATTAGGGTACCTTTCAATATATGCATTTTTCCTTGAATATTTTTATTGATATGGGTTTATAGTATGGATGAATAACATTGAGGATTATCCCTTATTTTTTCAGATCCTTGGACTTTGCAATTTTGTAGGAGCTCTTATTGTTGGCTAAGTATACTTATATATTATGTTGTTGTTTGCAACAACTACAAATTCTTGTTGTACTTGCGGATGAAAAAAATAGTATGGTTATACATTGAATTTCTTATCAGCCTGTTGATTATGATACAATCTATTTAGAAAGTTCTACGACCAATTTAAATGTATGCCATGTTTCCCCATTCCCGTAAATCAATGTTTGAAATCTTGTGACCTTCTTGTAATAAGATGCAAAGTGTAATGCCTCTGCCATGGTTGTTATATTTTATCACTTATGTAAAAAAGTAGCAACGTTGATAGGTGATTCTCATTTTGAAGATGGTGTAATATTTAAAAATCATTAATCATGTTGATGTAGATGATATGTTTTATCTTCTAAAATTGGATAACATCATGCCATGACAATTCTGAATTTATAATGAAGTATTACATATACTTTTTGTGTTGAAATTTTTAATGTATTCTGCATATAGATGAAGGAAATAAATTCATTCCTATTTGTTCATTGTCTATTTTGCAATACTGAACTTGTTTTTCAGTCTATTGATTTCATAGTGTAGGAGTAACCACACCTTAGATCAATTGAAGTGATCCAAGGAGTGTTTAGGATTTTTCTATGTTTCGATCATTGTGATTGAGTTGATAAGAACTTCTAATTTCTTAACCCAGATTGCAATGGGATAAAAAGGGTGTCCTCTAGCATCTTTTGATTTCACCATTCTAAGTGATCTGATTTGTCATTTTGATAAAATTTGCAAGGTAATGTTCTTTGATTAATTTATTGGGACCTAATTAATCTAAGTGTTTTGATTATCTTATCCTATCCTAAACCTATGTTAAGGTGATTGTATTTATTTGATGATTAAATCCTAAATGGGGTAATGAGTAACTATCCTAAGTTTGGATACTAATTAATCCTAAGCTATATGAAACTATTCCTAAGGTCCTAAGCTATGGTTTTTAAACTAATACTAAGGGAACCTAACCTAATGGACATCGACCTAACCTAAGGGATGTGTGGATGGTTTTGTTAACAAGTGGTTGGATGGCAGTGGCACCATTCCAAATGCATTGCAAGGTTTAAATGTTTCATTTAATATGTTGTTACCACCAATTTTGGCCAAGGTAAAGAGGTAGAGGAAAATGTTGAGCTGACAACTCTGTTATTTTTGGTTGAATGAAGTTTTAAACTGTTAGTTGTAACTAACAAAAGATAAGACATGGCGGGAGTTTTAGAAGGGACACTGTCAATCCTGTTGGCATTTATGAGCCTCGACCTAAGTGAAAACCACCTAGGGAATAGTAGAATGGGTTAGAGGAAAAATAAATGGGTTGGTTTTATTGTTCATTCATATTTTTGAGCTCTTTGGCCTTGCATGTTGTATTTCCATTTTTCAAAATTTCAGTTTGATTCTGTTGCATGTTAAAATTCACCATTACATGGCAGAAATAATGGAAAATTTTGATTATGGAAGCTATAAGAAGAAAGTGGGAAAATTTTCAGGATTGTTTTGGCATTTTCATTGGAAATATTTCTGTGGAAGCTTTGCTTGAAGGATTGAAGCAAGGAAGAGAAGGCATGAGCACTACCAGGCATGATAGGCTCTATCTCTTTAAGATATCTTACTTTTATTTAAATGTTTTCATTAAAAGAACAATGCTCTTCATGAAAACGTCTCTGAGAATTGTTTATAGTGTGATTGGTTGCTTCTTCTTGCTTCTGTGAGTTTCTTTTGGACATGGTTTCTTGCGAATATAGTGATTCTGTGGAATGAAATCGTTTTACATGTTTCTAGGTTTCGAATGAAGTTGGAAAACTGATGTGTTGCTTTATGGGAAACTGGGTATGATTGTTCAGGGGGATTCTGTGTTTTGATAATTATGTCTCCTTTTTTGTACCCTTTTTGGCGTCTAAGATAATTTTGTAGGGATTCAGTTTGAAGTTTATTAAACTTTGGAACTCTCTAGGTTATTATGAAACTAGGTTTTGTTTAAAGTTGTTTGGGTTGAATTTGTTCACAGAATAAAATGAAGCTTGTATTAGAACCCCTATTTGGTTTGAAGGTTATTCGTTTTGGTTGTATTAACAAATATTGTTGGTCGACTTGTTTCTTGAAGGTTTGTTTTGGGATTCTTGTTTTGGTTTATAGACCTTCGTTTCGGCTTAAGATTGGTAACTGATCTTTTGATCTTTTCATTGTTTTAAAGATATCTTTCTCGACCCATATTGGGTATTCACGAAGGTGGTTTTGAGCACTGTAAGTGCATGTTGTATAGGTGAGCAATGTATTTTTTTATCTATCATCTTAAGTTTCATTTTGGTGTTTAAATGCCATTCTTGAGTGGACATGTTTGAGAAACAAGGATTGGTAATATCTTCTCTCTCTCTCTTTCATGGGCTTTGATGTTCGTTGCATGTATACCCATCTTGGCTTAGCTTGTATGTAAAGGAGGGAGAAACTAGGTAAGTTTTTTCCTTCTTGTTCATTGATTTTTGTTTAAACTTTTTCACCCATTACTCGGTTAGTCCATATAATGATATCTTTAGGATGTTGTTTGTCCCTAGTGTTGGTGCAATTTCTGGGTTTACACGCTTTGCCTTAATTTCCATGTTCCATTTTTTCTCCAAAACATTCATTTGTTCTATCTGGTGGCCTGCAATTCATGTTTTCCATTTGAATGCATTGAAAGTGCCCTCATATTGCCCTAAATTGAAGCAAAATCCAAGTTTCCCCTTTTGTTGTGCCCTAATTTTTTCATTTACACAGGCTTTGTCATTTTTTCCTCGCCCTAATCATGAAAAAAATTGAAATAGATCGAATCTGAGTTATTTGTTGCTAAAATCTTAATCCCCAGGCCTAAACCATTGTGAAATCATGATTCATTGGATTCAAAATGGAAAATTTTGCCTTTCTTATGATTTTTTCAATTTCTAGGACATCCCCTGCATTTTTTACGTTTTGACATGCATACGGGTGTCATCTTCTCATCAAAATTATCCTTGTCTGTTATCACTAACGTGGCAGTTCTATCGTATTAGGACCGGACCGGTCGGGAAAATATTACAACTTGTCATTTTTTGACTTTTAGCAAAAGGAAAATTTTACTCCGCGGCCCGAATTTGCTACAGTAGTATGCCTACGTGGCATGATTTGATTGGTCAGATGGACCGGTGGGTGGCGGGGGTCACTTAGAATTTTTCTTCAATTTTGGAAAAATTCTCAATGTCAATTTTTGACCCAAGGGCCCACGCCCAATGGGAAGTGGACATGTGTCTAGGGAGGTCAAACGGAAAAGTGGGGACTTAGAAAAATTTGAAGTTTTTGGCTTCAAAATGCTAGAGGAAAATATTTTCCCTGAGCCCGCAATGAATAGGAAGAGGACACGTGTCCCAGATTTGGCAGAGATTTGGAGCGTGGAAGAAATGTTGGAAAATTTACAAACTTTGGCGAGAAATTTCAAAGGGAAAAATGAACCCGTAGAAAATTTGGAGGTGTCTCCTATAGCTAATCAGGGGGAGACATGTGGCACTGTTCAAAAGTTAAAAAGGGAAGCTCGGGCCCATGGGAGGATTTTGTGCTCGTGGAGGAATGAAGGAAAAAATGAGGGGTTGGCTCCGTAGTGAATGGGAGACCGCCACGTGGCGGAGGAAGCAACGGGCGTTTGGGCCCACGGAGGTTCTCAAGGAAATTTTCCTTTTTTCACAAAAGGAGAAAAATTTGTTATTTTGGCCCGTGGATCTTGGTAGGGTCCACCTAGGGACATGTGGCGTGTCCGAGGCATGCGGGGAAAATTTTCAAAATTTTCCCGAGGTCAGAAAAGGTTCAAAATGCATTTTTAAGGTTGGATGCCCGGTCCAATGGTATTTGGACATGTGTCCACCTTATCCAGAAGTCAAAGAAGATATTTTTGAGCCTACATGTCAAATCTCATCAAGACACGTGGAGGGTGGAAATTTAAAGTTGATTTTAAATCAACGGTTGCTGAGTGTTTTCGTTTCTTGCCGCCATTGGAGCTCCAAGATGCTTGGAATCATCATTTTTGCACCAAATTACATGAAATTTTATATGAAATCACATCCCCTCAACCTTCTGGATGCAATGACATCATTCATTTGAGCTATTTCGGTGCCCTATAGTGATTTTCATGAAATATTTTTCTCAGCCCGTGTAAAAACATGAAAAGTGAAAAATTAAAGTTGCAGAGTTAAAAATGATGAGGGAAAAGGGTGGAAAATGATTGCAAATGCATGTTGGCATGGTGGAATGAAAAAAATGTGACCCTGGATGGATAAGGATCTGAATCCATGTAATATTTTAAAATATTTTTGCATCTCTGGCATTTTGCGAGCTGTTTTACAGTTTTATATCATTTTTCATCAAATGGATAGGGTTTTGTAACAAATTTGATCCCTTTGGAATTTTATTTTCTTGGGATGCAAGGATCCAAGCTGGCATAGGGTATATTATGTAATTTGGAGGCATTTTGTAAAGTCTGTTGAGAATTTTGGAGAAAGAGAGAAGAATTTTCACGAGGAAAACTAGAAGAAGTCCATTTTCTTTTGGAGAAACTACCTGAGAGCCATTTTTTATTCCTGTTTACATCAAATGTTCATCATGTTGAGTTGGTTTCAGCTGTAAAGCCATCAACAAGATTTGAGATTGTCTAAATAACATTCCTCACGATATATTTGATCAAATTCTTGGACTAATCGGTTTTATCTCTTGGCAAAGCTTGCATACACTTCTATTTCAAGATGTTTTCAATTTGTGTTTCATGCTCATGTTACAATCTTGTGTTTTGGATCTTTATTGGTCATACATGGTATCATTTCTTGTAGAGGTTTGAAGGTATCTACAATCTTCCATTCAAAATAGCATTCATTTGAGTGAAGATAAAGAAATTTAAATTCATCTTACCTTCCTTGTAAATTGAGGGTGTTTGTAAACCTTTGGGTGTACCTTAGGTCATGATCTAACAAGGGTTTCTAAATGCTTCATTGATATTTTGCTTCAAGCCTTTGTGGCAGGTTATCAAATTTTATATGGAATAGTGCAGATTTGGGCATCCATGTGTGCACACATCCTGGTTGAAAGAGCACTTCAAATTCATTGAAACATCTCTGTTGTTTAGGTGTTGTAATTCATTTGCAAAGCTTCCCAAAGAAGGTGATGATTTCTAGCTACTCTTGTCCCAACATCTCTCATCAGAATTTCATTTTAAACTAACTCATCCTACCTACAATACCCCTGCATTTGCATTGTGTGTCCACAAAAGAATTCAATCCTTTCACTAAAATGCACAAAGTTGATCAGGGTTTTATCATGTCTTTAGCAGCTCTAGCTTTGTTTTGAAAACATTTCCATCATTTAGTAGTGATAAATCCTTTGAGTTTGGATAATGGATACTTGATCATGTTTTCACAAAGCCTCTTCCATATCATATGCAAAACACAAGGATATCTCCATCTCCTTACCATATAAGGGTTGCAATATAGGTTCTCTTGCCTTGGTTGATAGGCACAACCTAAAATAGTGAGGGTTAGATCAAAACCCTCTTGAAGGTGCTATCCACTCCCTCAATTCTTGAATGCAAACAAGAAGATAGGTGTGCTTCCCCGGCTACAAATGACATACAAAACATCTATCTATCCTTGAGTGTCTTGTGCAAATTTATGATGTTGTTCAAGTTGTGAAGGAGAGTAAAATTGGATACCAACACCTAGTCTTCTCGTTATTGTTCAAGGATTTCTTTTACCTTTGAGCTCTATCATTTGCGAGAGTCGTGAGTTATACCTTATCGATATGTCTTTACTTTGATGAATTTTTTGTAGTTTGGATCATCATTGTTCTCAAAGGATGCATTCTTTGAATTGTATCATGTTATGTTGAATGTGCATGTTCTTGCAAAATGTCTCTTAGAGACTGTACTTGCATCTTTGGGTTATTTTAGAATGTTGAATGAAGACTATTTCTCTTATTGTGAATTCATTTCAAGTGTGAATGAAAGTTGTACTCTGTGATTTTTGTTTCTTGAACAATTCATATTTCTTCATCTTGTAGCTTAGAAATGGAATTTATTTGGGCATTAAATTATTGGTTGATTACTTGAGATGCATGTTATGTTATGATATCTCTCTCTTTGTCGTATTGGTTGAATGGATATGTTTTGATCAAATGGGTTTCCGAACCAGTTCATTTTGTTTGGACAGACCTCTCTCGAGTTCTATACCTTGTGTTTGAATCATTTTGCCTTGTCAATGGCTAGAGTAAATCTCCTGTAGGAATGTACAATGAGTACCTAACTTCATTGAATTTTGTCTCTATTTTTGGCATCCTTTTATGAGTAGTGACAGAGATATTTGGATAGATGATACATAGAGAAAACATCCTATTCATATCAATTTATTTTTATTTCTTCTTAAATACCTTTTGATTGATTGCTAAGGAATGGGATGTGACTTAGTGGAACTTTGGTTTGGTGATTTAAATAGGAAAGAATGAAGATAGATCTTGAACTTTGATTGATTTTATTCTTATGAATTAGTTGTAGTTTGAAATGTTATCATGTTGAAATGATTATCAATACTATAACATAGATAGAATTAAATTTATGTTGGATTATTTAAATTTTTAAATGAGCCAATGATTCTTAATAGATTATTGAATTCTTTTCTATTCTGACATTGTGACTTTTTAGGTAGTTTATTTGATTGATCTTATTTTTGTACTTGGAACCTTTTCATAAATAGTAGGGTTCCTTTTACGAAACATTTAGATAAAATCATATTGTTTTAATGTTATAGTGCTTATCATGCTCATTTCTTTTGAACTAACTCATGCTAACAATTTTGCAAATGGACTTCATGAAAAGTGAAAGGAGAAATACTTATAGAAAGTTTCATTTGTTTTATTAAGGAATTTGTTTTCCTCATTCGGATGCTTATGTATTGAAATTATCTCGAAATGAACTTGTTGGAAAAATTGTGAAGATGTATTAAATTACTTTTGTAATTATGAAAGATGTTTTCTTATAAAATTATGGAATATTATTGAGCTTTGAGTGATGTGAACACTCTCTTTTCACTAAAGGAATTGTTCTCAGTAAAGGTTGTTGAATTCTGATTTATTCTAGGATCTTATATGACTTAGATTTTAGTTATATTCCTAAATACTCACATGCATGGCTAGTAGAACCTAAAGTGTAGAATGATACTTGGGATAAGAATATATACTTATATTTATGACTCATCTCCTTTCTAGGAAATGGCATAACTATGATGATTATGATTGATAGATCCTTACTCGAAAAAGGGTATAAGGATAGTTTTATATAGATGAATGTGGCATTCTTTTTATGAATCTAAACCTTATGTTTTCTGATTTCATTAATAGGACAATAGTCCTTAATTATGAATAAGAGAATACTTACTTTTATCATTCAATCTGAACTAAGTATGTTATCCTTATAATGTAATAAATTATAACCATTAATGATGATTGGTTGTATGTTATCCTTATATGAAAACCATAAATGGAAATGGGAAAGCTTAAAGGAATTAATAAGAAGATTTATATATTATGAAAACCAAGTCTAATGTATAAGCTTTCAATCAAGATTGTTTACATTGATAAACTGTAGTAAGAAAACTTAATGATCTTACTTACTTGATATTGAATCAGATTTATCGATAAATGGAATTAATGGTTTGAGAATAAAGTTCATTTGCATGAATACAAATTTTATCTGCATACCTTCAATTGGTGTAAAAGTACATTTCAAATCCTTTCTTGGGATCTATCGTACTTTAGTGGACCTTTAGGTGCATTGTTTAATGATTAATTAAACAAGATAATAATTTGAGGGTTAATAATCTAATGTTTATTAAGTATGTTAGTTTAGTTGAAAGAACTTAGTAGGTTTTTGTAATATAGTGGCTATAATAGAGTACCCTCATAATGATGGGAATCATTACGAGGATATTGCGATGCAGCCATATATGCTCCAACACCCCACTTAGTTCAATTAACTTGATTTACATAAGTGGAAATTCGGTTCATATTTCTACTCTAAACAGAGATAGACACATGGAATAGTGTAGTGGTCAACTTATGTTGACTTAGGGTAACTAAACACACTCAATTGATGAAAGTCAATTAATTATGTCTATTTATCCTTAGTCACCATGAGTAGTCTTCCACACTAGTGTATGTGAGATGCCCCTATTTAGTGTGAAACTTTGACTCAGGTTTGGTTGATAGGAGTCAAGGAAGACCAATCTAGATAACATTTTGAGTGGGGTGAAATGCATATCCCTTTTTACATGTATGTCATCTTGGAATGTAAACATGGTAAACATGTTAAAACTTTGGCCAAAGTATCACAAACTACTAATTGCATTGTCTTATGTCACCTAGTCTAAGTTGTGGGATTTCAGATGAATATCAATAACAAATATTCAGATAGGCTTCTTAGACAGAACACTTGAGTGACCCTTAATGGGTAAAACAACCAAAGTATACTTAGTATACACGTAAAAAATTTAATCATGAGAGATTGATATTACACCGAGTCATTACAACTACATATGGTTTTTGTTATGATATGGATTGGCAATGGAATGTGTGTTTTGAATTGTATGAATTTATAATAGAGAACATTATGTAAAAAAATCCCTTGTTTCTAAGTCATAAAAAGTGGATGTTACATTTTGGTATCAAAGTTAAGGTTGTAGCTCTTGGACCTATTGAGTCCATATCTGATAAAAACTTAATTTCTTGTTAAAAAAATGGTTAGAACAAGGGGAGGTACTACAAATAATCTACCTCCAGGTGGAGAGGCAGCTACCACACAAAAAATTGATGAGATTCTTTCTACCCTGTTGGACACAAGATATTGTCTTGTTGTACTTGAACAACAAGTAATGGGTAATGAAGAGGAGGAAGATGATGTTGATAATAAAAATCATCCACCTCCAGGAAACAAAATCAATGATGGAAATTTGGGCATTGATAACAATAATACAACAAATAAAAATTCTACGAATGTTAATAATAATATTACAAGTGCAAATGCAAATGTACCTAATCTGCTTGAATACAAAAGGTAAGATTAGCAATTGAACTTACTAATGACATAAAGAGGATAAGTCCACCAAAGTTTGATGGCACTACACTAGGGGATGGGGTTGAGAATTATCTCAACAAAATGGAGAATTACTTTGCAATAAGGAACTTCTCGGAAGAAACAAAGGTAGTATGGGAGCTTACCAACTTTCCCATGAAGCATCCTCCTGGTGGGACAGCCATAAGGCTAAACTGAATATTGATGAATCAAGCATTACATGGGATCAATTTAAGGGCTACTTTAGGAAACGTTGGCTACCAAAAATCTATTATGATCAGAAAATGATAGAATTTCATAATTTAATTCAAGGAAAGTTAATTATAACTGAGTATTGGGAGAGGTTTACCAAACTTCTTAAGTACGTTCCACAATATCAAATTGACGAAAATTTCAGATACAAAAGTTTATTATGGGATTGAATCCTATCATAGGAGGAGAGGTAGATGTGCACAACCTAACCACTATGGAAGGGGTTGTAGAAAAATCCATAAGGAAAGAATAGAAATTGAAGGCAATTTCTGCACATAAAGAAGAAAATTGAAAGAAAATTACCAACTCTTCTTCATCACTTGTACTAAAAGGTAGCATGGAAAATTTTGGAGTCTAAAACAAGTTTTTGACTAATAAAAATAAGAAAAAATAGTAATTTCAAGACCGGAAATAAGTTTGAACCAAAAATAGGACCTATAGGGGTTGTTTTAATTGTGGTAAGGATCACTACGCAAATCAGTGCCCTCTAAAGAAATATGATAGCAACCAACAACATAAGATACATGTTGCAGTAGCTGAAAAGTAAGTTATGCCCATAGAAGTGTTAGGTAAATTATTTGGTACACCTGTTACTATACTTTTTGATACTAGTGCTACAAAATGTTTTATTTCTAGTAAATTAGCTGCAAAATTAAAAAGAAAAGCATGAATAATGGAAAAATCTTGGGTGTACATTATGGTAATAATGTTGTCCATATTGTTAGTAAATGTCTTTTTGGAGCAATCTTAGAGTTACCAAGTTTTTCCACCGAAGTAGATCTTTATGTTGCTCCTTTGGGGTCATATGATGTCATAATTGGTGTTAATTGACTTGCTGATCATAAAAAAAAAATTAATTTTTTTGAAAAACACATTAGATACCTTGATGATCTATAGAAAACAATAGATATTCAAGGGTAAAACGAGAAATTTCAGTTAGGAAATTGTTAGCTATGTAGCTTAAAAAGGCCAAAAACAAAGGTTGAACATTATATGCAGTAAAAATTTTTGAAACATTAGAAAAGGATAGTGATTTCTTGGAAAATTATCCAATGTTAAGAGATTTCAACGATGTGTTTCTGGAATTTGACTTTTCAATAGAAATCAAACCTCAAATCGAACCTATTTCCAACGCACCTTATCAAATTAATACATTTAAATTGGTAGAACTTAAGGAACAATTACAAGTATTTTTATCTAAGGGTTTGATAAGACCAAGTGTCTCACCTTGGGGAGCACCAATAATTTTTGTTAAAAATAAGGATGGAACACTTAGGATTTGTATTGATTACAAAATGTTAAAAAAACAACAATAAAAAACAGATATCCTCTTCCTAGAATTGATGATCTGTTTGATTAGATGCGTGGTGCATCAGTATATTTGAAGATAGATCTTCATTATGGATATCATCAATTGATAATTAAGGATGAATATATTCATAAAACAACTTTTAGAACAAGGTATGAACATTATGAATTCATGGTTTTACCTTTTGGGTTGAAAAATGCACCGCAACTTTTATGAATTTGATGAATAATATATTTCAAGAATACTTGGACAAGTTTGTACTTGTATTCTTGGATGATATTCTTATCTATTCTAAAAGCATTGATGAGCACCAAGAGCATTTGAAAATTGTACTTGAAATTTTGAGAAAGAGAAAATTATATGGTAAGTTATCCAAATGTTCTTTTTATGAAACAGAAGTGCACTATTTAGGACATGTCATAAGCAAATATGGAATAATAGTTATTCCATTAAAGATTGTTGCATAATTGAATGGCATGCACCTAAAAATGTACATGAAGTCAAAAGCTTCATGGGGCTTTTCAGTTATTACAGAAAAATTGTTAAGGAATTTTCAAAATTCATTGCCCTAATTACTTCGTTACAAAAGAAAGAAAAAAAACTTTTGTGTGGAGTGATAAATGTGAATCAACATTTAAAAATATAAAGGAACAACTAACTTCTACACCTATTTTGGTTGTACGGATCCAAATGGAAGCTTTATAGATGCTTCCGGAGAAGGATTAGGAGGTATATTGTTGCAAGATGATCATGTTATAGCTTATGAGAGCAGGAAACTCAAGTTACATGAGTTAAATTATGCTCCTCATGACCTAGAGCTTGCTTCCATAGTTTATACACTTAGAGTATGGATACATTATCTCTTAGGAAAACCTTTTGAGTTAAAAATTGACCACCTTAGGTGGAAGTATATTTTCACTCAACCAAATATGAATGCAAGACAACGAAGATGGTTAGATTTTTTGTCACAATATGATTTTGACATAATTTACATTAAAGGTAAAGAAAATAGAGTGGCAGATGCACTAAGCCGTAGGAAACATATTTATGCACTTGTAACTTTGAGAAATCAGTTTAAGGATGAAGTAAATAGTATCATGGATTTTGATTTGTATTTTCAACAAGTAAAAACAACACTTGTTGCAAATCCTAATGATGCAAGATACAAAGTTTTTTACTTTGATAATGAAGGAATTTTAAGATATGAAAAGTGAGTGTATGTACCTTTAGGAAAAGAGTTAAGGAAAATTTTAATGATGGAATTTCATAATTCACCTTACTCAAGACATCCTGGTGTTACAAAAATGCTTACTGATGTAAAACAACAATATTTTTGGAAAGGGATGAAGAGAGACATAACTGATTTTATTTCACATTTCCTGGAATGTCGCATGTTAAGGTTGAGCATATACACCTAGGCTGTTTCTTCGTATCCACATAGCATACCGTAATATAAGTGGCAAGTAATAAGTATGGATTTTGTTCAGGGGTTTCCTATGTCTAGAAATAAGCATGATGTTATTTTAGTTTTGGTTGAAAAATTAACAAAAGTAACACATTTTATTGTTGGTAATCTTAAAGATGATTCACTTGTTTTAGAAAAAATATTTGTGCATGAAATTTTCAGATTACATGGAGTACTTGAATTGATTATATCTGATAGAGACCCTATAATGACATCTCATTTCTAGAAAACACTAAATGCAGCCTTAGGAACAAAACTAAATTTTAGTTCCGCATACCATCCGAAAATAGATGGTCAAATAGAAAGAGTAAATCAGGTTTTGGACAATATGGTAAAAATGTATTGTATTGACCAGCAAGAAGATAAAATGGGAATAATACCTTCCTTTAGTGGAATTTTCTTACAATAATACTTATCATTCCTCTTTAAAAATGGCACCTTTCAAAGCATTGTATGGAAGGAAATGCAAAACTCCAGTTAGTTGGGATAGCATTGAAGATAGAGAGGTAATTGGACCTAAAATGCTTACTGAAATGGAACAATAAGTGAAAATAATTCATGAATGATTAAAAGAAGTTGTTGATAGGTAGAAAATTTATGCATATCTAAAAAGGATCGATAAAAAATTTGAACTTAGTGAAAAAGTCTTTTACGTGTTAAGCCTAAAAAGAGCTTTATTACCTTTGGCAAGGCAGCCAAATTATCACCTCATTTTGTGGAACCTTTTGAGATTGTTGAGGTCATTTTCCCTATAGTTTATCGCTTAGCATTACCTCCCACCTTGTCATGAATGCATGATGTTTTCCATATTTATTTTCTTAAGAAATACATTTCAGATTTATCACATGTATTAAATTGGGATTCCTTACAAGTCCAAGACCTAGGAATAATCATGGTTAAACCCATAAGAGTGTTGGAAACCCACTAGTTTCACTTACAAAATCATGAAATCAGTTAATGCAAGGTCTAATGGGACCAGTTTAATGAAGAAAGTGCAACATGGGAAAACCTTGAGGATATGAAAACTGATTTTTCTCATCTGTTTAAATAGAATTAATTATGATTTTTGAGACAATTAAATAATTTGTTTAAAAACTATCTTTAATTTTTCCAATTTTGAGTAGATACTATAATTTGTTAGTACTGGGACAATAATTTTGATGCTGTAATAAGTTATGAAAAACTTAAATTTCTACAAATTTGTTTTTGTTTGAAAATTTTGTGGATAAAAGAATTATAATTATGGTTATTTTTCTTGTTTATGATTATGGATTAAGTTAATCATCGGGATGATGATGCTTTTTAGAGGGGAGGTATGTAATGCCTCTTTCATGGTTGTTATCTTTGATCACTTCTATAAACAAAGTAACAACGTTGATAGGTGATTCTCATTTTGAAGACGGTTTACTCTTTAAAACTGATTAATCATGTTGTTGTAGATGATATTTTTATCTTCTAAAATTGGATAACATCATGCCATAACAATTTTAATGATGATAAATTTTTAATGTATTATGCATATGGATGAAGGAAATAAATTCAGTCTTATTTGTTCATTGCCTATTTTGCAATACTGAACTTGTTTTTCAATCTATTGATTGCATAGTGCAAGAGTAACCACACCTTGGATCAATTACAATGATCCAAGGCATGTTTAGGATTTTTTGATGTTTTGATCATTGTGATTGAGTCGATTAGAACTTTTGATTTCTGAACTCAAGCTTGCAATGGGGTAACAGGGCATCATGTACAATCTTTTGATTTCACCATTCTAAGTGATCTGATTTGTCATTTTGATAAAATTTTCAAGGTAATGTTCTTTGATTAATTTATTGGGACCTAATTAATCTAAGTGTTTTGATTATCTTATCCTATCCTAAACCTATGTTAAGGTGATTATATTTATTTGATGATTAAATCCTAAATGGGGTAATGAGGAACTATCCTAAGTTTGGATACTAATTAATCCTAAGCTATATGAAACTATTCCTAAGGTCCTAAGCTATGGTTTATAAACTAATACTAAGGGAACCTAACCTAATGGACATTAACCTAACCTAAGGGATGTGTGGATGGTTTTTTAACAAGTGGTTGGATGGTAGTGGCACCATTCCAAATGCATTACAAGGTTTAATGTTTCATTTAATATGTTGTTACCATTGATTTTGGCCGAGGTAAAGAGGTAGAGGAAAATGTTGAGCTGACAACCCTGCTATTTTTGGTTGAATGAATTTTTAAACTGTTAGTTATAACTAATAGAAGATAAGACATGGTGGGATTTTTGGAAAGGGACGATGTCATTCCCGTTGGAATTTAGGAACCTCGACCTAAGCGAAAACCGCATGGGAATAGTAGAATGGGTTGGAGGAAAAATAAATGGGTTGGTTTTATTTTTCATTAAAATTTTCAAGCTCTTTGGCCCTGCATGTTGTATTTCCATTTTTCAAACTTTCAGTTTGATTCTATTGCATGAAAAATTTCCATTGCATGGTAGAAATAATGGTAAAATTTGATCATGGAAGCTATAAGAAGAAAGTGGGAAAATTTTCAGTGGATTTTTTTGCGTTTTCATTGGAAATATTTCTATGGAATATTTGCTTGAAGGATTGAAGCAAGGAAGAGAAGGCAGGAGCACTACCAGGCATGATAGGCTCTATCTCTTTAAAATATCTTGCTTTTATTTAAATGTTTTCATTAAAAGAGCACTTCTCTTCATGAAAACGTCTCCAAGAATTGTTTCTAGTGTGATTGGTTGCTTATTCTTGCTTCTATGAGTTTATTTTGGACATGGTTTCTTGCAAATATAGTGATTTTGTGGAATGAAATCGTTTTACATATTTTTGGGTTTCAAATGAAGTTGGAAAAATGATGTGTTGCTTTATGGGAAAGTGGGTATGATTGTTCGGGGGAATATGTGTTTTGATAATTATGTCTCCTTGTTTTGTACCCTTTTTGGTGTCTAAGCGAATTTTGCACAGGATTCGGTTTAAAAGTTTCTTGAACTTTAGAACTCTCTGAGGTTGTTATAAAACTGGGTTATGTTGAAATTTGTTCTGGTTGAATTTGTTCATAGAATAAAATGAAGCCTGTATTAGAACCTCCATTTGGTTTGAAGGTTATTCGTTTTGGTTGTATTAACAAATATTGTTGGTCAACTTGATTCTTGAAGGTTTGTTTTGAGATTCTTTTTTGGTTTATAAACCTTTGTTTTGGCTTAAGATTGGTAACTAATCTTTTTGTCTTTTCATTATTTTTAAGAGATCTTACTCGACCCATATTGGGTATTCACGAAGGTGGTTTTGAGCATTGTAAGTGCATGTTGTATAGGTGAGAAATGGAGTTTTCTATATCTATCATCTTAAGTTTCATTTCATTGTTTAAATACCCTTCTCGGGTGGACATGTTTGAGAAACAAGGACTGGGAATCTCTCTCTCTCTCTCTCTCTCTCTCTCTCTCTCTCTCTCTCTCATGGGATTTGATTTTCATTGCATGTATACCCATCTTGGGTCAGCTTGTATGGAAAGGAGGGAAAAAATAGGTAAGTTTTGTCCCTTCTTGTTCATTGAGTTTTGTTTAAAAATTTCACCCATTATTGGTTGGTCTGTATAATGATATCTTTAAGACATTGTTTCTCCTGGTCTTCTATTATTGTTCAAGGCTTTCTTTTACCTTTAAGCTCACGTTAGTTGTGAGCGCATGTGAGTTAGATCTTAATGATTTGTCTTTACTTTGATGAAGTTTTGGTGGTTTGGATCATCATTGTTCTCAAATAATTCATTCTTTAAATTGTATCATGTTATGTTAAATGTGCTTGTTCTTGAAAAACGTCTCTTAGAGATTGTACTCGTATCTTTGGGTTGGTTTAGAACTTTAAATGAAGACTATTACTCTTATTGTGAATTCATTACAAGTTTGAATGAAATTTATACTCTGTGATTTTTTTTCTTGAACACTTCAAATTTGTTCATCCTATATCTTAGAAATGGAAGTTATTTAGGCATTAAAATCTTGGTTGATTACTTGAGATGCATGTTATGTTATGATCTCTCTCTCTCTCTCTCTCTCTCTCTCTTGTTGTATTAGTTGAATGGATACATTTTGATCAAATGGGTTTCTAAACCAGTTCATTTTGTTTGGACAGACCTCTCTAAGTTTTGTACCTTGTGTTTGAATCATTTTTCCTTGTCAATGGCTAGAGTAAATCTCTTGTAGGAATGTATAGTGAGTACCTAAGTTCTGTCGAATTTTGTCTCTATTTTGTTGGCATTCTTTTATGGGTAGTGATAGAGATTTGGATAGATGATCCATGGAGATAACATCTTGTTCATGTCAATTTATTTGTATTTGTTCCTAAATACCTTTTGATTGATTGCTAGGGAATGGGCTGTGACTTAGTGGAACTTTGGCTTGGTGATTTAAATTGGAAAGAATGAAGATAGATCTTGAACTTTGATTAATTTTCTTCTTATAGATTGGTTTTAGTTTGAAATGTTATCATGTTGAAATTATTATCAATATATTGTAACATAGATAGAATTAAATTTATGTTGGATTATTTAAATTTTTAAATGAGCCAATGATTCTTAATAGATTATTGACTTCTTGTCTATTCTGACATTGTGACTTTTTGGGCAATTTAATTGATTGATCTTATTTTTGTGTACTTGAAACCTTTTCATTAATAGCAGGGTTCCTTTTATGAAACATTTAAATAAAAGCATATTGTTTTAACGTTATAGCGCTTATCATTCTCGGTTCTTGTGAACTCGACTCATGCCAACAATTTTGCATATCAACTTCATGAAAAGTGAAAGGAGAAAGACTTATAAAAGTTACATTTATTTTATTAACGAAGTCATTTTCCTCATTCAGATGCTTATGTATAGAAATTATCTCAAAATGAACTTGTTGGAAAAACAATGAAGATGTATTAAATTATTTTTATAATGATAAAAGATGCTTTCTTATAAACTTATGGAATATTATTGATCTCGGAGTGATGTAAACACTCTCTTTTCACTAAAGGAATTGTTGTGTAAAGGTTGTTGAATTCTGATTTATTCTAGGATCTTATATGACTTAGATTTTAGTTATATTCCTAAATACTCACACGCATGGATAGTAGAACCTAAAGTTTAGAATGATACTTGGGATAAGAATCTATACTTATATTTTTGACTCATATCTTTTCTAGGAAATGGCATAACTATGATGATTATGATTGATAGATCCTTACTCGAAAAAAGGAATAAGGATAGTTTTATATAGATGAATGTGGCATTCTTTTTATGAATTTAAACCATGTGTTTTATAATTTCATTAATAGGACAATAGTCCTTAATTATGAATAAGAGTATACTTACTTTTATCATTCAATATAAACTAAGTATATTATCCTTATAATATAATAAAGTATAACCATTAATGATGATTGGTTGTATGTTATCCTGATATGAAAACCATTTATGGAAATGGGAATTCTTAAAGGAATTAATAATAAGATTTAGATATTACGAAAACAAAGTATAATGTAGAAGCTTTCAATCAAGATTGTTTACATTGATAAATTGTAGTAAGAAAACTTAATGATCTTACTTACTTGATACATAAATCAGATTTATTGATAAATGGAATTAATGGTTTGAGAATAAAGTTCATTTGCATGAACACAAATTTTATTTGCATACCTTCACTTGGTGTAAAAGTACATTTCAAATCCTTTGTTTGGATCAATCATACTTAGTGGACCCTTAGGTGCGTTGTTTAACAATTAATTAA
Source organism: Taxus wallichiana var. yunnanensis (assembly GCA_018340775.1). NCBI lineage: Eukaryota > Viridiplantae > Streptophyta > Pinopsida > Cupressales > Taxaceae > Taxus > Taxus wallichiana. The sequence goes on along the minus strand of CM031235.1, from coordinate 381,662,620 downwards.
ACAAGATAATAATTTGAGGGTTAATAATCTAATGTTTCTTAAGTATGTTAGTTTAGTTGAAATAACTTAGTAGGTTGTTATAATATAGGGGATACAATAGAGTACCCTCATAATGACAGGAGTCATTATGAGGATACTTGTGATGTAGCCATCTATGCTCAATACCCCACTTAGTTCAATTAACTTGATTGACATAAGTGGAAATTCAGTTCATAGTTCTACTCTAAATAGAGATAGACACATGGAATAGTGTAGTATTCAACTTATGTTGACTTAGGGTAACTAAACACACCCAATCGATGAAATTCGATTGAGTATGTCTATTTATCCTTATTCATCATGAGTAGTCTTCCACACTAATGTATGTGAGTTGCCCCTATTTTGTGTGAAACTTTGACTCGGGTTTGGTTGATAGGAGTCAAGGAAGACCAATCTAGATAACAGTTTGAGTGGGGTGAAAGACATATTCCTTTCAATGAGTATGCCATATTGGAATTTAAACATGGTAAACATGTTAAAATTTTGGAAAAATTATCGCAAACTACCAAATTGCGTTGTCTTATGTCACTTAGTCTAAGTTGCGGGATTTCAAATGAATATCAATATGCTTATTTAGATAGGATTTTTAGATAGAACACTTGAGTGAACCTTGATGGGTAAAAGAACCAAAGTATACTTAGTATGCATGTGAACAAGTTAAACATGAGAGATCGGTTTAATAATGAGTCATGAAATGAGAGATCAATGTTACACCGAGTCATTACAACTGCATATGGTTTTCTTTTATGAGATGGATTGGCAATGGAATGTGTGTTCTGAATTGTATGAATTTAGAACAAAGAACATTATGTAAAATAAAATCCTTGTTTCTAAGTCATAAAAAGTGGATGTTACATGCGGGAGTGCATTGAGCCGTAGTCTCAACAAATAACTAGATTATCTATTACTAACATCAATATTTATACGTTTGATAAAAAAATTCAATCAACTCTATATCAACATGAAGTAATGGTGAAGATTAAACCCATGGGGTGGATATGTAGTGATGATCTATTTTACAGTTATGTTTTTAACTGTTAAAGTTAACATATTTCTTATATCCCTAATTCATAGTCGAGAAACAAATTTTGCTTAAGGGTTTGAATTAATATAATTTGTTAAGAGATCTCACAATAGAGTCCAACCATGGACAATTTTGTGACCAATGTTAAATGGTTAGTTAATGCTTAACTTATTTAAAGATAGAAAGTTATACATAATATTATCTTAATTATAAGGAGGTTACTAGCCTAGAACACATATAAGTGTTATAACCTTTGGTTAGTAAACCTATATGTATAATTTGAATAGCCTTATTGGATATATAGACCTTGTGGTTATGTTTGAATAAGTATTGTTACATGCTCTACACTTGATTGTTATAACAGATTTTGGATGCATAACTGGAAAATAAATATACAAGTATTTGAATAGCGTGTACTCAACGTATTGTATAAGTGATGATTATTATACCATATATGATTACTTGATTACTTTATTTTCTGAATGTTGTAATTGAAATCTGATCGAATCTTTATTTATCATTCAATTCTCAAGTATAGAAAGAAATAATGAAAGAAGAAATTTTAGAATTCTATTTAGAATATTTTATGTTTTATTATAAACCTCTGCATTATTAGGTTGTTTCTATTAATTTTTGCATTAAATCCTTAATTCATATACCAAATGGCTAAAGTTACTAGGTGGAAAGAAGGGATTTTCTTGCTCAGTTCATGTTGAACTAAAATTACTAACAATTCTTGTAGATGGTCTAATCTAGTTTGCATTGCAAAGAAGATAAAGAGATTATCTAACTATTTATTTGAATCAAGTTGAAATGCATTACTTAAATTGAAAGATTGAGATTGTGCAATATATGTTGTACTTATTATGTTGAAAGAAGACAATGAAAGTATGATTATTGTCTCTATTTCCGAAAGAAAACAAAAAGGATGAATTCATTATATGTAAAGTATTATTTACTTTGGAAAGTTGTAAAAGAAAATTAGTGGATTGAAAATTTTTACTTATCTTGTAATCTTGTAAAGAAAGAGATTATTATTATTATGCATTCGAATGCACTTTAATCTCATTTGTAAATTCTGAAATTAGTAAGTTTATGAACACCCTATGATGACTATAAGACCAATACAATTTGTTTATGGAATGAAAAGGAAGGGTGTACTTATAGGTACTTACAGTTGAGCTATATGTAATAAGGAAGCTGTAAAGATGAACTTAATCCTAATAAGTATCCTATAATCTATAAATTGATACCTTACTTTAGAGAAAGGGAACATTTTCAGGATGCATGATGAGATCATGTACTTTAATATAAGTAGGCTCTCTTTCTTGTTTTATAAAAAGTAAACAGAGATGTTATTTACCTTTACTGGACTATCATAATGGGATTGATCTCTGCTTGTAATAAGACATTACCCGGAGATCCAGGATTGATTATGTTGAATGTCTTTGGTCATTCTATATTTAAGAAAAAACATTTAGCAATGTTGAAAACCATCATTCTCGAGCCATGAGCCTTAAGGATTCTATGCATCCATTAAGGTGTTACCACTATTGGAAGAGAAATTTGATCTGTTATAAAGTTGAGTCCAATATGTTCTTGCGATTATCTTAAGACTCTTCTTGACTATTATTATAAAAATATAGGATGAAAAAGGGATAACATCATACTGACATTGTAAACATGTTTTGAATGGATATTATAAGACTCTAAGGGTGTAACATAATAATGAATTTATAAATAAGGGTGAGACATGTTTAGATAAGAGGTTATGGGGTGAGTAAAAATATGTACTCTGTTGAAAAGGGATATGCTGATGCAAACAACTAATGTTGTCATGAGTCCTTAAATTAGTTCTAATCAGGAAGCCAAGTTATAACATGAATTAATGATAAACATAGTAAGGACTCATACTTGAACTGTAAATGCAAAAAGGTTAATGTATTAAACTAAGGTGCAAGTAAGGATTAAAAGTTTAAAGGATATATTCCTTAGTATAAGACTTAAATATGAAGGGCTTAATCCGGGTTACAAGTATGATGAAATACTTGTAAGAACTTGATAAAAGGTTGGTAATGGTACACTTAAGTGTAATTAAGTCAAGAAATAAATTTTATGGATATACTAGTGAATTTTGGAACATCACCTCACCGAGTGGTGATTAATCACCATGGAAACATAGAACATAATAATCATGATCTAGAAGTGTTGCATATTCAAAATAAAGGATCTATCATCTAACACATATGTGCCTTATGATAGGAGAAGTACTTATGTACATTATTATTTCAAGTATAATCAATTGAACTTGTATATAGTATTGAAACGAGGAGGAGAGTAGGAAAATTAATAGGTTAAAGGGCCTATAAACCTATTAATTTGAAATGGACATGTACCAACTGTTATATGAAAATGAGATGAAGTTCCATTAGAATTATCAAACTACCTTGAAGGTAGTAACCTTATAAACGAAGGATTTGGAAGTCATTGGGAGAAATAAACCTAAGTAGATTAGGGATATTGATGCATAAGTCACTCAGAAGGATTAGTATATCTCTAACTTGGGTGTCATCTATTACAAAGGTAGATACATATTCTTGTATGATAAATATTGTATTGGTAGAAAGGTGTAAAGGTACATCAGATAACATGGTTCTATGGGAATGATTATATGTTGATTAATGGACACATGAAAAGGTTGTAAAATCTATCATATCTTATAAATATTATGTTAACCCTGCATGTTATAGGTATGAAAAAGTACATCATCGATAATTGTAATCACTTGATAAAAAGAGACAATTGTTCACACAGTTTGGAAAATAATCGTTAGTTCCGAACATTAAAATATTGGAAGTACAATACTAAGGAAGTGAGCTAAACTTATATCTAAAATTTATAGGCAGAAAAGAATGTAAAGAAATTATAGAACTATATTTGACCTATTGTAATACAATGATGTAGAACCCTAGGTATGATTCATTCGTAGTAAAAGAGTCATGGAATCTAAGGTAACATGTCATGATTAAATTATTTAAGTTACCATGTTCCAATTTAGGATTCTTAGCAGTCAACTCACTATAGCCACTACATGTTCATATCCAATTAATGATGTATTCGTTATTTGGATACCACCGCATAACACCTATACTGAGTCACCTCATCAAGACCCTTAATTGTGACATGGTATTGCATTAATTAATAGCTTTGTTAAAGTTAAAAGTTTGGAATGTACCTCACGAACCGTACTACCCCATGCCAACTTAGAATGGATATGAGAAGGGAAGTGGTCCAATAATGATGCAAATCATTATAGGGGTACCTACCTTCCCATAGGCATTCTAAGTTGTCATAGTGGTACATCTTCCTTTTGGTAATTCGGATTTGTACCTTATACGAGGCTTGTAGCCGGTTATGGCACCATTGTTGAATGCTAATCCATATAACTAAATAAGTGATTAGGTGAGATGACAAGTTCCCAATGGCGAGTGTTTCATCATGGAACCGAGCATGACATACATGTCTCTGAAACTTTGATCAAAGTAGTGTAATTACTTATTACACTTTGTCGTGATTTCACCAAGGTCTAAGCTGAGAGATGCCTGGTGAGATTCTATGGTAGAACCTAGGTAGACACTTAGAGAGCGTCATTTAATTATCATTTCTTGAAAAAGGAAAACCAAAGGATACACTTATTATATTGGCTCGTAAAGAGCGTTGAGAATGATCAAGTAGGATCTAGTATACTCTCATGTAGTTGCACATGGTTTATGATAGTTATCGGAAATGGATTGCATTAAGGTTTATGTTGGATTTAAATATATGGGTATTTAAATCATGAAGCATAAAGTTTATTAAAAATAAATTTAAAACTTTCTTGGATGAGACGTGACAAAATTGGTTATTACATAGCATTACATACTCCTCACCTTACATACTACATAATGCACATCTTACACTTTTTAGTCTACATACATCATACATTTTACACATCATTTGGTCATCTATTATCATCACACATACTACATTGTATTCTACATGTTGTACTCACTACCCTATGATTCACTTTAGTTCCTTGGTCCATACTTGACTGCCAAGGGTATACCAATCAAATGGACCTTATCCTCATTACACGTACATCATTCATTCTTTCATCATACAACATTCCTAGGTTAGTGAAATACGCTATAGGCTAAATGGTCAACTATTCCTTCATATTGTAGTGGTATATGCTTTTAGGTTATATCATCACTTCTATTCATCTTGTAGTGATATACACTTTAGGATACACCATCAATCTTTCTATCAATATTTTCATGATATATGTTTCGGATATAAGGGTCACACACACATCATCTCTAGATTGCATATCATCAATACACATACACATTCATCACAACACGTTAGACAAAAAAATACAATTTGACCATTTCTTGATGACGCACTCTCGTTTAAGGTTCCGTAGACACAAAATCACACCCTTTAGACATTATATAGTCCTGGTCTCATACTACTATTTAGTGATTAACTTAAAATGGACATGATGTATTCTAGTTAATATAATCTAGGAGGATATACAAATGCAATAAAGAAGCATGTAAATGAATTAAGAAACTAATAAAATAAAACTAAAACTAAATGATTAACTAAAAATGGAGATGATGTATGATAGTTAATCTAATCTAGGAGGACATAAAAACGTAGTAAAGAAGCATGTAAATGAATTAAGAAACTAATATAGTAAAAGTAAAACCCTAATGTGTAAGAGAAAAGAGGAAAGAACTCAACTGAATAACATACACTCATAAGACTATGTCATAGAGATGATTGGGAAATCAAGAAACATGAATGAGTATGCATGTTCCCAAAAAGGATGGATTTAAGCAATTTGGCTGGAATGAAGCACCTGGAGAGGGACTGGGGTGCCCACAAGTGCTCTCGGTCTAGAAATTGGGTGCCCTAGTATATGAAAAAGATCTAAGACTCGATCTTCACAAGCTCGGTAGATGCTTCAAAACCATCTCTCGTTGATTGCATTAGATTCACTATCTTGTACTATGTGTCAATCAATAATCCAAGATGATGTAAAGGTCTCAAAAGACCAAGAAGAACTATCAAAACCCTAAAAAAAGATATATGCAAATGAATGGGTCAAACTGACCTTAGCTTCCTCGATAGTGGGCTTACTATCTGAGCACTACACTACAATTCAAACCCAAATATAGTTCTAGTGAGTGTGTGCATAATGTTCCCTATGTGCTCTTATGTCAGTCACACTTTGCGAAGTAGTGAGTAATAACTAGATGTAGAAAATTTAATAGCATGTGTCCATGGAATAGAATAGAACCCTCCCCTATGAAGTGTGTGATGAAGATTTCCTAGCCTTGTTCCTTGATGATGGAGTTATGTGGATGCAAGTGATCTTCAATGTAATAGATGGATGAAACTCTAGCTAGATGATAGTAGTGAATGATGCTAGGTCCCTCATTATGGTCTCATAAATTTATATTTATAGGGTTATCTTGATCTAATTTCATAATTAACCCCGAAATGGTTGGCCACCAAAAATGTTAAGATCTAAACTGGCTATAAAGAGCCCAAAAAGTGGTGGGAAAGTGCAAAAGGGACCGGGCACCTGGTGAGACTAGGGCACCCATGGGTGCCCCAGTCGAGGCTAAAATAATAGGAGGTGATAGAAGTTGATTGGGCATGTGGATGTACAAGGTTGGTAATGATGAAATAAAATCAAACAAGATGGCCAAAATATGAAACCAGGATAAATATCAAACAAGGTGATAGTTAGTACTTTCTTCACTCAAGAACCTTCTAAATAGTAGTATGAAACCAGGGATAAATAATTTCTAAAGTGCATGATTTTGTGACTACATTTTTCCCCCACTTTATGTTAGTGAGCGAAAATCTCGATAACATAAATTAAATAGATATGCGTACTGATGTCCATGAAGAGTGTAGTAGAAACGTGCCAAAGGACTAGAAAAAGTGTGGAATGAAAAAAAGATGGAGGAGTGTAGAAACTAAAGATGAAAATACATTAAAAAAGTGATGAGAGTGAACCTAAGGTGGAATTCATGTGTTGATGTTGATGTGTGTAGTGTACCTTCATGGTTAGTATAGTGTGTGTTGTCGTGAATTATCATTTTAAAAGTTGTTGTTACCCCCATTTGACTTCTTGTTTCTCATATGTATAGACCTACAAGAAGAAAATGATCAAGTAGTTAAATATATATGTATGTGTAAAAATGCAATGTAAAAGATGCATGTAAAATTATGTAAATGTAAAATACGCAAATGAAAGATCAGTAAATTGAACATGTGCACTTGATACATGTCGAGAAAAAGGGTGTAGAATGATATCTTGTACTATCGGGTTTTTTGGGTGATCCGATGCCATAGGACAAAGAAGTATAGGGATGAAATGATCTATGTCTTCTAACCTTTAATCTGCTTTCCTTCAACTGTGTGAAGATATATATATACTATCCTAGTTTTTGGGTGATCTGATCATGTCGGTAGAAGAGTTATTGGGAGGAATTACATTATATCCTCTAACCATTAACTAGTCCCCTGAATGCTAAGGAAACCATGTCCTATAAAATCCGTTGTGTATGGAGTTTGTAGACTGGTCTGAACTCACTCATTGTATGAAAACCCACAATTCCAAGCGAAAAAAGTGCATTGATATGAACCGGTGTAAATATGTTGTGTTGGTATGTAAAACCCAAATTATTCCCCCTCTATGGGGGTGCATGCAACGTCATTGATAGGAGAATGCGGCCCCAAAAGAGGACCAACCGCATGTACCCTAAAACTCTTCCCTATAGGGGGAAGGGAATGCACTTGGTAGAAACCAAGGTGTGCACAAACAAGGATGGATAGCCAAATAAAAGTGTTAGTATGAACAAGCATGCATGTAAAAAGACAATGTGTAATCTATGCAAATAGTGTAAAGGCTACCAAGAAAATTAGTGTAAATGTGCAAGAAGAAAAGTAAGCCACACAAAGTGGGCCATAAACATGGGACATCACTCACAATGTCACAAGAATCACAAGGCCATCATGGCCTCAAACAATAAACAAGTGTGTACACCAAACATAGGGCAAAGCCCGCATAAAAGAAGTAAACAAAGGTAGACAATGTAACAAACAAGTATGGAAAAAATATTCCTGCATAACAAATGTTGTACATGAAGCACCCATTAGCATGTTAGAAAGATAAATGGTATGTCAAAATCACATAAAACCAACTAATGTAAGGGATAATTACAAAATGAAATAATAGCACCTGGAAGAGATGATTTTAGATGCCCCTAGCGACCAAAGGTAGGAAGAGTAGAAGACGATCATCCATGTTGCGTGTAAGAGACCTATACTTGTGATCACAACTACAAAAAGGTATGAACACACTTGTGTGAATGATATAGATAAATGACATACAAGTAAGCTAACTAGAATGTGTAATAAAGTGACCAGAACAAGAAAAAGTAAGCAAGAGTAAGAGTAACCATAATATGCAGTATGTTGTGGATGGATGGAATGGAATGCAAAATGGAGTGATAGGAGCTGCGTGTCCCGCGAGTAAATGGAAATTTATGTAGTGAGGATCATTTGGTTTTCCCCATCAAAAATCAATAATGAACCATAAACAAGAGTACCTCATCAGGAAATGGTCAAAGTGTGTTGTGTATCTAACATGTTGTGGTGAATGTTTAGGTGTAGTGATGAGATGTGACCTAGCGAAGGTGTGTGTGTGAAACTTATATCCGAAGCATATATCATGGCCTGATGAATGGATAGGTGATGATTTATCCTAAGTGTATATCACTATGAGATGAATGGGTGAGTGATGATTTATCCCTAAGTGTATATCACTACAAGATGAAAAGAGGGAGTGGTGATGTAACCTAAGGTGTATACCACTACAAAATGATAGAATAGGTGATGATTTAGCCTAAAGCATATGTCACTAGGTTGGAAATGTTGCATGATGAAAGGTCGAATAGTAAATGTGTGATGAGTGTAAGGTCCATTTGATTTGTAAACCCTCGGCAGTCGAGTATGGACCGAGGAACTAAAGTACGTCATAGGGTGGTGAGTGTAGCACGTAGAAGACAATGTAGTATATGTAATGATGAAATATGACCATGTGGTGAGTATAATATGTAAATATGTGATGTGTATAATGTAATGTAAGATGTGTATAATATGTAAAGTGTAACGAAGCAACATGTAATGTATGTAAATAGACTAGTAATGTAGTATGTAGAATGAGGAGTGTATGATGCTATACGCATAGTATGATATATGCATAATGACAACTAGTATGATGTATGATATATGATGTATGCCGTGTGATATATGAATAGATGTGGTGTGTATGTCCTATAGTGCAGTGTGTGGGGTGTTGGTACCCAAATCAGTTCTCCCTTTGAAGCCGAGCAACATCAACAGTAGGGCAGGATGCTTAGAGACAGATAGATTATAATTTGAGTCATTTTGTAGCTAGGGATGGATTTAACTAGACTCTTTTCACTCAAGCTTGGAAAAGTTGGATAGCACCATGTTGAGGGTATGACCTACCCTCCTACTTTAGGTTGTGCCTTCAACCAGGGTGAGAGGACCTATTTTGTAACCTGTATTTGTAAGGAATATAAATGGATCAACAATATTTGACTCTCCTTCTATGATATTGAAAGAAAACCTTGAGAAGACATGGTCAATGTAACATAATCTAACTCTCACAAGTTGTCACCCTAGAGAATGAATATTTCTCCTAAACAAGGCTCAGGTTACTAAAGAAAACAATAAAACCTGATTTCTCCTGCATGTTTTGAGTAAGGGATGGGTAAATTCAACAAATCTCCTAGCATTTATGGAAAAATAATGCAAGCAAGGGTAGTTCTTGTAGGATTTATCATTTATAGATGGATTTTGTTGGGGAATTAAGTAGGATAAAGTTGATTATACCATATTCCTAGGAACTTTTAACAAAAGTTGGAAAGTCTGCCAAGAAAGATGATAACAACACTTCAAATAGTTAACAATGAACCTTCAACTAGAAGATGTGCACCCATGGAAGCCCAAAGATGCATAGTTTCACACATTCTTTGAGAATTTAACATAAAATCTCATGTCAAAGACTCAACTAAACATCAAAATCCCTGGTTCATCATGCCTAAGATACACTCATAAGCTAACAAACAATCTATATCAACAAAATGGAAGTAAAGTGAATTTAAATTGTTTACTATGCAGTGAAATGAAATCTCTTCTCACAACACAATTGAAAATGCCACAATACTACCACAAGGACAAGATCTTGTGTGATTCAGAGGAATTCCTAACATAAGATTACAACAAGGACATGAATAACTATCTAAAACATATCTAATTAAAAGCAGACATAATAGTGCTCATGATTAACACAATTAACTCATGGCTCATCAAATTTATCAGCAAGGGAAAGTTTTATTTACAATCTCAATGCTTGTCAATGGATGGAAACTTGCAACCATATTAACATGATTAAATTTGAAGGAACATAGAAAATAACAGGTTTCTCAAATAAGCTTTTGGAAAAATGGTTTTTCTCTCATCTCTCTCTTTTCTTCGAACAATTCTCAAAAAAAATTAACCCCCCTTTGTGTGTGATTATCTCTTTTTCCTTTATACCATTCAACTCACTCATTAACCTTCTAAGTTTTCCCCCCAAAAGTATGAATATTCTAGGGGATATTCCCCTTTACAATATATATTTCAAAACACGCTATTCTCCTAAAAATGCTTTACCTTTTACTTCCAGGTGTAAAAATATGAGTCTTTTTCAATTAGTTCCATTCATGCATGAATGGGATAACAAGTCACCACTTTTGGCAGATTATTTTAATAATTCTTTTCTCATAGTGATTGGAAAATCACTTTTTATGGATCTTTGATAATTTCTAGGTGATTTTTGATATGACATATATCCTCATCTACTTCCCGAGAATCCATTTTGGGTGTTGCACACTTCATTTCATGTCTTATTGGATTAATAATCACACATGATTCTTGTCAAATCATATTGATTTATTAGTTCTAATCATTCCTAATCCCATCCAAATATTAAATTTTTTTTTGCGAGTTGAGCCAAATATCCTTTCATCTCATGGGAAAGATTTCTCTTAATCAGATCAATATGCACCCCTTTCACTATAAAACTCATCTCTACCCTTTCACCATTATGTGTTTCTTTTCTTATTCTGAAGATAAAGAACCTTTTTCATAATTCTTATCGAAAATGAAAAAGGTATTTATAGCACATAGCCTAAAAGAAATTTCTTTAGAGGATTTGAACCAAATTTTTGATTTACATGGTCCAGATGAAGCATTTGTTAGAGCCTTATTTGATATAGCATGTCCAAGGGATACCAAGGTGCCTTTGACTTATCGACAAGTTTGGCTTGCACTCCTCCTAAGGCTGATCAGAATCAAACCTATTTTTCTCAAAGCATTTCAGTCCATGTATTTTCATCTCTTTCGGTGGGAACACCAGAAAACTCCTAAAGACCTGAAGAAATTCTAGATTGAAAGGAGGCCTCAAGTGTCTGGGAAAACTAATTTTCAATGTCCCTTTTTATGTGATGAAGAATTTGTGTGAAGGAAATTCCTAGGGAATCTTATGTGTTATATGACAAGTCCTCCATTGACATGGTGCCCACCATTTCTCAAAAAATAATTGAACTAGAGTAAAGGATTATTTCTCTAGAAAAGGGGGAGCCAGGACAGGTGCAATCAGAACCATTCACAGAACCAATACCAACTTTAGGGAAGATAAGGGTGAGTCAAGCTCCAAACCCCCAATTATAATTTATAATGGAGAAGAGGATACGTCCTTGTCTACTCGCCACTCTAGAGCAGAAATTTCTTCTACCAAGGACAACATGGGTAGGTTTTCTGTTCGGTCATCCACTCACTCAGTGCATCGTGCTCCTCTATCAGAGCATGAATTTTCAGGACCTTGGCCAGTTCCTTCTCCAAGAGAACACCCACCCCACACTAGGAGATGGGAATCTAGGTCTAGCTCGAGACCTTGTAACCCTCCTCCCGGCCACTAGGTGAACTTCTCACTCTTCCAATCACTCCATATGTTCCCTCTCAATATGATCCTAGTAATTCTATCCTTCACAAGGGGAAAGGGAAAACAACCTTCTTCACAGTGGTTTGGATCTTCTAGACTGGGTATCCTCTCATCAGAAGAAAATTGAGCTAGAAAATATTATGGATAGTCCTAGAATGAATCTTGAGTCATTGATGGAACATGGGGATGTCTCGAGATCTAGTAGGGTTCATCATATTTGTCTAGATGGCATAGGACTCAAGTGAATTCATGCTAGGAAGAATAAGTTGTTGAACAAACTTCCTCCATTAGGGGGAAGTTTTGAAAAGGGAATAAAAGACATCTGAACATTATTTTTCTTTTTGTTGTCTTTGCTTTCTACATGTACAAAAATTTTGTTGTCATGGGTTGGGGCCCCTATAGAACCCCATTTTGTTCCTTTTTCAACATGCAGAAAGCACAAATATCTCAATAGTTTATATGCTTTCACAAATGTATATAAAATTTCATCTAAGCCATATAAAACTAATGCATTGTACCATATTACAATTGATATTGGAAAAAATGAATTTCAAAGTAACAATCATCCTTAATGAAACAAAATATCAAATAAAACATCAATTTAGGAAGGAAATATGGAAATAAAGTACAACTTTAAGAACAACAAGCTTAAGCTTGTTCATCATCTCTTATGTTTCACCCCCTTTTCTTCTTCAGTTTCCATTCTTGCATCTTTTTCTTTTGGAAATCTCACCACATATGCATCATATCTCTGGAAAAGCTCATTTATTTCATCTTTGTCTGGTCTTGTGTGGTGTTGAAATATTAATGTTTGTCTGGCTACTACGTCCACATAATGACCCATCTTCTTCTTATATTCTAGTGGCCTAGCTTTCAACTATGTGATTCTATTTTCAATATTCCTCATTGTTTTAATGACTTCATAAGAGAAATCATCTTTCTAATATTCTTCTCAAAATATTTGAACAAGAAATCAATCTTCAAATCACCATAACTCTTTTTGAATTTTTTAAAGACCATATCTTCTAGTTTTAAATTGATGGCATCTAGAGTATCATCAACCCAATTTCTTTTAACTTCAAGCTTTTCTTTGATCCCATTCAAAGTCTCCACTATGATCTTTGCTAATTCCTCCATAGCATGTTGACTTCCTCTTAATTATGTTGGCACAATCCCTTCTTGTTCAACCAATTCATCACTAAGCCAAGTTATGTGGTCCAACTTAGGAAAAATTCCCTCAAAGTAGAAGATTTCATTATCACATTGCTCAATTATCTCATCAATCTCATTAAGCCTACTTTTGAGTTCTTCATACTTTTCCCTAGCTTTCTCAATTGCTTATTTTCCCTTATTTGTTATCTTTTCAATCCATGTGTCTATGGTTTGAACCTTCTTGACAAATTTATCATTTTTTCCAATTCTTTTGGGGTATTGATAAAAGTACTTGCTTAAGTATGACTGGGTTACCCAATTAGTTGGTGCATAATAGAATTCAAATCTTTGACTTGTTCTTTCAATTGCCTTTTTGTTATCCTGTCTTCATCCACCTTTTATAACATGTCACTTACCACCTCTAATACTCCCTATTTTAAATGATCTCTTGAAGGTTGTACTAAAGGAATGAGTTGAACACTATAGTCACTAGTTGTTATATTGTCTCTGGTTTTACCTTCATAAGGGATTGATATTTCTAAATTTTGGACCCCGGTGAATCATTATGGGTCTTGGTAAGAACCCTAGCCTTTTTGAATTTCTTACCCTTTTTGGAAAATATAATTTAGTAAGATTAATAGCCTTAACAAGAAGAATTTCTTTTTCTTCATTTTAAATCAATTCACCAATCCACCTCTTTGCAAGACTTGTCCCAACTTTTGTTTCTTGCAATTCTTATTGGTGTTTCTCGGGACAACCACCAATTGCTTGAATATTCCTTATTCATCCTAGGCTAATAATTTTTCATGTTTTTCATCATCTATTTCAATAGCTATTTCCCTTCTCTCACCCCGTACTAGTAATTCCTCCAATTGTCTTTATCCTTGGTCTAGAGCTTAGGATTGATCATTCTCCTTCTAATTTACACCAATAATTGGGATATATTCTTTCCTTATTTCTCCAACTGATGCAACATTAGATTCAACCTCTCCCTTGAGGTTCCTCATTCCCCTCACATAGTTCTACCTTCCTTGAAAATTTTTGAGTTGGCACTTTTTTACCCTTATTTTCTAATGATACCTTAGGTTGGGTCATGGTAGACTTCTCTCTCGATGTCACCTCCCTATTCTCATCTAAAGACTATATATCCATATCAGAAATAATTTCCTCCCTAGTAGTTACATCTTGTGTAATTTATGTTGTCTTTTCAAAGATAGATTTCCCTGTTTGAAAATGTCCATCTTCCTTAGTGGTTTTGACACAATGGGAAGCATCTTCTTCCACTAATATATTTGGCTTATTTGACTCTGAATCCACTTGACCTGTAAGAATAAACTTCTAATGTTTGGATCTTGATTTTATTGGTTGGCACATGAGTAATTTATTTCATTTCTGCATTTATTTGAAGATTATCTACTGGTTTTTCTATTTGTTCATCAATAGATATATCAAGTTCATCCAACGTGGATAATTCTTCACTAGTGTCAATATATATCATATCTTCCTAAGCCTTTTCTGACTCTTGCAATGTTTCTAACAAGGGTATATTCACATCCTTAGTAGTTAGGGTTTCATGTTTTCATACCTAGAATCAAGATTTTTTTGTATACTAGATTAAATGAAATATTGCCTTGGGCCATTTTCTCTTGAGTGCTTCCCATAGTTATTCCTTCCAAAGGCAAAATGTGAGAATAAAGGCATAGATTTCTCTACCTTGGTACTAGTGTCACATGTCGTATTTGAGAACCATCATTTCTTTCATGTTCGGGGGATCAATCACCACATCCCTATGCTTATGTTTCTTAGGTGTATGGGAACCTTCTCTTACTAGGATTGGCTCATAGACAACCTTGTGTTTCTTATGTTCCCTTTCGAACTTCTTAAGGTCTATGTTTTTTCACTCTTCTTTTTATGTGGACTAAATTGAGAATGACTGCTTGTTATAGCCCCACTCATCAATTTTTCAACACTATGAGGTTTTGGAAAAATACCTGAAGGAACCAAATGAGATGCCAAACCTTTCCCTTTTTCTTGAAGTGGTGATGCAAAGGTAATAGGATCATTCTCCATAGATTTCGAAGCATTTATTTGGTCTTTTTCCTTAGAGAAGATATAGAAGTATTGATCTCACTAGTGGTTGAATTCCATTCATTATAAGTTTTGAAGTAGGTCTCTTTGAAGGAAAATGAGGATATTTTCCTCCCAAGGGATCAATTTTTTCAACCCCTTCTCTCAGGGGAGGAATATCATCATTCAAGTTTCCAAAATACCTGAAGTTATTGAGGATTCTTATGTCCTGGATTGATATATCAATATTCTTTTGAGCCAACCAATTTACTATTCTCCTCATTACATTAGATATTTGAATATATGAATCATCTAATTCATCTTCATTCTAGTCTAAAGGGGTTATAGGGTGTCCCTCCACCTTTTTATCAAGATAATACTTACTCGCCATGTGTGGATTATCCACAATTCCATTAGGGATAACTACAATCTTGAAATCTATAATTTGGGCAAGGGTCATTCTAGAGAAGTCTCTCAACCTGACCTCTTCCTCATCTCTACAATTCATCCAATAATCCTCAAATTGAGGCTCATGTTCAAAATTGTTTGAAATATTATTAAACACCCACATGATATCATAGTTGGCCCTTGCCTCAAAATTTTCCATCTCAAACCTTCACATCTCATCTTCCAATAAACTTGCTTTTACAATTAAAAGGCATGAGTACCTTCCAACCTTGATAAGGAACTTAATATTTGTCTTATGTTTCCCAGCAATTAATTTTTGAACCAATTTCAATTGCCTCACCAATTCACACAAAGCCATTTTATCATCTAAGTACCTGAGCAATTTACATGGCTTACCTTCAAAACCAATAACCCTAATATATGTAAATTTCTTGTACTAAATGAAGTAGCATCCATATTCCATGATTACTTGTCTAGCCTCCTCAAAAATTTATACTTGCTCCCACTCTAGTCTAAATAGACATATGATTGGTGCAAAGAAAGCATCATTAACCAATCTTACATTCCCACTCCAATTAACCAACTATAATTGGGGGAAAATCTCATGCATTTGGCATTGTTTAAAATCAATGTGTGGTAAGAGGCCAGGGAAACACCTATGTCATGCAACATTGTAAATCAAGTAGGTCATCATATAAAACTCCAACTTTGAAATATCACCCATTTCTATTTTTGTTGCCAATGTAACCATGTGACTATGAAGTGCTTCCGCAATGAAAGTAGCCCAACAGATTCTTCCCTTCCTTTCCAAAACTATCCACATGTAAGTGCACATCCATTCCTTGAACTCATTTGTGGTCTCTAGCCTAGCCATTCGACTTAACAATACAATAACATCCTCTGCTTCTTTAACAAATTATGCCCTAACCAATCTTTTAGGGATTCGAGTTGTTGCATTTTTCTCTACTAAGAGCCATTTAGTATTTATGAGCCTAGCATAATCTCTTTTTATTTTCCTCATAATCTCATAAGGCTAACTTAATACCCAAGGTTATTGGATTTCTTATTACAAGAAACTTGAGCATTATTCTGATAGTTGTAGGTGTCAAATTCAACACTGCATCACCACTTCCATCCAACACTTCCCTCTTTTCTAGGTCGTAATTCATAGCACAAATCCATACTAATTCTGGGAAATGTACTTGATGGTGGAATAGCACTAGCTAAAGTGATACGGCTATCTTGAATTAATTTCATACACTCGCTCTTGTTAGGGATACTCACTATCTCTGAAGAAAATCTTTTAAGTCGGCATTCATTAAGTATGTGTCTGTAATTCTATCCAAATCGCTTGTGATTCTAGACATAACCAAGAATGAAGATGGCATGGTTTTCATCTTAAAAACCCTAGCTTTACTTCAAATTTTCTTGCCAATAAAATAAAAGTACAGGATTTCCTTAGTGCTTACCGATTTTCCATGAATTTCTAAATAATTCAATCCTCTATTCATAAGCTTTTTTATCTCTAGTTCACTATTTGAGCTCCACGATCAATTTCATGATATTCCTCAATGAAAATTACTAACAATGGCAACCAAATCTCGACAATCGACAACAAAAGGATCAAGGTGTTTGAAAACTTTAAAATCATCCTTGATTTGTGCAAAACACATTGATGGCGGAAGAAATTAATGCATTACATTGTGGCCATTCTTTTTATTTTCCCAATTTAAAATGTGAGTCATCCATGTGGAAAAGTCTTATGTAAATGCAGGCTCGGGGAGATTCTTTACACTTTTGTTGTGTGTTAAAAACACATACACTTTTAATCATCTGACCTAACTATCCACCTTTTTTTCATCTTGAGCTTGACACATGGTCACATCTAAATGATAGCAGAGCTACGGGCCCTTTCAAAACTTTGTTCCTTTTTCAATTGAAACCAAAAATACCAATTTGCTCCGATGACCCACTTCCCCACTCCTTGCATAAGAAATAACCACATGTATTTTGCGGACTTCAAGATATTCTTTGAACTTTTATACATTATTACCTTAGTGTGTAGAAATACAACTATGCCCCAATTTCCCGCATCTAGTCTATTTGCGAAAAGTGTACCTCCTCGCATGCGGAGTAAATTTATGCTTGTACATTTTATGATTATGAATATTCGTAGTAATATTCGCGAGGTTTGGGGTCTCATGTTCATATTGTGAATGTTGTTGATCAAGAAAATTCATTTTTGTGCAGGTGAAATCCGATACTGGAAGCCACTAGCAACTTCGAATGATGGAGGTATTAGGACCTCAGATGGAGTTATGGATATACGGGTGCAAACAAGATAGATGTGTGATACAAAGATGATAGATCTGCAAAACTGAAACCAATGTGATTAGATAAAAATATGTGGGGGTTTCCCAGACAATCCCGGTTCCAAGAGGATGTTAACTCCCTTGGAGGATGTCAACCCCCATGTTTAGAAAGATAACAATAAATGATGAACAATAGATATCATACATAAATAATGAAATACAAAATGACAAGTAATTGAAATGACGAGGGGACTTAGCTTGTGCTCTGATATGGAGATGAAATGGGCATCAGGATGGCAAGATGACAAACAATGGCAAAGATTTCTCCCTCAAAACTTCAGTAAGCAGATATTTCATACATCGATTCTTCTTCCTCTTTTCTGGGTCTTCTTCTAGTTCTAGTCTAGGTCTAGGTCCAAGTCTAGGTTCTGGTCCTCTTGAAAGAGGGGGGAAAACCCATATTTATAACTTGGAGGTGAGGTTAGATTGAGGTTAACGAATAACTAGGATTGGGTAAAGTAACCTGGGTTAAGAGACATGATGTGATCACGTGGGGCCCACGGTTTGACTTTTTAGGTGGAGTGGGGTGCATGATTTGAATGGGTAGGTGAGATAATAGATTCCATTCTTGAAATTAAGAGTGGAGTGTTAGATGGGTGTATTATTACCCATAAATTGAATAAATTTGAGATATGATTATTAAATGGGTTTATATGGAGCCCATTTAATAATTAGTTAAATTTGGGTGAGTATATGGATGGGATTTATTTAAATTTAAGAAAAATAAAAGCGAGAGTGAAATTTTAATGAATGTGAGATGACGGAGGGCATTATACCAAAAACTAGTGTCTACAAATGCTACAGAAAGTTATAAGTTTCAGCAACTTATACCCATCATACCGCAACTAATCGAACATGCCACTTATCATCGGAAGTGGAACCAAATATGATAGTTGTAATATGATTAAGGAACACCGCACATAGGTAATTTTCCCGATTTAAACCCAATTCGTGATCATTTTTTCCAAGGGTTATCAAAATAACATGCCTAACATGATCCTCGACTAAAAAAAGAGGCAAAAATAACCTACATATGGGAAATCCAAATAAAATTAATCAATGACTGCAAATTTCGAATTCACGCTTTTCACGGATAAACAAAAACACAAAAATTTCAAGGCGCTTTCCAAACAAAATGGGGTAAGACTATATCAAGCACCAACATGGGGTTCAATGTAGTAATACCCCAACAAATAAGTTTGAACCGAAGCACAAGAGTGATTCATCAGGTAATAGGGACACTAAAGTGTGTAATGAGCATGCGTATGCTATGAGGTTGATGTATGATAATGCAAAAGTGAGATATGCGTAGATGCTAAGATTAGGGGAGGGTGTGGGATGTTATGCCCCCCAAGTGTATGATAATGTGTGTACTATGCGATAAATGATGTATGAGGGTGATGAAACATTAAAAATGTTGTTTAATTGATGATGTGTAAGGAGCATTAAAGTCTTATAGATGTGTGTATGTATAGGTGGTGGTGTAATGGAGGAATATGGTAATGTAAGATGAAACGAGGTTCTTTATGGTAAAGGACCCTCAACATTCATATAAGAACCATAAGAATATGAGTGTGTCATCAGGAGGGTAGAGTAATAAGAGTCACCTACCAAAGACCAAGTCTACGTGTGGTGGAACCATGTTGGATAAAGTCAATAGGAGAACTATGTGATGATGGTGAGATTGAAAATATATCGTGATCACTAGTAGGAGGATTATTTGTTGGGACAAAATTAATTGGTTGGAGCTTATATTTGAGAGGAGGCCATGTTACACTAACTCTAAAGGGAACTTGCTTAAGTTGACTACTTATTAATAGGAGATTGTGAACTAATATTGGTAAACAATGGACTTGGTGATGTCGTAGATGGTTGAATAGGAGGAGATGGTGAACTAATTGTAGGAGGTTTTGCTTAGGAGTTTCTAAAGTGACGTTGGCTCGATGCTCCTTAAATATAGATGAGTCAGATTTAGGAACCCAATGGGAGTTATCAGTTGTATTATAATGTTGTGTAGCAAATGAAATAAGGCCCTAATGCTCGAGATGTCTGATTATGCACAGAAAAGTGTGGAAATCATTATCATTGTGTCCATTGATTCAATGATAATTGTAATATGGACGACCTTGATATTTTTCTAACTCGATAAGGAGAATAGTAATGAGTAGGTGGTAGAGTGATCAACTGATGACTAAGGAGTTGAATAAAAATGTCATGTGGTGTAGTATTATGCTCAAATATGAGAGGCTCGAGAAAATGGCATGTCTTGAGGTTCAACTAGATGACATGTAGTGGACATAGATTGCATAGAGGATGTAGAATGAGCACAAACATGTGATTGAGAAACATCCTTAAGTTGTTGAATTTCATATCTAAGGGATGTAATGGTTGATTCCATAGCCTTAAATTTATCTTGAAATAAAGCATGTAGATCTTGAATTGAATCCAATAGGGGTTGAGTAGATGGAGGATCACTAGGATCAGAGTCGTCAAATAAACAATCGAATATATGACTTATTTTGTGTGGCAGCATATTGTCATCCAGATACATGCAGTCTAGCTATTTTTGCAAAACAACCTAGCAATGAGGATATCTCTTAAGTAAAGTAGATAAAGAGACTTGAGCAACTTGGGGAGCCATGATAGATGAAAAATGAGGATCCTAAGTGTGAAAGTGTCGGGTTCACTAAAATGATTAACTAAAAATGGAGATAATGTATGCTAGTTAATCTAATCTAGGAGGACATACAAACGCAGTAAAGAAGCATGTAAATGAATTAAGAAACTAATATAATAAAATTAAAAACCTTAATGTATAAAAGAGAAGAGGAAATAACTTAGCTAAATAACAAACACTTGTGGGACTTTGTCGTAAAGATGACTAGAAAATCAAGAAGCAAGAATGATTGTGCAGGAGCCCCGAAAAGGATGGATTTAAGCAATATGGCTAGACTAGAGTGCCTGGAGAGGGATTGGGGTGCCCACGGGTGCTCTAGTCTGAAAAATGGGTGCCTTGGTCTCATGTAAAATATCTGAGATTGATGTTCATAGACTCGGAAAATTTTGTGAAACCATCATTGTCTATTGCATCGATTCAATGTCCCAGTATAGAGTGTCGGAAATGATCCAAGATGATGTAAAGATCTGTAAAAGGCCAAGAAGAAGTATCAAAACTCTAAAAAAAAGAAAGATGCAGATGAATGGGTCGAATAACCTCACCACAACATTGGGCTTACTAATTGAGCACTACACTACATTTCAGACCCAAATGTAGTTTTGTTGAGTGTGTGCATAATGTTCCTAGGTGATCTTGTTCCAATTGCACTTTGTGAAGTAGTGAGTAATAACTAGATATAGAAAATGTAATAGGATGTGCACGTGGAATAGAATAGAATCCTCCCCCTATGAAGTGTGTGATATAGATGTGCTAGCCGTGTGCCTTGATGGTGGAGCTATGTGGATGCAAGTGATCTCCAATCCAATAGATGGATGATAGTAGTCAATGATGTTAGGTCCTTAATTATGGTCTCATAACTTTATATTTATAGGGCTCTCTTGATCTAATTTCATAATTAACCCCGAAATGGCCAACTACCAAAAAGATAAAGATGCAAACCAACTAGAAAGATCCAAAAAGTGGTGGAAAAGTGTAAAAGGGACCAGGGCACCCATGGGTGTTCCAAGATTAATAATGGGAGGTGATGTAAGCTAACTGGGCATGTGAATGTGAATGTTCGATAATGGTGAAATAAAATAAAACAAGATGGCCAAAAAAATGGGGCTTAATTAGTACTTTCTTCACTCAAGAACCTTCTAAAATAATAGTATGAAACCGGGATAAATAATGTCTAAAGTGCATGATTTTGTGACTACATTTAGAAGTTTTTTGAGTGAAGAAATTACTAATCAACCCCCATCTTTTGGCCATCTTCTTTTTTTTATTTCATCATTTCCCAACCTGTTACACCTACATTCCTAGTCATATTTCGTCACTTTGTGTTATTTTAGCCTCGATTGGGGTGCTTAGGCTAATACTCGGGCACCCATGGGCACCCTGGTCCCACTAGGGGCGCCCCGATCCTTTTTGCACTTTCTCGCCATTTTTGGGCTCTTTCTATCCGTTTGAGGTCTTTATCATTTTGGTGGTCGACCATTTCAGGGTTAATTACAAAATTAGATCAAAAGAACCCTCTAAATATAAAGCTATGAGACCATAATGAGGGACCAAGCACTAGTCACTACTATCATCCATCTAGATTTGCATCCATCTATTTCATTGGAGATCACTTACATCCACATAGCTCCATCACAAGGCACAAGGCTAGGACATCTGCATCACACACAACATAGGGGAGGATTCTATTCTATTCCATGTACACATTCTATTACATTTTCTACATCTAGTTATTGCTCGCTACTTCACAATGTAAATGACACAAGAGAATCTAGGGCACATTATGTACATACTCACCATAACTACATTTGGGTTTGAAATGTAGTGAAACTCTCAATTAGTAAGCCCACTTTTTTGGCAGCTGAGGTCAGTCTGACCCATTCACTTGCATTCTTATTTTTTTAGGGTTTTGATACTCCTCTTTGGTCTTTTGCAAGTCTTCTATTCATCTTATCAACAATATCTCGAAGCGGTATGGTGAAGTAGATGTGACAGAAGCGAGAGTTTTAGACCACCTTTCAAAGTTGTGAAACTCATATACGATCTTTTGCACATACCAAGGTGCCCATTTTGCAGACTAGAGTGCCCGTAGGTGCGCCATTCCCTCTCCAGGTGCTCGAGTCAAGATTGAAAACCCATATCCATCATTTCCTAGGATTCTACACATTCTTTCCTACTTCTAGATTCTCTTGTCATCTCTACGATGTAATCCCGCGAGCATATTCTATTCAACTAAGTTCTTTCATCTTCTCTCTTACACATTAGGGTTATCATTTCCTTTTTCATAGTTGCTTGGGTAATTTACATACTTCTTTACTACATTTATTTACTTTATTTATAGTTGTTCATAGCTTAGATTAACTATAGTCCATATATTTCTAATTTTAGTTAATCGGGTTCATTCTTGACTACTAAGGGGGAAAACCAAATGAACCTAATTGCATACATTTCCATTCACTCAGGGGCACGTGACTCTTATCATTCCATCTTGTATTCTATTCGACCCATTCACAACATGCTACATATCTTGATTACTTTTATTATTGTTTACATCTTCTTATATATGGTCATCTTATTACACATGCTAGTTATATCTATTATATGTCATTTATTTATACCATACACACATGCGTGTTCATGCCTTTACTTAGTTGTGATTGAAAATACATTTCTTTTGCATGCAACACAGATGCTCGCCTTCTACCCATACTACAGTGTCGTTGGGGTCATCAATATCCATCTCTTGCAGTGTTATTGTTTCATTTGGTACTTATCCCTTTTCACTACTTGCTTATACACGCTTTTGAGATACTCGGTTATCTTTCTAACATCCTAATGGGAATTTCATGCACAACACTTTTTATGCAGGGATATTTTTTTCCATACTTGTTTGTTACATTATTTGTTATTGCTTGTCCTTGTTTCACAGGATTTGACTTATGTTTGGTGTGTGTACTTGTTTGTTGTATGTGGCCATTATGGCCTTACATGTATTGCAACATTGTGAGTGGTGTCCCATGTTTACAACCCACTTTGAAGGTCTACTTTGTCTTCTTATGTGTTTACATTACTATATTACTTAGTAGCTTACACATTGCTTTTTACATGCATGCTTGTTTATACTAACACTTTTTTTTGGCTAGCCTTCTTGTTTGTGCACGCCTTGGTTTCTACCAAGTGCATTCCTTTCCCCTACAGGGGAAGAGTTATAGGTTTCATGTGTTTGGTCCTATTTTGGGGCCACCTTACCTTATCAAAGCAACATCACGTGCGCCCCTAAAGAGGGGGGCATCATTTGGGGTTTTTACATACTACAAAACGCTTCTACATCGCCCGGTTCATTCAGCTTCCTCCTTGGTGTTGTGGGTTATACAATGAATGGATTCAAACCGTATATGATCCTCGTACACAACAAATTTTATAGGACATAGTTGTCATGATAATTCTTGCGAGCGATTCATGAGTTAGAGGATAAAACAAAATTCCTCTCTACACTACTTCAAATAGTGGCGTTAGATCACCCAAAAACTAGGCAAGATTACCAGCGGTTAAATGTTGGAGGATACAAAGTGGAATTCCTCCCTATAATTATTTATCTTATGGCATTAGATCACCCAAAACCCTGTGGCATGATATCCTTTTTCTACACCCTTTCTCTCATCACGGATCAGGTGCACATGTTCCTTTTACGGTTTGCATACTTTGATTCCAGTCTTTTCATTTACATGCATCTTTTACATGCATTTTTGACATATATACATGCGTATTTGACTTCTTGATCATCTTCTCCTTACAGGTTTGACCGTATGAGAAATAAGTAGTCAACAACAACAACTACAAAAAAAATGGGGGAAACAACAACATTTTGTGGTAGCACACATGATACTAACCATGCAGGTACATCACACACATCGGAAACTACACACACGTTTCTGCCCTAGGTTCACTCTCATAACTTCTTTTTTCACTTTTACATCTTTAGTTTCCATGCTCCATCATATTTTTTATCACTCCACGCTTTGTCTAGCCATTCGGCATGTTTCTTACATCACTCTACATGGACATCATGTACGCATCTCTATCTACTTTATGTTACAAAGTGTTCCACTCACCAACATAAAGTGGGGAAAATGTAGACACAAAATCACGCACTTTGGGTATTATTTAGTCTCGATCTCATACTATTATTCATATGGTTTTTGAGTGAATAAAGTACTAACCCCGTATTTTGGCCATTTTACTTTATTTTCTGTTGTCATTTCCGACCTTCACCGCATACATGCCTAGTCTATTTTTAGCATTTTCCATCATTCTAGCCTTGATTGGGGCACTGGGCCAATATTGGGGTGCCCACAGTGCCATGATCATTTTTACACATTCTCGCAACTTTTTGGGAACTTTCTAGCCATTTGAACATTCTATCTTTTTGGTGGTCAGCCTCTTCGGGGTTAATTACGAAATTAGAACAAGAGAACCATATAAATACAAAGTTATGAGTCCATAATAAGGGACCAAGCACTAAGCCCTACTATCATTACCTAAGTTTGCATCCATCAAAGGCTCCATTTGCATCCATCTAGCTCCATCACAAGGCACAAGGCTAGTTCATTTGCATCACACTGCATAGGAGGGAAGTTTATTTTATTTCATCCACCATTCTATTACATTTCTACACATAGTTATTGCTCTCTACTTTCGCAAAATGAGACTGGCACAAGAGCACCTAGGGCATGATTGCACACACAAACACATAGAAGTACATCGGATCTAAGAAGTAGTGCAGCGTTCATTTAGTAAGTCCACCATTGTGGTAGCTGAGGATAGTCTAACCCCTTCATATGCATCTTTCTTTTTTAGAGTTTTGATGCTTTGTCTAGGGTTTTACAGGTGATTCATTCATTTTAGATCTACCG
This sequence comes from Taxus wallichiana var. yunnanensis, assembly GCA_018340775.1. Lineage (NCBI taxonomy): Eukaryota > Viridiplantae > Streptophyta > Pinopsida > Cupressales > Taxaceae > Taxus > Taxus wallichiana. The sequence goes on along the minus strand of CM031235.1, from coordinate 381,636,834 downwards.
TGGGATTGATAATCTTATATTGACCTCGGAGCAACCAAAGAGAATAAATGCGATACTCTTCCAACCCAAAAAATTAGAACCTGAGGACCTTCCCGGACACTAGAGCCTAGATCAGACTCGCATAGCCAATGGGCACCATTGTCCCTTCTTCGTGGGCGCTCTTGTACACCCTTATCTGATAGTCGAATAATTTCCTAAGCATGGTCACAACAGTTTGTAATTTCATTTTACCAGGTTTCCAGCTCAACATACCCTTGGCACCACTACGAATCAGCTAAGGCTTTTCTAACCCTCTTTACAATTAGGGTTTCATATTTTTATTTCTTAGTTGTTTGGGTCACTTTCCGTATTTAGTTTAGATTTTATTTATTGATGTACTTCTTAGATTAACTATCTAAAATATTCCAATTTTAGTTAATCACCAACAACCTCCAGGATGGTTTTTCAAGTGATAAACCAACAACCATATAAGATTGTTTTGTTTTCAAGATAACCAACAAACCATCGAGATGGTTTTCAAAATGGATAACTAACAACCATAATATCATGATGTTGTAGTATTATCATCATCTCTCATCACATTATTTCATTAGGGGATTACATAGGAATTATGCTCACACATTAAAAACTGAAAAAAATTAGAAATGGAACATTGGTTTCATGTTCCCCCACAATGTGAACTTCCACTTATTCAACAAACCAAACAGGAACAACATAAACACTGAAATATAAAGTGCAATGAAAAAATTGAAAAAACATGCCACTAAACCATTTGTGCGGCCCCGTCGTTGATGACTGTCAAAAGGTCATTGATCGACCTCCAACCTCTTGTGCCTCCATCATCTCTGGTGTCATGTTGCTAGCTTAGCTAGATTTGGTCATGAAGCTCAATTTGACAAACCTCAATTAGATGTCGATTCCACTAAAAATGCATCTGTAAGGGGAAAAAAATTACAATTTTTGACTCTACAAGACCCTTGAATCACAAAACGATACGCAAAATGACGTTTAGCGACACACAAAATGACGATGACTCTATTGACATCATACCAAATTTTAACGACTAACAAAATCCAATAAAATGGTGGATGACACCATTATACTTTTCATTTTATTGAATCATTAATGGACCTATCAAAAATGAAAAATGAAAAAGAAAGACAGAAAACTAGACAAATAACATATGTACCAAACGTAGATAAAAGCCTATAATCGATACTTTATAGCTAGCTTTCACATACCCTTGGTGCCACCATAATCTGACATGTACCATGAATTAAATAATTGAACTTGAGTAAAAATCATGTAGATTTTATTGAGAAGTTTTACTGACTATGAAATTTATTGAACTCCGCCTCGAGATGGAAGCATATGGAATGGGTCATATAATCCATATGTTATGGTTCTTATTGTATGTTTTGGTCTTTGTGTGTTTCTGGCCCAAGTCTATTTTTTATCCATTTTATGGACCTTTGCAATGTTTGATTTTGTACATGTTATTTCATTTCATGGTTCTAAGCTACTATGAGGGTGAAATATCACCCAATGGTTTCCCCCTTATTTGGGGCATGTGAGATGGAGTAATGTGACCACGAGACAAAATAAGAGGACTTATAGCTAATGTGCACATGTTGTAAGATTCATGTAAGGGGTAGGGAAGTGCACATGGTAGATGCCATGGAACATACATAGTAATATAGTAGAAGAAGTAGCAAATTTTTCTTGATAAACAATAGAAAAAATGGAGTATATGTAAGAAAAAGAATGCAAAGATAAACAACTAGAATAATCATGACAAACAATATGCCACATGCATAAGAAACCACATAGGATTCTATAAGACAATCGAGTTTTGAGTGGTTATAGCCACCTCCTAAATTATAGGGGGCTATTTCCTATAAATGTGTATGCTTGTAATATGAAGAGCGAACGAAGCTTATTTAATATCATTCATATTGTTCTTATGTTTTGATCTCTCTCAAATATATTTGTATACTCTTCATTTGGTATCTGAGTGTCCAGGTCCAACAAAGGGAATTCTTCTGTTGTTTTATTAACTCATTTTTTTGTGTTCCTAGCCTTATGAAGAAAGGAGGATGTGTGGTCTATGAAATCAAGAAAGAGATAAAACCATAGCTCTACATTCAACAATCAACCTACAACAGTCTCAAATGCCACATCTATACAAACTCTATACAAGATTTCAAATATTGTTTTGTTAATAATCCGATCGAAATATGTGTCACTATATTTTTGATAGTAATCAACGAAGATCTTGGCTACCAGGTGATGATTTTATGAATCGGTATTGATTCTTTGTTCGATTGGAATCAATTCTTTAGATTGACGATGATCTCTCAGTATAGATTAGTAAAAGTGATTTTCTCAGTAATTTTCTTTTTTTAATGGATATGTACGTTCCTTTAGACAAATTCAATGTTCGAACTTCCATACTTGGAAATTCAAAATCTAAATGCATTAATGAATATAAATTTGTGGAGAATTTTGAATGATTAAGAATCTACTCCATCATATCGAGTAAATTAGCAGAATGGAAAAATAGGGATGATAAAGCCAAATCCATTATTGGTCTAGATCTTTCAGATTTTGAGTTACAATAAGGAAACCATCTCATGAAATATGGGAAAACTTAAACAAGTTATTTGGAGAAAAAGTAGTTAATGCAAAATTTCTTTAAAACTCCAGTTGTTTAGATTCAAAATGAATGATGGGGTCACCATGTCTAGTCATATTAATGATTTTAGATCTCTCACTAGACAATTAGCAGAATTTAAAGTTATGGTTGATGATGAAGATGCAAAAGCCATATTGTTAAATAGTTTGCCTTCCAAATATAGCAATGTGGTTTTCACTCTTGGACAGATTCCTTCACATTCACTGGAAGATATGATATCAACTCTTCTAGCTGAAGAAAAAAGGACCAAAGAATATGTAGAAGAGGAAATTACAATGTATGTAAAAAGAAATACAAAAATTTCTCTAAAAATAAAGAGGAAATGGAATGCTTCTACTATAAGAAAAAGGGACATACATATTCATATTGTAGAGTTTGATCTCAAATCTACTCAGTGGAAAACTCAAGGAAAATGAGGCCAATATAATTACTGAAGAAGAATCAAAGAATGAGGAAGAACAAGTAAATTAAGATAGTGGCTCTGAATATTTCTTGTACTAAGCAATATTTCACCATAGGACAAACGCAATCAAATCTTGGAGGTTAATCGGTGACCTCTTGTCAATAACCAATGATGGGGACGCATCAAGGTTTGGTGGAACTTTTTTTTTCGGTTATGTGTTTTCTTCTAGTTATGCATGGTGTGTTATAGTTTGCAGTGTTCCTATTTGAATAAGTAGAAAATTCACATTGAAGGGGAAACATGATCCAATGTTCCATTTACATTATGTCATTTTTCTAGTGTACGTATGAGCAACATAATATCCTATATTATTCCCTGCAATGAAATGTGATGAGATTTGATAATAATACTTGACACATTATGATGTGGTTGTTAGTAATCCACTTATAAAATCATCATTTGTGGTTTGTGGTAAACCACTTGCAAAACCACCAGTTTTAGTTGTTGGTAAACCATTTTTAAAACCATCATCTTTTGTTTTGTGGTACTCCACTTGTAAAACCATAATTTTTGGTTTGTGGTAATTCGTTTATAAAACCATCACTCGGTTTGTGATGATCCTATGAAAATCACTAGATCATGAGCAAGTGCAAGTACAAAGGAAGGTTTTCCCCATGTTTTCACTAAGGGGGAATGTTAGGAAATGGATGGTTAGTACTCCATTAGTATATGTGTGTGAATAATAGTTACATGTATGTTTATTATAAAGGTGAATGTAATTTATTAAATTAGTAAGTTATTAGTTGTTATATAAAACAACAATAACAATTATATATTTGGTTAGTGAGTTATAAACAACTCAAGTATGAGGTTTGATTGTTTATATCCACCTCCTAAATTATAGGGGGCTATTTCATATAAATGTGCATGCTTATAATATGAAAATTGAACGAAGCTTATTGAATATCATTCATATTATTCTTATATTGTGATCTCTATGTAAATCATTGTATACTCTTTAAAAAGGATATATCATACCATGTATCAAGATAACATGATAAGTAGAGTACAACATGAAAATTATAAGCATGTAATAGAAACAACCAAACAAGATTAATGCAATTGTTTTTGAATTTTTATCGTAGTTTGGATGTTTTTGGATTTTGTCATAAAATTGCATGTTTTCATATTTTAGGCCCCCGAGGGCATAGATGAAAACCTATTCTCTAAAGAGAAGGAAGGGTGATCCAAGAATTCCTACAAGGATGGGAATATATATTTTTAGTGTTTTTGATTAATAGAGTGTATGCAACTAGAGATGGGAAGCGGGGTTTCCCCAATGTGTGTGTGTGTGTGTGTGTGTGTGTGTGTGTGTGTGTGTGTGTGTGTGTGTGTGTGTGTGTGTGTGTGTGTGTGTGTGTGTGTGTGTGTGTGTGTGTGTGTGTGTGTGTGCAAAGTGAGGTTTAGTTTGTGTAACCACTTTCTCAACAATTAATTTGAGCCTATAAATAGAGTGTGTCATTGGTAAATGATGGGTAAAGTGTATGCCCCATAGTGTGAGTAGAATAATAACTATCTAATGATTATGTTGGGAAAGGACCCCCTATTTTCCATCGCAACTAAAGGAAGCATGTGATCATGAATCAAGGGACGAGTTTCATATGAGACTAACTACATTAGTGTGTGTGTGTGTGTAGGGAAGTTGTTTCCTAAGGAAATGTGTTGTGTATGAGGTGAAATGAACCTATTGGAAAACTGAGATATGCACTATATGATGAATATTATGTGACGGTTTAGTCCTATGTGGTAGACTATGAGACCTAGAGATACACCAAGGATGGGTGATAGGATATGGATGTCAAGGAGACTGTGTGGGCTAGGATTTGGTTTTGAAAATGTGGGAATATTTCTAGGAGTATGTGATAAAATTGTAATATTAGCATCACTAATTGTAGGAGATTGATCTTTGGCTTCGGCAGTGGACTAGTAGTAAGGCTAACTATAGGAAGAGGTGTATTAGTGGTAGAGACCTCATCAAGATTGAGAGATAGTAGGTAACAAGGTTCAAGGTTGGATACCTTGAATATTGAGGACTTAAAAATAATGTATGAATTTGAGACATTGGTGTATAATAGATGGGATAACCCTAGTAGATTTAAGTGAAGGAAGACCTAATACCATGTCACAATGCTTGATTTTGGATGCTACAAGAAATGGAAGGAAAATAGTGAGAGGCCCAACTATGATGGGAAGAGTTATGTGCCATAATAAGTAGGAGACTTAAATTTGATTTGAGATCATGGTAAACCAATAGCATATACAAGAGAGGTAGTGAACATAAATTATGTTTTAAGGTAGGATTGATCATGACTTTAGTGAGAGCTTGATTTTCAATGGATGCAGTAATGTGAATCCTAGAAGACGTGAAAGAAGCATGGAAATTTGCATCAATGAAAGCAACATTTGGTGGTAGAGTAATATTAGTACCAACGAGAAAGTATATAGGATTATTGGTAAGATGCAGAGGCGTAACTATGCGGTAAGTATGATTAGTAGTTACTTCAAATGTATCCTTGTCATGCTTAAGAATCGTAATTGAATATCATAAGTTTATCATTGTCATTGGTAGGCTTGGATACAAGAGGCTCATCCCATTCAATTGTATTATATTCAATTAAATCTTAGATGGCATGTTTAATATTAAAGTGTCAATCATTTGAGTGTTCATTACAAATGGTGATAATCACAATATGCTTTTTCATCAAATTTTTAGCCTTCAAGATGACTAGAATCCAACTCAATAGGTGGATAAAGAGAGATAAGGTTATTGTTAAGGATTTTTGTTGCAACACTACTCGAGGTAGGATTGGTAATTTAGTGAAATTTCCATGAAGAGGTTGGGTTTGGAGCTTTGTCGGTTGGGACAAGTGCATTAAGCAATGGATTTAACCTCATCTCATGGCTTATTAGGCTTACTCTTCAAATATTTTTACCTTGGAATTTAGCATGAGATTGATTAGAGGCTACATATGAACATTTGATTTTTCCCATAGAAAGTATCTTTCCCTCACAATATTTGAGGATATGGCACAAGTGATCAAAGGAATGAAAGGTGTCAAATATGACTGGATCTTGGATTAGATGCAAAATAATTTATAGAAATAAATCTTGCAATTTAGAATTAGTTAGGACATTTTTATGTTAGTATTATTAGTCTTATAATACAAAAATAATCACTAAGGTGCTCATTATGTCTTTGTTTAATTTTAATCATTTGTGCATAAGATATTTGAGTTCCAATATTAATAAAAAATGTGCTAAAATTTATTTTTCTAATGGATTAAAATATCATATAGAATGAATAGGAAAATCATAAAACCATTGCAATGCATAATCTTGTAAAATTCTAGGACATAATTTCATTAACAATGTTTCATTGAAAGCATAATCTAAACAAGCAATGTGAAAGGATCTAATATTTTCTTATGGATATTTTTTACTAGTGAAAAGAGGAAGCTTAGGTGAAACAAACATGGGAGGAAGAGGATAAGAAGCAACCTCGGGTGAAGAGAACTTTGTATAATAAGTGATGAATTTGGGAAGACAAATTGATGATGGCATCATAATTGAAGAACTTGGGCTTGTAGGTCATGCACCAAGGATTCTAAGGCATGGGTGCTAGAATAATAACTAGGTTGAATATGAGATATAAGAGGAGAATAAAAATGAGTGGCAGACATAGGAATGGAAACATTGAGACTAGACTCCAACATGGAGGTGTAGGGAGAAGAAATAGGAATGGAAGATGTAGGTACCATGGAGGTGACAAGAGTAGAAATGAGAACAATAGAGACTAGAATGGAGAATGTATGTGTAGAGGAAGATAATAAAGTTTTAAGAATGATTTCATGAGAATCCTTGTCATAAGAAAGTTTGGAAGTTAAAATAACATCAAGGATGGATTACAAATGTCTTAGGTTATCATGCAATTGAGCATAGAAATTAGATGGATCAACTTGGGATTGATCAACATTAGCATCTTCACCATAGGAATGCTCACTATCAAAAGTCTCTATGTATTTTAATGGTATGTGAGTAGCATTGAATAAGGGGTTGTCATTCATAGGTACAAAATAGGCCATGAATTTGGAATGCTTTTGAGTAGGAAGTGGAAGCTTAAGGGATTATGGAAAACTAAAATTACCACTTTGCACATATTAGGCATGAAATGAAAGACGAAATACCACTAGGGTTTGGAATGACTAAGAAGAATAGAACATGACAAATATGACACAAAACATTCAATACTTTGTTTCACCAAATGATTTAACCTAAATTGGTTAGTGTAACAACCCGTTTTTTTCATCCCAAATTAAAGCGGAAATAGAAGTTAAGAAAATATGTCATATTTTATTTTATAAAAATATAACAGAAGTATATGTGTTACTTACATCATCATACATATCTAAAATTTCTTACTTAACCACCAAATCATTTACCATTCATTATCAATAAGAGGAAGGTAAGATTCTTTCTTTTCATTTTCCATTTTGCAAAATAAAAGTCGATGTATCCAAATTCCATACACTAATCATAAATAATACTTTCTAACATTTACATTATGTATGAATGCCATTCTTTACAAATTGATATTGATCATATCATATAAACTCAATATATTACATATAGTGAGCTTTATTTTTAGTGTGAAAACTCGTAGGATCCTCCTGATCTTTGTTTTTGTCTTCATGTTGGATTCTGGACTGGTTTTTTCTCTGTTATGTTCCTAGTTTTGTGTTGGTTCTAGGATGTTTTTTTCTAGTCTATTCCTTTCTCCAGCCATTTTTGTCTCTTGAATTCTTTTTGGCTATATTTTTGGATTTTATATACATATAACCATGTTTGGGAGAGGGAGAGTATCATTGGGACATTTTTCCACCAACCACAAACTTGGAAGTCTCCCACACACCTCCTTTATAGAGTGGCCCTACCCTTCAATGAAGCACATAAATCATGGACTATGTGGCAAGAGGATGTATCATGTGAATTGAGATTGTCGTCTACCTTCGGGCACCTACCTTGGGCATATCACGACACATAGTGAGCAAGGAATGGAAAAAATTATATTCCTATTTCTAATTAAGTATACAATAGTTTGACATGTTTGTGGCGACAAGACTACAAGGAATACGGCACCCACCAAGTCTCCCGACTCCTCTGCTAGATTTATCTAGACCTTGAATATTAAATAAAAATTAGTTCTTGAGGAGTTAATGTGAATGACACCACCTAGTGCATCACATCCTAGTATCACAAATTCCAAAGGTTAAAAATATGTTATCTTCTCATTCTAGAAGTGCAATAATTAAGTGAGGGAATGAAAACATCATGCTTAATAAAGGCATTAAAATTTAAGTCGAAAACTCATTCATTTATTACGTAAAGTTTAAACTAATAAAAGGTTGTAGAAACTAGATCAATTATTCATTTTTACAAGAGATCAAACTGCAAAATTATTTAATATTTATTATTATCTTATTAATTTTTATTAGATCAGTTTTCCTGGACTCTATGTCGGATTTGAAGGATTCTTATTTATTAATTAATTTGATTGACTAGAAGCATGATAACGGATGAGCACATAAAAGACGATAATGGAATTAACAAAAACATTCAACTAAGACCGATCGATACATTGGGAAGGGAATTTTTCCATATTTACTATGAGGTAAACAAATTGATTAGCTTTTAATTAACAGAACTGACTAGACACCACCTCATATGAGGAGGTTAATAAAAAAATTGGTAGAAAAGGAAAAGTGAGAGAGAATTTCAATCTGCAATAGACATCTCTAAATCTAAAGCTAAGGGAAAAAACATCAACCATAAAAGTGAACGGTTGGAATCAAATACAATAATTTATTTTATTTGTCAAACATTAGAGATAAGGTTTTCTTGGAAATGCAGGTCTGCAATAGTTGGTTATGCATCACTTCCTATAACTAACCCTCTCTACCTAATGTTGTGAGATTGAAATTGAGTTTGCAAAGGATTTCATTGGAATTGATTCATCATGGTTTTAGAGGAAAGATAAAAAATCGTATGAAATCTACCCCTACAAAAGTGCTAAGAAATACTCCCTTTTTGGCATTGGTTCTACTACGAATCCTTAATAATATAAAATTAAAATTCTGCATAAGAGGCTAAAGATGATTGAAAATCCAATGGAGGAGGTTAGAATACGATTTATATTATCAGTTGGAAGTTTCTATTTATCCCAAAACCCAATCTAAGAGCAGATATAACTAATTCATGGTATTTTCAGCAGGATAAACCTATAGATTATTAGTTGGGAGTTTTTATTTATCCCAAAACCTAATCTAAGAACAAATATAATTAATTAATCCATGACATTTCTAGTAGGATAATCCCCATACCTTATGTGTTTTCTCCTCTTCTCGGATTTGTTTTGTTTTGTTCCCGTGAATGAATTTTTTTTTATTTTTCCTACTTTCTTTCTTTTATATATTTTTTAACTACTTCCATTCTCTCCTTTATTAATTAAATTCCTCTCCTCCATGTGAATGTGGAGAATCTGAATTTAATGGAGTGACTCCTCCTTAAAAGGTGGGTAATCTTCCTAAAATAGGAAATTTTAATAAATTTAAAAACTACTTCTTCCAAATGGTGTGTCTGGAGTTGAAAATTTCTCCTTGGATTCTTTGAATGTAATTAAAACATAACCATCCTTCCTCAAATTTTGGGCACCCCTTTTGGTATTTCACTTGTACATGGTGTTACACATTATTTATTTTATTTAAAACCATTAATTTATTTTATTATTAACTTCTATATATTAATACTTGTCTCTTAGCATTATTTATTTATTTATTTTTAAGAACTTAATTACTATCCCTCACGTGATTTATTTATTTAATAATTTTATTAAAAGGTTCCTTCAATAACAATTTGGTGTTATTAATATTTACACATGAACCAAATTCATATATATGCTACCTATATAGACTGATAACTGCACCATAGACCTATTTTTGTTAAGACTTAAAAGGGTTCTTACCTACTCTTGCGGCCATGCGAGTTCGGGAAAAAAGGATTTATACTTCCCTAAAGTGGACACAACCTAGTCACATGGTTTACATCCCTTTGCCACATTATTTTCCATCATCTATCTGCCTCTTCCCGATGATACTCTCCCTCCTTCGAGGGTAATTTTTCTTGTGCACACCACCACTAAACATAACACTCACACATTTGTTAGCATTAGGAAATAAACATTAAGAAAGAAATTATCTTATAAAATCGTAATAATAATTAATACTTTTGCGAGGCATAAATAAGGAAACTTGATCATTTCACATCTAACCATGGTCATATAATTTATTTACTTGATCAACATGCATAACTCATCTCAAAACATCTAACATCTACATTTGATGCGAGTCTAGAATTGTTAGTTAACACCTAGTCGCGTTGGCACATCACTCAGCCTGGGTTAAGCGCTCACCCGAAGCACGCAAAGGTACCGGGTCCCTCTTAATAGTTGCAGTAGCAGAATGGTGGTATGATAAAACACTAAACATATATTTTAGGAACTAATCCATCCATTCACCATTTATATCCAACCAGATTCTTTAAGCGCTAAAGGTAAATCATCATGAAAGTAATAACATGCATTGATAAAACACATCACACACTTTGTTCAAACAATTTCCTTTATGTATTCATTAAACTAACAATACAGTAGCTTCATACAATACCGTGGCATGTGTGTAAGGATCTCACAATTATCCACCACATGTACTCGTGTTTTTCCATTCCTCCAAACATATGATTCCATCTCGTATCTCTATGTATGTATCTCTATTCTTTAATTAGTTCATTACATATACATATATAGGGAGAGGGGAACTAACCCTTCACCACTTAACTCTACCGAAATAGGTTGCATGCTAATAACATCCACGTGCCTTTTTATAATTATAGTCATACATGCAAGTATGCTATTTATAGATTGTTAATAGTTAACTGAAGTGATGGATATATTCTTAACTTATGCCCATGCAAGAGTGAGTTGACATATCCTTCCAAAATCCCCACGAAGAGTGGCACACAAATCTCGGCATCACTTTGTGTACTCTGCACGCCAATCTCTAAGAATAGACCTAATCTCCAAAATTGGCTAAGTCCTTGAGAGTCTTACCCTACATCTCCGCGCGTGACGCCTTCCTATTACTTTGCACTTTTTCTCCTGTGCCATTCTTCCACGCGGACTCTGAGTGCAAGTTCAACTAAGTGTTTTCTCTGATCAACATTACCCCACACTAATCTCATTGTCACCCCGACAATGGAAATGCTCAAAACTTATACATAAAATGGATAAATAAAGAATAAAGAATGTTGAATAAGAATCTTGAATAAGAATTTTGAAGAAGATATACACAGCTAACAAAATTGTTTAGGCCTCAGGCCCCTCCGTCTCATCCTATAGCAGCAACTCTGGATATTCTTCTTTGATATCTACTTCTAGGTTCTCCCACGTTGTTAGCGCTTACTCCTGTTGTTTCAGAACGTCTGCAATGATGGATTGTAGCTCTTCCATGGAGAGTTTCCCTTGCTCATTTTGTATTACAAGCATTACGCTTAACATAGAGGTTTGTACCCCTTCTAGTACATCCATCCTCTGAGCAATGAGCTTTCCTAGCTCCTCCAACCTCTCCTTATGTGGTGCCTACACCGCAACTAGTGCCTCGCACTTCTATTTTACCAAGACTAGGCGTTCAGCACGGCCTAGGGAAGCATCCTTCATCGCTTTGTGGACCTCATTTTCTTCCTCCAAGGTTTTCACCATGATCAGCGCATCTAGGGTTATGCATATGGTTAGCGCATGATCGGCCTTCTTCAATTCATCACGGGTGGCTTGCAGTAGCAATTTTATTAGCTACCGTAGCCCGTGCCCTTCTGTCTTCTCCCAGAGTCCTTGGGCTGTGAGGATACGTGCACCTTTTCATCCTCCAACACTAATGTTATCATTGTTTTCACATAGTGCATCGCAGAAGGAAATTCTTTTGGTACCCAGGATTCCAGATTTGGGCGTACCTTTAGAACATCATCTCCAATTTCCTCTAGCCATACTAACAAAAGTGTCATACTTTCTTTTGATTAAGTCCTTTTCCTATACTAGGCACACTATCTCCACATCTTTGGCCTTTAATCTCTCTGTCAATGCCTTGATGGTAGTAGATTTATCTATGTTTCTTCTTGCTACTTCGGAGGATACTTTTACTAGAGCATTGCTCACCTGCTCATCTGACATCATTGTTGGTTTGATTTTCATGTGGCGTGTTTCAGGTGCCTTCTTCAACCACCTTGATGTGCATGATTCTTCACCGACATCAAAGTCGGGCTTGTCCATGTGTGTGTGCATAGACCATGAGAGTTGTTTCCTTGTGCGCAGAGTCACCTTGTCCTCGTCCATGAGTGCCCATCCAAATAAATCCTTCTACTCAATGGTACTCTGGAACTAAGTGTGAATGATCAGCTTTGGGTCTTCTGCATACCCCATGGCATGTGCCTTGGCATCCTCCCTTGGTCGACAAGATCGGGGTCCTCTTGGAATGGCTGCATCAAGGTTGGGAATACCAGATGTATCCCCACCCTTGTCCTATGTAGCCTCTGATTGACCCCCTTCTTCTTCTTCCATCTTCTCCCCCTCATGTTGAGGCTCTTCCCCAGTTGGAGATGAAGGTGCCTTCTCCTTAGATTCCTCTGTTTCCTCGCTCAACCTGAGTTTTCTCTGTTTCTTCTCCTCTTGCTCCTTTACTCGCAAGGTTCCACCTTGCACCCTTGTGCGCTTAAACACCTTCTTAAATCTCTATGTTCCCTCCTCCTCCCCCATAGCTCCTTCTCCCTGGGGAGTTATCATGCACTCCCCCTCCTAGCCAGATGGCTACTTCCTTCTCCACACCAGGCCGCCACTATCTTCGGGTTCTTCATCCTCTTCCTCCTCATCTTGCCTGGGCGCAGAGGGCCTAGGTGCGAAATTTTCTCCATAGTATGCTTTCCTTCAATGGCCCCGAAGCACAAATTCATTCTCCACGTACTTGTTATTCTCCATTTTAGGCTTCAATTGGAGGTATATTAGCGTGGCCCCGATATCCACGATGGCCACTATCTCTGGCTTAATGCTTAAGATTTTCGAGATGTTATTCTCATTATATGCATTCCTCCTTGGATATCCATAAGTCTTTCTCAGGGTGTGATACTCATAGTCCACCTTGTCTGCATTAAATACCAACCTCCGTGTGTTGGTGAACCGATGAACTACAGCTTGGAAGTACTTGTGCGGGGAATGCATATGGCAGTTTACACCAGGGGCTCCACGACCCATCTACCATTGGGAAGTGTGCAATACAAAAATGTTGGTAGACTACAAATTGTACCTATTTTCCCAAGACCGAGGGAAAATCCTTGGGTATGCGCCATTCTTCCCCAAACGCCGCGTGGAGCCTATCATACCACATCTTAGTGTGCTCCTTAACCTCCTCCATCATCAACCCTTTGCAAAGATATTTGTTGAATCACTCTACTGGAGACTTATGATTCATGAGGTACTCCCATATGTTCTCTTTTGGGCCATCTGGTACCCCGATCTCCATGAAGACTAAACTCAGTAAGATATAGCCAAAACTTATCTTACTTCCTTCATGTGCTTCCTTGACTATCCGCTCTGTGATAAATCCGACAATGTTATAAGTGGTTCCCTCTGACATGCGCTTGACCACATGCAACCACATAGAATTAACTTGTGACCAACATTCTTGGTCATTAAACTTTGTGGTTAGATGTGCTTCTTTGCCTATACCACCATAACAATTTTTTAACTTGTCAATGTCCATCCCACGCAGTACTTTCTGGTATCCCAGTTCCTTCTGTGTCTCCAAAATGGAACTTCTGTCAGCTAAGTTGGTCTTAATGTATTCACTGTTTCCCGTAATCCAAGAATTCATGGCAATGAGGATGGGTGTTAGTCTTACCCTCCATCCTATGAAGTAGAAGAAGTCCTTATGGACTCGGCTCATCACCATCTCGTATAAGGGTGCATACTTTCCAAAGTATGGAAGCTCATAAAGTTAGTACATACCATTTCCCTTTAGTAGCTTTTCCCAAAGATCATCATATACCGATGCCATCCTCGGTGTGCTGTTTGTTCGAGTGGTGAGCGGGTCATCTAACTTCTTACGGTTTTCACCGGTTTGGTGATTGTATTCACTTATCTTGCTTTGTCTTATGTGGGTATTTCATTCCTACCCCACAATAACTTCTTCGTGAAGTCTTGCATTTCGATAAATTGCTCTCGGTGCCATCTCCTACTCTTCTTCCACCACCACCTTCTTCTTTTCTTTTATCAATGTTTGCTTTCTTCTTTGGTGCCATCTCTTACAGGGTTTTGTTTTATAGGTCAGCTGCTGTGTGTTTTGAGTGATTTTCTTCAAACCCTAACCCGATTCCTCTCATGCCCTAATTTGTAATTACGAACTTGCACACCCTAACTCTGTTGTATTACTTTACTTTGTCAAACCCTTCTTCTAGGGGATCCAAGCCCTTCTAATACACAAATCTCTTCTCCGTGCCTGTTCGCTTACTTTGCACCTTGAATCAGTTAGCTTTATGCTCTTCGCGTATAGGCTCTCTATCGAATTCTCGTAGTCACAAGGGTAAAAATGAAATTACATCCCATCCTTATATAGATTTCTACTTTTTGCTACATTAATTACTCCTCCACCTACCAAATTCTCCTCATTTATGACCCGTTTTTATCATTTCCGCATGGTATATTTTCGTGCCAAAGCTATAACCTTCTAGTGCACCTCTTTACCCTCTATCATAGACTTCTCTTCCATGCACACCTTTGCACCTAAGTACCTTATCACTGCATGATCTCCTGGTAATTGCCATGGCCGCTGCTTACCTCGCGTTATACTTTCCCTTATCCATATCCATCCTTTCTTATCTTGAGAAGCAATTTTTGTGAGTTACCCTTAGCAACCTTCTTTCAACACCCACAACATGACATCTTCACAGATATCCCTGAGAGTCACCAACAGTCCAGTCCACCCCACATGAAAAGGATGTGTAGTCCTCTGTGCATCAACATGCTTCATATTGTAGTTAGTTTCATGCATGCAAGTGTGCTTATTACACAAACAAGAGCTAAAATTGACAAAGCATAACGACGATGAAAGAAATACATGAAGGAAATGCATAAAGGGAAACCTAACGTATCTGGAAACATTGCCTTATTACAAACACCAAGAAGACTTATTTGTAGTAGGGATTCAACCTACTCCCATTAAAGTAACCAGCAACCATTTGCCATCAATTGTTTCCAACTGAAAGCACCTGACTCAAGTATATGAGTGATAACATATGGCCCCAACCAATGCACCTTGAGCTTTCCTGGATGGCGCAAAAACTTGGAGTCATATAGAAGTACCATTTGTCCCACCACAAGTTTCTTATCCCTGATGTGTCGATCATGCCATGCCTTTTGTCACACTTTCTCCTATTTCTGACTCCAGTGTGTGATGGCGTGGTACTCATCTAGCTAAACCATCTTCGCAATCTGTTCTTCCAAGGCCTGCTCATCAATTAAAGCTCCAGCGCACACAATGCACAAGGATGGTAACATAAATTCTAGAGGTAGAATAGCTTCCACACCAAACACCAATTGAAAAGGTGTGGCTTTGTTCAATATTTTGTATGTTGTTCTATAAGCCCAAAGAACAACTGATACTTTATCATCCCAGTCTTTCCTCCCAACATTTCAAATCTTGGTCAATGTGTGGCTCAAGATCTTGTTAAAAGCCTCAGCAGTCCTATTTTCCTGAGGGTGATAAGGTGTAGTTTTATGGTGGGCAACCATAAACTCATCTAAAAGAATTCATACTATCTCATTTAAAAAATGTGTGCCCCTATCACTTGTTAAACTTAAAGGACAACCATACCTTATAAGGACATTCTCCCATAAGAACCTTGCTACTGTAGCTATTGTGCAATCCTTTGTAGGTGCTACTTATGCCCATCGTAAGATAATTTGTACAAGATGATATAGTGCGATCCAGTCCTACACACGGCTAGGGAGATAGGCCCGACAAAGTCAATCGCCCATTTCTCAAAGGGTTCTGCACTCATTATGGATCATAGGGGCATCTCATCCCATTTTCTTGGTTGACCGAGACATTGGAAATGGTCACATGTCATACAATACTCTTTGACAATCCTTATACAATGTTTCCCACCACAACCTAAGTAGGATCTTGCACGTTGTTGCATCACTCGCATAATGGCCACCCCAGCAATACCACCATGTTCTTATTCCATTATGTCCTTTTGTTCATTCTCCAAGATATAATGGCGTAACACCTCATCTCTACCTAGCTTATACAAATCACTTGCTAATTAACATGAATGGTACCACACGAACAACAAGTTGCTTCTTCTCTAAAGATTTCATGCCTTCGGTGCCATACCGAGCCTCTCGAAAGACAACAATGTCCTCTAATTCTGATGGCACACATTGTAACCTATACAATCTGCGTGCATCGGCATGGTCTCTTCTATTGTTTGTGCCTCTTCCCCTAATTGAATTCTAGACAAGTGATCCGGTCTAGAATTGATTTTGCCTAGTTTTACTACAACCGTAAAGTCAAACTCTTGAAACAAGAGTACCCACCAGCATATGCGCCCCTATAAAATGGGCTTGTTCACCAAATATTTTAATGCCATGTGATCTGCATAAAACACAAATGGTGTAGCCAACAAATACTGACAAATTTTTTGCAAGGCATAGATAATGGACAAGGCCTCACGCTCTATAGTGGTACAATTTTGTTATGCAGGGGTCAACTTCCTACTAGCAAAGCAAATGGGATGATCAATGATACCTTCTCCTGGTTGAGCTAAGATAGCACTAATGGCTGTGCCAGAAGCGTCCACATGAACATGAAAAGGTTTATCCCATGAAGGAAAATACAAGATAGGTGCGGTAGTAAGTTTCTACTTCAATATCTCAAATGTGCGCTGTTGTGACTCCCCCAATAGAATATACCTTTTCCTTGGAGTAACTCTTCCAAGGGTGTGGCAAATTTTTCATGCCCTTTTATAAACTTCTAGTAATACCCTATATCACCCAAAAGTCCATGCACCTCGCGACTGACTCGCCGGCACTTTCAAGCCAATGATGACTACAACTTTAGTTGGATCAACCAACAACCCTTCCTTACAGATGATATGTCCTAAAAGTGTGCCAAAGGGAGTAGCAAAGATGCACTTCTTGATATTTAATGAGATACTCAACTGTTGACATATTTCAAACATCAAGCATAGATTGTCACAATGATCCTTGATCAGCCCATAAACGGTCCAATCATCAAGATAGACTTGTAAAAAGTTATGAATAAAATCCTTGAAGGCTTGTACCACTATTCTTGAAAATACAGTAGGTGCATTCTTTAATCCAAAGGGCATCACATTATAAGCAAAGCTTCCCCATTCAGTAGTGAAGGTGGTCTTCTCTTGATCTTCTGAGGTAATCCTAACCTAATGAAACCACGAAAACCCATCTAAATGAATATATTTCGCGCCCACCACTCCTAATATTTCCTCCATTAATGGTGTAGGAAAGGGATCTGTAACACATGTTGCATTCAACTCCCTATAATCAACACAAATTCAAATCCTACCATCCTTTTTGATACTTATCACCATAGGACTGACCCATTCTGATTCATCCAGTGGTCGAATGATCCCAGATTTCAGCATCTTGTCAATCTCCTCCTTTACTTTCTCACACAAATTGGGATTCATCGATATGGCCACTTCCTAACAGGGCACGCACCTTCCTTGAGCTTTATCTTCATTTCTCTAAGTGATATATGCACGCCTTTAATTTCATGGTATCCTCTTGGGAATAAGTCCTCATAATCACAAAGTAACTCTATGATCTTTGCTACCTCCGATTCGACCGGTAATCCCCAATTATAACCTCCTTAGGTTTAGATTTTGTGCCTATATTGACCTTTGTTGTCTTCATAGGTTTGTGATATGCACGTGCATCTACATTCGCACTGGATACTACTTCATGTGTTCCATGTGAATGATCCATGTCCAAGTGCGCAACTTCCTCCTCATCAATTATGTATACCATCTTCCCTTTATCTTTTTCCAAAGAAGCACGCTCAAGTAATATGATATCATCTTCTTCATCCACAAAGCGTGCCCCTATCTCTGTCTCACCAAATAACTTCTAAACAAGTTCTTCCGCTTTCCCACTGTCTCCCATGGTTAAGCGCTTGATAAAGATTAAATCTGTGTTCACTGGTGGTGTAGATGAAAATAAGTCAAACATTTGGATCATCCCTACAATCAAAGTTTTCCAGTTTCTAGTGTCGCAATGTAATTCAGCATAGACATACCAAGCACACGCGCAACCTTTTAGAGTAGAATAAAACTGATGCACCCAAAGTGAAGGTGGTAATGCTTCTTGCCTATTGTCCAGAGTCTCTCACACTACTGGATATGATGTTGAGTAGGTTGATCACCATGATAAGGGCATATGTTTGTAGGTGCATTACTCCTTGAAAACCTGGTTGATAAGGTGGTCCCAATCATTTCCCATTCTAAGAGATTATCCCTTTGGACTACCCACGGTGCAGCCGTCCCCGCCCAAAGTATATAACAACATAGTGCGTCGTTTAAGTTCGTCATTAATTCATTTCTATGCTTGTAAGAACCCAGCCGGATCTTCGATCCAGATAGCGGGGTATTGCTTGACCTATACATTGAATAGAGTGAAAACCCATCTTACCAATAACCGCGCACTTAAATTTGCGCCCCACCAGTTCATAAGTGTCATGAGCCCAATTATCGCAAGCAATACTAGTAGTATCGTTGATTAACGAGAATCTTCCCAATGAAGGATTCCTTCCTTAGATGGATCATTGACCTCTGGCTCCCGAATAGCACGTACATAGATTTTGTTCAAGTCCTCTTCATTTAAAGGATCCACATATGGCACAGATTTCCCATCTGTCAATGGTATTATGACCCTTTCCTCCTTGTTTTCAAAGCTGATATACCCTTTGTTAAACCTCAAATCAGAATTTTTTGCATAACACCAAGGGCATCCAAGCAAAGCTCGAAATTATCTCGCTATACGCAAGCGCTAGCACTTCAAATTCTCCTTAGAACTTGGCCCCTTGTATAGTGATAGATGCATCCTTCAAAACTCCTATGGGAGTAGCTTTTGTTCTGTTTTCCATGAACAATACATTAGATGATGGCTACAATGGGGGTCTCCCCATTTGTTCCCACACATCCAATGTAAGTACATTTACTTCCGCACCTGTGTCAATCAGAATATTGCTCAAAGAACCACCTATCCATGACAAAGATTCAAAGTGATCTCCATGTTGTAGTCAATGCTATCAGGAGGGAGATTCACATGAAGTATTTGTCTTCTAGTCTCAGTCTTTGTGCATGGAGTATTCCCTTTCAACCAATTCCCTAATAAAGGAATAATATTCTCCTAGTGCAACATTCTACATACCTCTCTAATGTCGTCAATATCTGATGGGGCTTGTTCTGTATCCTTGTGCTCCAATTTCCGAGACTGCTCTTTTAAACCTTGTATCTCACCTTGAAGGCTCCTAAGGACCTCCATTGTGTCCTGATAGACTTCTTTCTGATGAGCTGGATCTGGATATCTAGCATGCAAAACTTCCTCTCTAGTGATTTTCGGCTTCTATTGCAACACCTCTCTTGTGCATGCCACCTCAGCTCATGTGGTTATCTTGACTGTTACCACCTCAAGTTCTAGTGTTAACTTTGGCATCCACTAATTCTCTATCATGCGCTAGATTCTAACCATCCTGTGCCCTTATTTTCTTGCTTGTGCTACTTACTGAGATGCTCATACAAGTCCGGGCACTCTTCATAACTATGCCCCTTTCCAAAAAAAATAGACAAGAAATATTCTGTGGGCATTCGTGCCTATAATGGTCAGGTGAGCCACATGTATAGCAAGTTCCTCAAGGGAATTCACTCCTTCCTCCACCTCGGCCTCGTCCTCCATATCCGCCTCTATATCCTCGTCCCCTTTCACGAGCCCCTTCAAACCTTTCGTCATTCCTGTCATAGCGGGTTTTATTATAATCCCTATCTTGATGCTCATTCTTCCCTTTAGAATTATCAGTCAAACTCACTGTCTAACCCCAACATCAATGGCATCATGGATCTGGCCAATCAATCTACAGTCCTCAGTATCATGGGTTGTGGACCTATAAATTTTACAAAAGGAGGATACATTCTTCCTGATTGCACATTGTAGGAGGGGGAAGTGACTAGCATCATGGTTCAAATGGAAAATATCATAGTCTAATAACAACGAACGTATAGTTTTGTGAGGGAAACTATCCTTAGTGTGCCCTTCCACTTCATAATCTATACACCAGATCCCTGAGCGCGTTTCATGAGCTGAGTTTGCCGATAATTTCTCTAATTGTTTCACCATAGCCATTATCTGAGCTTCCAAAAATGGACTAACTCTAGTGTCAATACTCCCAACTACTTTAGCACGTAAAGCAGCTTCCAATGCTTCATGCGGATTGGTATAAGTTTTATGCTGTGATAAGATCTTTGAAATGGAGTAATCAGTCCTAACAAACCATTGTGCATGCTGACTTGCATGAATGTCATAAGAGAGTTTGGATAGAAGTGTTTTAAATCATGCATCATACTCATGTACACTTTCAGTAGTGCCTTGCTTTATATCCTTGAGTGCGCTTATACTCTTTTTCTCAAACTCGGGATATGGAACTCTTTTAAGAAAGCATCTTTTAATGTTGCATAGTCAATACAAGTTTGATTGGGGTTAAACTTCTTATACAAGTTGTCCACGCGCACTGTAATGTAGTAGTAAATTGAATTTCCTTGTGTTCAGGGGCCGTAATACCTTTTGCACGCCACAATATTTCACACATATGAATATGTTCAATAGCATCTTCAATACCTCTGTATTCTAGGAAATGAAGGGACATATCCATATAAATGTTCTAGGGTTGTTGTGGGCCTTGACCACCCGACCTGAGAACCTCCTTAGTTTACTCTTCCTCCAATACCACCTAAACCACCGAACTAGAACTTCCCATACCACCCGATCCTCCTCCGAGAATTTGGAATAGGGCCCATGGATGCACTCCTCTGTGCCCCAACAAAGGTACTATCTTTGGACCCCTACAGGTCACGGGAAGTGGTCTCAACTCCGAGGTAATTCCCACACTCAGGCGTGCTCATATTCTCGCATGTAGATGATGAGCCGATAATGTACCCCAAATAATAATGAATTTTTAAATGTGGCCATTGGTGTACTTTTACCGTCGACCTATTTCGTGCTTTCACTTCCTGAATTAAAACTACTTTTACCTGCTATACTAAATAATGGAAAACCAAGTGCAAGGGCTAGGTCAACAAGTTGGCTTAGATGCGCGCCTGCGGCCCATGTCATATCTACTAGCGTGCTTCCATGTGAGGCCGAAGAGGGTTCTCTGTCATGCTTCTCTAGATGGGGGAGTTTCTGATGCTCTTACTCTTCTTCCTCCCCATGAGCCTCAAATCCTTCACGAGCCATCTCTCTCCACAACACCATCCGTTCTGTAATTTTATTGCCTCTTGCATAATTCCCTCTCGTGCACCTCATCATACTTCAGCCACCTTTCTTCCCTCTCGTGTTTGCCGCTAGGTCTGCCATCTTTCACCAATCCTGTTCCTGCCCCCACGCATGGAGATTCTTTAGCTTTCCATGGGTTTAGCTTCCAAGTTCAATGTTACCATTAGTATTTTGATTGCCAGCAAAATACCTTGCAAATATGTCCCTATAGGATACCGTAGAAACTAGAACTCTACTATCTCTAAGCACGAATAATTTGAAATTGAATACTCCAATATAGCTATTTAGGACACCACAAAACTAGGTATCTACCATGTAAGTCTAGTTTAGTTCAACATCATATAGTGTTTGAAATTCCTCCTTTGTCCAAATAAGCATGCGATACCTCCAATTCTGCGTAGATGCATACATAATCAACCATTCATACAATTCTACTCGAAATATAGAAAAAAAGGTTTCATATAAACTGTCATAAAAAAATTTCTCTACCCAAGTACGTGCGCTAAATCCGGATCTAGTGTTAAACCTCCGTGAGTATTCTTCCTCCAGATCATGAATCCATTCTTCAACGCTTGCTAGGGTTAGCCGGTATGTCTTCATCATGAACCATTATGAAACAACAGAAAAAGAGGTCCTGGTAATAGAACTAATGATGCAGCCTAGAATTGTTAGTTAACACCTAGTCGTGTTGGCACATCACTCACCCTAGGTTAAGCGCTCACCGAAGCATGCAAAGGTACTGTACCACTTAATATTTGCAAGATTCGAGAATGGTGGTATGATAAAACAGTAAACATATATTTTAGGAACTAATCCATCCATTCACCATTTATATTCAACCAGTTCTATAAGCACTAAAGGTAAATCATCATGAAAGTAATAACATGCATTGATAAAACACATCACACACTTTGTTCGGCCAATTTCCTTTATCTATTCATTAAACTAACAATACAAAGAGCTTTCATACAATACTAGGCATGCGCACATGGATCTATTACAATTATCCATTGCATGTACTTGTGTTTTTCCATTCCTCCAAACATATGATTCCATTTGTATCTCTATGTATGTCTCTCTATTCTGTAAGTATTTCATTACATATACATATATAGGGAGGGGAACTAACCCTTCACCACTTAACTCTACCAAAAATAGGTCACATGCTAATAACAGCCATGCACATTTTTACAATTATAGCCATACATGCAAGTATGCTATCTATAGATTGTTGATAGTTAACTGAAGTGATGGATTTATTCTTAACTTATGCCCATGCAAGAGTGAGTTGACATGTCCTTCCAAAATGCCCACGAAGAGTGGCACGCAAATCTCGGCATCGCTTTGTGTACTCCACACACCAATCTCTAAGAATAGACCTGATCTCCAAAATCAGCTACGTCCTTGAGAATCTTACCCTACATCTCTGCACGTGATGCCTTCCTATTACTTCACACTTTTGCTCCTGTGCCATTTTTCCATGCGGACTCTGAGTGCAAGTTCAACTAAGTGTTTTCTCTGATCAACAAAATTCATCTATAATTAAATAAAATACCATAATATTCAGGTTGTGACATCCCTCCCTACCAAGAAAAGACATCATCTAGGTGTTAATCTAGTAAAAAAATCACATGTTTGATCAACTAAAAATATAAGTTTCTAAAACATAGCATGTCTAATATAATAAAAGTATCAAGTGTCTATCAAATGATCATAATGTCTAATCGAATAAAAGTATCAAGTTTCTATCAAATGACCATAATGTCTAATCAAATAAAAGTATCAAGTGTCTATCAAATGACCATAATGTCTAATCAAATAGATGTGGGAAGTTCTGAATAAATTCATCCATGTCCTCCCATGTAGCATTGTTCTCATAGTATTGGTCCAATTGGGTCCATTACACTCGAAAAATATCTCTATTCCACAAATGAATTTTGTGAGTATCAATGATTCATAGGGGTTTTACCAGAACCACTCCCGGATCCTCCACCTGTAAATATTTCCAATCAATAACATGAGATACATCTGGATGATATTTCTTAAGTAAAGAGACATGAAAAACATCATGGAGTTGAGCTAAAGTGGGTGGTAGAGAAAGCTTATATGCCACTGGATTAATCACTTCCAAAACTTTGAAAGGTCCCATGTATCATGGAGCAAGTTTGGAAGCCTTCCCAAACTTGATTGAACTTTTCTTTGGTTTGACTCTAAGGAAAACCTTGTCCCCTTTATCAAAAGTCTGTGGAGTTCTTTTTCTGTCTACATAGCTCTTATGTCTATATGTTGCCTCAACCAATATTTTCTTGATCTGTATTTGCTACTCGATCTTCCATCTCCCGCATCATCTCAGGTCCTATTAGGGTTTTATCTTCCTCTTTATCCCATATAATGGGAGTGTGACACTTACAACCATACAAATCCTCAAAAGGATCTATTCCCAAAGTAGAGTGAGTGGAGTTATTGTATGCAAACTCAACTAAGGGTAGATACTCCTCCCATCTATATTGTTGGTCCATGTAGTACATGCGAAGCATGTCTTCCAAAACTTGATTAACTCTCTCTTTTTCCATCCATCTCAGGATGGTATGCAGTGCTGAAATTGAGCTTTGTACCAAGGGTTGCATGCAAGGTTTTCCAAAACCTAGAATTCATCCTAGCATCATGATCTAAAATTATCTTCTCTAGAAATCCATGAAGTCTAAATATCTCTTGCACAAATCTGCATGCTAGAGTGGGTGCATCATCTCATCAAGTTTCTGGGATGAAATGTGCCACTTTGGTGAGTTTTTCAATCACCACTAAAAAAACATCATGTCTATTTTTAGACATTAGGAGTCCTTGGACAAATTCCATACTGATAACTTTCCATTTCCATTCTGGCACACTATGTGGGTACAACAACCCTACAGGATGCACATGCTCAGCTTTGACACTGTTGACATTCTAAACATTTGACAAAAAAATTGTAATATATCTTTTCAAACCTAGCCATACATATAATTGTTTAACATTTGCTACCATCTTAGTCATGTCAAGATGACTCAATAGGCAGCATGATGTGCTTCCTCCAAAACTATGGTTCTGCAAACCACCATGGTCTAGAACATATATTCTACCATTAAACCTCAAGATTCCATCTCTCTTTATCTGATATCCCTCATACCTATGATCTCAACTATCAACCTCAAGAGAAGCCTTGACCTACTTGTAAAATTTATTAGATGGTAGATTTTCTAAGATTTGTTGTCTAAAAGTAGTCCGAACTATAACCATGACGGCTATGTGTCTTCGCCGACTTAGTGCATCTACGACCCTGTTTTCCTTTCCTTTAATGTACTTAATATCAAATTCATACTCACTCATAAACTCTAACCAACATCTCTGGCGGGAATTTAGGTTAGGTTGAGTAAAAATATATTTGAGACCCAAGTGATCAATCTTGAGTTCAAATGGTTTCCCTAAAAGGAAGTGCCTCCAAGTTCGTAAGGCATGAACAATAACTACTAACTCTAAATCATGTGGAGCATAATTTAGTTCTCCTTTCCTGATTTTCCTTGACTCATATGCAACAATGTGGTTATCCTACAAAAAAAATCCCACAAAACCATCTCCTGACACATCTGTGACCACTGTGAAGTCCCTATTAGGATCAAGGACCATTAAGATACGATTTTTGTCAACTATTCTTTCAACAACTTGAAGGCGTTCTCAAAATTTTGAGTCCAAAAGAACCATTTCCCTTTCATTTGTTGTGAAGTAATTTGACTCATAATCTTGGAAAATCCTTCCATGAACCTCCTATAATAGCCAGCTAAGCCCATAAAGCTTTGCATTTCATGGATGTTCTTAGGAATAGACCAATCCATAATTGCTTAGATCTTAGATGGATCAATCGTTATGCCTTCCTTTGATATAATGTGACCAATATATTACACTTGAGGTTGGAAAAGGTGAATTTAGATAGCTTTCCATATAATTTTTGTTTTCTCAACCTTTCCAAAACCAACCTTAGGTGCTCATGATGTTCTTCTTCCATCCTAGAGTATATTAAAATATCATCTAGGAAGATCAAAACAAATTTTTCCAAATAGTCTATGAAGACATTTCTCATTAGGTTCATAAAAGTTGTGAGTGTTTATAAATAAAAATGCAGTATGGTGAGCTCGTAATGGCCATAATGAGTTTGGAAGGATGTTTTGTGTATGTCCTCATCTCTTATTCTCAACTAATGGTATCCAGACCTTAAGTTGATCTTGGAAAATACCGTAGCTCCTCGCATTTGATCAAAAAGATCATCAATGTGGGGTAAGGGGTACTTGTTCTTTATAGTTTCTTTATTCAACATCCTATAGTCAATGCAAAGCCTTAAATTTCCATCCTTCTTTTTCACAAATATCATAGGAGCACCCCAAGGAGAAACACTTGGTTGAATCAAACCTTTAGCCAACAATTCTTGTAATTGAGATTTTAATTCAAACAATTCAGTTGTAGTCATTCAATATGGGGCTTTGGATTGGGGTTTAATTCTAGGCATGAGATCTATTGAGAATTCAAACTCTCTCTAAGGTGGAAGTCCTAGAAGTTCCTCAAGAAATACATCCTTATAATCATATAGGAAAGGATAGTCTTCAATGGTTGGTTCCTTTTCACTCTCCATATCATGGATGTGTACTACATACATGACACACCCTTTTCTCTTCTCCTTCTTTAGTTGCATCACAGATATTTTCCTAAGAATAATCTCTCTCTTAGTTCCTTAGATGCTTACTTCTCTTCCATTATCATCTAAACACACTACAGTCTTAGAAAAACAATCAACCTTAGCCCGATGTTTCCACAACCAATTCACTCCCAAAATCACATCATACGATCCCAATGGCACAACATAAAGATTTACTGAGGTTGCTAGTTTGGGAAGTTGTAAATTATCCTCAAATAAACATTGCTCTAATTTTTTCTCAACTTGGTTTCCATATTGCACTACCCAAGTATGTTCCATATAACCATCTTTTCTAGATATTTTGCTTAAAATTTCAGGAGCTACAAAACATTTATTTTCCCCTATGTCTATCAAAATAGTGACTAGATGACAAAAATATTACCTGATGCTTCTATAGGTATCCTTTAATGGTCAAAATAGCAGTTATCAACTTCTGCATGTATGTGTTCTTGAAAGGTTTCCTGCTTGTTTGATTTTGTGCCTTGTTGGCTCCTCTATTGTTTGATGGACAATGGCTAGCATAGTTATCTCCCCTACATATGAAGCACCCATCTTTTGGTCCTTTGGTGAAAGTCCCATGGTTTCCTATGTTTCCATTATTGTTCCAATTCCAATTGCTATTGCCATTGTTTCCATTCATGTTTTCATTACTATTTCCATTTCTGTTTTTGTTTTGAAACTTTCCTCCTGATTTGAAGGTTTTCCCTTGTCCAAAGGGTTTGAACCTATTAGTTTTCCAATTCTAATTTTGAAAAGATGCAGATTGAGAGTTGTTCCCCTTTTCTTTAAAATCTTTCCTAGCTTCATAGATGGCCTTCAAATTTTTTTATTGCTTCAATGCTTTCTCAAATACTTGGTCCATGGTCAAAGGTCCATGAACATCGACCTCAGCTCCTATTTTGGGTTTCAATCCCGAGATGAATTTTCAATTACGAAACCACTGGTCCTTTTGATATTGCGGCACATACTTGATAAGTCTAGTGAACTTCTCCTAGTATTCTATTATTGACATTCCTTCCTACTGAAGGTTCTGAAATTTTGTCAACTTCCTGTAAAAGTATAGTTGTGGCAACCATCTTTGTTGAAAAAGAGTGACGAACAATTCCCAAGTACTATTTTCTGGGGTGAGGTTTTTTCAGCCTTAATGTTATTCCACTAAGTTGATGCTTCTCCAAGGTGAGTTGATAGGATCCCCATACAACTTTTTTCTAGTTGAAAAGTTACGGATCTCAAATTATTACTCCATCTTAATAAACCATGACTCAACTCCATCTCCTAAGGCATCTCCTTTGAATTTAATAGGTAGGACCCTCTTGAGATTCGTAGCTAATTCAGCCTCTATTCAAGGTCGTTTTGGATCTTGTTGATCATTATTTTGTTATATTTCCTCTCCCTGTTTATTTTTTTCCTCCTCATTTTTTCCTCTTCTTTCTTTACTTATTCTTCAATCCTCTTTTCTAGAAGGTGTACCCTATCCCTAGTTTTAGTTAACATTTCCATAATTTGGTCTAATTTGTCTTGTTTCCCTTAACCCTCAACATTAGTTTCCCCACTATTGGATCTAGTTTTGGTTTGGGCCATTGTTTACCTAAATAGTTTGAAATAAAACAGTATTTAAGGTTTTGTAATGAGCTCCATTAGGCTAAGTGTTGAACCTATCACTCTAATACCAAGATGTAACAACCCATTTTCTCATACCAAATTAAAGCGAGAAATAGAAGTTAAAAAAATGTGTCATATATTTTTAAATATAATAGAAGTATATGTGTTAATTACATCATCATACATATCTAAAATTTATTATGTAACCACCAAATAAGTAACCATTCATTATCAACAAGAGAAAGGTAAGGTTCTTTCTTTTCATTTTCCATTTTGCATAGTAAAAGTTGATGTATCCAATTTCCATACTCTAATCATAAAAAAACTTTAGAACATTTGCATTCTATATGAATGCCATTATTTACAAATTGATATTGATTATATCATATAAACTCAATATTTCACATATAGCGATATTTTTTTAGTGTGAAAGCTAGTAGGTTCCTCCGAATCTCTATTTTTTTCTTCATGTTGGATTCTAGACTAGTTTTTACTTTTTTCATTCTCTCGGTTTCGTGTTGGTTTTGGGTTGGTTTTTTCTTTGTTCTGTTCTTTTCTCTAGTTTAGTTTTGTCTCTTGAATTCTTTTTGGCTATATATGTAGATTGTATATCCTTGTAACCATGCTCGGGAGAGGGGAGTATCATTGTGACATTTTTCCACCAACCATAGACCAGGAAATCTCCCGAAAAACCTCCTTTATGGAGTGGTCCTACCCTTCAATGAAGCACATAGATCATGGACTATGCGAGAAAGAGGATGTATCATGTGAACTGAGGTTATCGTCTACCTTCGAGCACCTACCTTGGGAATCTCATGACACCTAGTGAGCTAGGACTGGAATAATTTATATTCCTATGTCTAATTAAGTATACCATAATTTGACATGTTTGTGGCCATAAGACTATAGGGAATATGGGCACCCACCAAGTCTCCCGAATCCTTTGCTAGATTTATCTAGACCTTGAATATTAAATAAAAATTAGTTCTTGAGGAGTTAATGTGACGACACCACCTACTGTGCGTCACATCCTAGTCTCACAAATTCCAAAGGGTCTACAACCTTTCCAAAGGTTAAAAATACGTTTTATTCTCATTCTATAAGTGTAATAATTAAGTGAGGGAATGAAAACATCATGCTTAATAAAGGAATTAAAATTTAAGTTAGAAAACCCATTCATTTATTACATAAAGTTTAAACTAATACAAGGGTGTAGAAACTAGACTATTGTTCTATACTTTTTTTTCAAGAGATCACACAACAAAATAATTTAATATTTATTATTATCTCATTAATTTGTATTGGATCATTTTTCCTAGAGTCTACGTTTGATTTGAAGGATTCTTATTTATTTATTAATTTGATTGACGAGAACAGGGATAACAGAGATCATCACATAAAAATTAATGGAATTAACAATAACAATCAACTAAGACCGATTGGATACATTGGGAAGGGAAAATTCCTAGATTTACTATGAGGTGAGAAAATTGATTAGCTTATGATTAACAAAATTAACTAGATGCCAACTCATATGAGGAGGTTAACAAAAAAATTGTTTAAAAAGGAAAACTAAGAATTTTAATCTGCAACAGACATCTCAAATCTTAAGCTAAGGGAAAAAACATCAACCATAAAAACAAACAACTGGAATCGACTACAATAATTTATTTTATTTGTCAAAAATTGGAGATAAGGCTTTCTTGGAAATGTAGGTGTGCAATAGTTGGTTGTGCATCACTTCCTACAACCAACCCTCTCTACCTAATGTTGTGAGATTGCAATTGAGTTTGGTAGTGGATTACATTGGCATTGATTCATCATTAGTGCTTACTACTGAATCCTTCCTTAATGACAGAAAATTAAAATACTGCATAAGAGGCTAAAGTTGATTGAAAATCCAATGGAGGGGTTGGAATATGGTTTATATTACCAACTCAAAGTTTCAATTTATCCCCAAAACCCAATCTCAAAGCAGATATAACTAATTCATTATATTTTCAACAGACAACCCTATAGATTATCACCGGGAGTTTTTATTTATCCCAAAACCCAATCTAAGAACAAATATAATTAATCCATGACATTTCTAGTAGGATAATCCCCATACCTTTCACTGATGCTAAAACTTCCAAGCTCCTTATGTGTTTTCTCCTCTTCCAGATCTATTTTGTTTTGTTCCCATGAATGAATGTTTTTATTTTTCCTCCTTTCTTTCTTTTATATAATTTTAACTACTTCCATTCTCCCCTTTATTAATTAAATTCCTCTCCTCCACATGAATGTGGAGAATCTGAAGTTAATGGAGTGACTCCTCCTTAAAAGGTGGGTAATCTTCCTAAAATAGGAAATTTTAATAAATTTAAAACTACTTCTTCCAATGGTGCGCCTGAGTTGAACTCTTCTCCTTGGATTCTTTGAATGTAATTAAAACATAACCATCCTTCCTCAAATTTTGGGTGCCCCTTTTTGGTATTTCACTTTATTTAACTTTATGCTTCAATGATTTAAATACCCATATATTTAAATCCAACATAAATCTTAAATGCAATCCATCCGATAATTATCATAAACATTGTGTAGCCGCATGAATAAGTTCGTAACCGTCACTCATAGACTACTCTTTACGAGTGGTTTACAAAGTATATTTTTGGTTCCTTTTTCAAGAATTGATAATTAAGTGGTAATTTCTAAGTGTATACATAGGTATCCGCTAATCGAATCCCATCCGGTATCCCTACACATTAGAACTTGGTGAAATCAAGACAGTGTAATCAATAGCTTACACTACTTTGATCAAATTTTTAGAGACATGTATGCCATGCTCAGTTCCGTGATGAAACACTCATCATTAGGAAATTTTCATATCACCTAATCACTTTGTTTAGTTATATGGATTCTTTTCCATTTCTTAAGTCATTAAGTTCATAGTTAACAACTTAAGCATTCATTAATGTCCATTCCTATTTACTAGGTTGATTTAGTTTACTAATGATAAAGGAGTTATGATCTTATTCCATTTTCATTCAAGGCACCAATTTGGGTCAACCCGCATGGGTAAGTGCAAGAATGTTAGCTTAGGATGACCAAAGGAGAGTGAGCATCTCCGAATGATTCACATCATTACAGGTCATTCCCTATCCCTTAGTCATCATAAGATGAAAATGGGTACTTCACCATGTGGTTCGATCCACACTCATACCTAGGATGATACCTTCATCTTAATACGACCTTCACATTTAGAGGAGCTAGATGAGATAAATCCACATAGCATCTACTCCGTTGTAGCCCCATAATGACCTTTGTCATTAAGAGGATACATCGTGGCAACGGCCTTATAGAGTTGACCCACCATGTTCTGCTAAATAGGAATGTCATATCTTATTAAGTTAAGTTATTCGATTAAGTTACGAAATTTCAAACCCAAGTTTCAATGTTATTCTTAATTTGGTAAAATTTCATTCCTAGGATATAATGAGGTAGTCAAGCATATTAATTATAGGTTTAGATATAGTACATCATGACTAATTAATAGTAGGTTACATATATAAATATGCATATTGTATTGATCTCATAAATCACACTTTGATTCATTAATCAAGTAAATATAGTTAATTATAGGATTCCACTTATAATTTGATTAATGAGGAAAATAATTCAAATATTAACATACATTCATCCCATGTTAGCTATATATATATATATATATATATATATATATATATATATATTACTCAAATATGAATCCATATGAATCATAACAATATTATGTTACTCACTACTTATATTCCTTGCAATAACAACCATACACACCATGTTATTTAAAATAGATACCGCAAGTTTATATCATGCCAAGTATTCAAAACATCATCACTTGTTACCAATATACTATAGTCTTGCTTCTTAATTACATTTATTATATGTATTAAGTTTAATGAATCTCTTTCAAACATCTTATGCAATTTAAGTCTTAATGAATGCATGAAATTTCTTTTATTTATTTCCTAAACTAGATACAAATGATTTTCCCTAAGATAGAATAATTATTAAAAATCCTCTATTAGAAAGGATACAAATAGCTAGGCTAACTTGACCTTTCATATATCAAATCAATACAATGGTACTTGATTTAAGGATAAATCTAAATAGTAATATAATTCAGCTTTCTTCAGTCAATTTGAACAATTGTAATCTTTTAACTTCATCCATCTTTCACCTTTCAAGTAGTCCATCTGTAAAATTGTTAAGAATCGTCATTTCATATGAATTGGCATAATATGACCTATTTCTACCTTAATGGTATGTACCATTTAATATTTTCATAGATGAAACACTACAATTTTAATCACATAATGACCCATAAGGACTTAATTCATCTTTATAATATTTCTAAAATTCATTTGCATACACATAGATGCTTACTTCATTTAAGTCTAACTAATCAGAATTAGAATTCCAAATATTGAATTTCATAACAGATTAACAATAAGCAATAAATTTCATCATACCATACAATGTTGGAATACTTGTCATATTATATGAATAAAGTAGCTTCTATAAGATTCAAACAAGTTTCATACACACCCAAAGATATGTGTATGGAATGACATCTATACATTATACATTATTCAGTCATCATTATTATTCATTAACAAACCAGGTATTTAAGTAATACCTATACTTACCCCAAGTGTAAATCAATGTTTTCCTTAACAGATTACAAATATATCTCATATTGATATATATATATATATATATATATATATATATATATATATACTTAGATCTTGTCTTTACGATTCCCACCATATTTACATATATTACATACATTATTAATAGTTCTTGATTTACTCAAGAATACCGTTAACATGGATACCCAACCATCATCAAAGCCTATTATAAAAACATGGAGAAATCTCATTTCAACTTTACAGTTTCCACAACCCTTGGCTTATACCAATCAATCCTGCAACCATAGGCTCATTCACAAAACCATATATATAGACTGAAAAAGGTCAAGTGTCAATTCTGAAACCTTATAAATGTAGACCGAATAAGGTCAAGTATCATTCTGTAATGATACCATGCAATGGAGGTTAAGATCTAAACCTACGAAATCTAAAATATTTCCATATATATGTGCCTTGGTTTTGGCACAAATCCACTATCTAAGTGCATGTTGTTATCTTACTAAATCCTTCTAAGGTTTTACCCCCCAGATGCTATAAGTGAGTAATAATATAATACTCATAAAATATGAACCCAAACCAGAGGATTCGATTAAGTAAATATTCATTTATATATGTAGATCAACACCATAGATTTTGGGTGTATCTTGGAGTATAAAAACATAGAGAATATATTCATTATTTAGAAAGCCAATAACACTCACCCAATGAAATATTACACTGATAACCCTATTACCATAATGAACTCTTCCATATCCTAAAACACTTAGAACCCAAAAGAAGAAAATAAAATGAAGTACAAAACACCCTTGCTTGAATCTAGTGATTCAATTAAATAGTGTATAAATTCATATATTATTTCAACAATTATAAGCACTAAATAACAACCATGAAAATAGTGAATTTTTTCTAGGAGTTTCACTCAATACAACCATATATCGATTAACAACGATAATATTCCAAAAATCAATCATTCGAATCAAGGATTCAATAAATAGTATAAATGCAAGTTTACCCAAGTACACCCTATAAAAGGAGTTCTCTATAGTATTCAAAAAGAATAAACAGAGAGTTGTGTTTGCAAAAATACATCCGAAAGAGCATTCCTTATGACTATCGGTCATTCTGGTTTATCTAGAATTTGTATACTTTACCCGAGAACTAGGCATACCATGGATTAATAATATTCAAACAAAATAACCCATACAAATAGAACTCATGCCCACATTAAATATTCAATTAATCATAGGGATTTATTTGTGTGAATAATAAATAGGAAAACAATGAAGGGAGAAATCGGTCATATCATTCCTTTTTAAGAAGTGTGGTTCCTTCTTCCTCCTTTTCTTCACTTCGGACTCTTTCCTTTACAACTGAATCCCGAAAAAACCCAAATTTGAACCTCTAAAGCCTCTACCACAATATTCCACTAAATAAATATTCAGAAATTCATAATAAAAAGCCCTCAATTCACCATCTATCTTTCACCTAAAATAGCAAATGTAAGCCAAATTAGATAACTCAAAGAATTGCATGTAGAGCTCTAATCTTCAAGAAATAAAACAACCCAGAACTAAAAACAACTCCCGCTTTTCCCAAACCTCTCATTGCATGCCCCAAGATTTGTGGGGTTTTTCAATGCACAATAAATTCCATTAATGCAGGAGCCCAATATAGCTTCCTACCAAATTTATCCATCCAACATATTTTCCATTTAAATTTAGCATGCCTCGAAACTAAAATTTAGAATTAGTAATTATAGTGAAGTAGAGATAACAAAACTTTTCTATTGTATATCCCCACATTTAACGGTTAGCATTCCTTAATATATGTACCACTAAATTAATAATTGCACCATTTTACAAAGCAATTTAGGGAGAGGTCACAATGTTCATTAGGATAAAAATAGAGTTATCTAGGTTGGTATATCATAACTTAGTTTATCTTTCTTTGAGTACCCTCATTAAAAGTATGCCTTTTTAAAACATAAGTCCTTGTAACCATATTTTTCATGGCTCTAGAATTTACCCTAGAATTTTATAATCTTTACCAACTTAAACTAACCAAGATTCAAATGCATCATCCTTTATTATTCATCAAGTAGGCCCTTTAGAAATTTATGCCAAGGCTTAATCGGTCTAATTTTAGAGGTAATTAACATTGGGTATTAACTTAGAGTTAGGGAATAAAATATTTGAAGGACATCGATACTATCTTGGCCTAACTTAGGCCTATAATTAAATGCCCCAACCTTTCAAATTCCAAACCAATGGTTTCCATTTTTAACTTGCATTATCGAGCAATGCTTCTAGAATAGGATCATAGGTCATCAATTATATCATTCGATAACATGCTTTACATTAATATAAGATAAGTTCAACTTAATGTCTTTAATACATTCAATTATGATCATAAATCTCAACAAAGGTCGTGATAAAGACCATGCACATTTAATTCATCACAATGGGTCACGAAACAAGATTAAACAAGCTATGAAATCTCACCGAACATCAAGTACAAAAACCAACTAGATAACCGCTTATCCCTTCACGGCCACACTAAATTGGTGGGATGTGACATACTCCCCCTAAATGAACCATTGTCATGATGATTTTTACCTCATTAACCAAATTCGAACAATCACTTATAGGTTACATCCAATGCTCTTACAAAATAGTCATCATTTTCCGTTAAAATTCACATTTTGAGACCATAAACTCAAATTCAAAGTTAGTTGTAACAACTTTTATTTTCTATCAATCAAAGTCAATTAGTCTAAAATATGAAAATTTCCTTCTCATTCTAGTATCAATAATCAAAATAATATCAAGTATGTAAAATATTCCAAGTAGTATAGCTTAGACCTCACAAAGATCCAATTTTCCAAAAATTAGAACAATATTATTTTGTTGTAGCATCCTTTCAACAATAAAAATTGTCACACATTCATAAATATGACATAAATGTTGTCATTACATCTAGTTATAACATGCAATATAATGTAATATATACAACAAATATTCAAGAATTTTTTTATAAAGATGAATCAAACAAGGAAAACATTGTTTTTATCTTCTCGAAGTCTTCTCAAGATGGTTTGATTCCTTGTTCCACTTGTCTTTCTAGACCTTGTCCTATGCAATTCTCAATTTATTTCAAATGCACTTAATGATTTTCTGCTTAATGGATGGTTTTACCCCAAAATACGTTTATGATTTTTAGTTTTCGGATATCTTCATCCTAAATTATTTTCCATGATTACTTAAATCATTCAAATTGTTCCTTTCTTCGTCATTTAGGATTTGTTATTTTTTGCATACCTCCGGTATGGGTTCGTCTTTCATACCAATAGACCTTTGAAATACACTAGAAACAGTCCATAATATTCATTATGTCTCAATCCATTTAATGAACTTCCTTACAACTCCAATTTCTGTAATGAAGCTTAAGCAATGTTCGCATTGATGGACATAGGTTCTGATTTTAAACAATTTATTTTTCAATAATAAAGAAATCAAATTTCAATTTTGTTTCAGATTAATCATTAAATTCAAGGAACTCAACTATTTCAAACTTAAAACAACAAAATTAGTCCTATTTAACTTACTTGATATCATCTCGGTATTTCTGCTCCTTTTCTTAACTTTTTGTCATTGCAACGTTTTTACGCTTCTTTACCGAAATCACAAGAAGTATTTCTTGTTGAATCATTCTAGCAATCCACATTTTTGCCTTATCATTTCCACCACTTTACTAAATTTTATAGGTGGAGAAGAGCTAATGCTCTTGTATTATTTTACTTTTTTAAGTTAGAATTTATTTATCAAGATTCTATTTTTAGACTTTAGATTTTCTACACATTTCTTTTATAGTAGACAATCTACACCTATCTACTCCATCTACCCTATCCAGGTTTATATGTCATTTTAGATTTATGTTCCAAAATAGTTCAACAATTGAGTAACCCTCGTTGATTATTATCAATCGCTTCAAGGTGTTTAACATGGTTAATCATGTTCACACTTTAGTAGTTGCTCCACGCATCCTTCTAGTTTAGTGTGTCACAAAGGTTTGTTAGATTAGGTTATATAGCTTATTTACCGCCGAACTCAAGCATAGTTTGGTCTGCTCATCCTCCAGGGTACATCCTTCATTCATTCATTTTATCTTGTTAATAAAAATCAGATTTCATTAAGTGTAAGGACTCAATAGGTCCAAGAGTTGTAACCTTTAGTTCTGATACCAAAATGTAACAAACATATTTTATCACTTTAAATATAGGGAAATTATATATATATATATATATATATATATATATATATAACTTTATGTTTCACCGATTTAAATACCCATATATTTAAATCAAGCATAAATCTTAAATACAATCCATCCGATAACTTTCATAAATGTTATGTAGTTGCATGAGTCGGTTAGTAACCATTGATGATGCCATAAATTGGCCATAAATTACCATTATTTTTCCTTCCAAGTTACCTTTGAAAGTGGATTTAAATGTAATCTAAGAACTTATAGTTTTCTTAAGATAGAATATATGATATATATCTTGTTCATTCTTTAGAAATATTTTGTTACTATTTTGTTGATTAATCCTATTGATTATTTGGGAAATATGTAATATCTTATGTATGCAGGCCATACAGGAAAGATAATGCTAGTATTGAGAAAAGTGGAATTGATCATGGATGGTATATCTAAACTCAAATCTGATTTCATATTCAGATTCCTCTCGAAAAATTATGCAAGTTCAAAAATAATCATCTCAATCCGAGATCGTATGCAAAATTTATATATGTTTTACGTTAGCTCAGAACTCACAAGCTTAGTTCCGAACTTGCGAGTTAATTCCGAACTCTTAGGCTTAGTTCCAGAACTAAGCAGATTTTGACAGTTTTTGAGGAATTGTGATATATCACAGAATCCAATGGAAAATATGAGATATTTTTTTGTTTGTAGTAATGTTTTTAACAAAAACCTCATTCAGATTTGCTATAGGTATTACCAATAAAGAGAGATTTAACTTTTAGTGAGCTACAGTCTAAGAAAAAGTGTATCAGACGAGCACTAAAAGTTCCATAAACAAAAATAGAAAATTCAAATGGAAAATATGAGAGAGGTTTTGTTCATAGCAATGTTTTTTAAAAAATGTCATTCATATTTGCAACAGGTTTTACCAATGAAGAGAGATCTAACTTTTAGTGAGTCATGAATCCAGGAAAAGTGTATCGATAAAGCACTAAAAGTTCTATAAACAGAAACAAAAAATTCAAATAGAAAATTTGATAGATATTTTTTTTATAGCGATGTGTTTAACAGAAACCTCATTTAGATTTGTAACATGTTTTACCAATGAAGATAAATCTAACTTTTAGTGAACTATAGTCCAAGGAAAAGCGTATCAGAAAAGCGTCAAAAGTTCCATAGTCAAAAACAACAAAGTCAAATGGAAAATCCGATAAAGGTATTTGGTCAAAATCATATTTTGAGAAAATACTCCTTCCAATAATGTAGAAGAATAAAATCATTATGATTCTTGTTACTGAAAAGCAAGGAGAAAATTTGGGAGAAAATCTTCCTAAAATAAGTAAGATAAGACTTTGACTCCAATAATATATCTCTCTCCATATTTTGTGGAGATGGAGATATTAGTTGTTAGGATTAGAATAAAGATAAGATCAGATTGTATCTCCCAAAATAAGGATTTGGTTGGATGCATAAATTATAAATGCAACCTTCCCCACTTAGATATGTAATTCTTTCTCCCAAGAAATAAAGATATGTTCTTTCTTTCCAATCTTTTGAAGTAAAGTTATCCTGCAAGTTCTAAATTAAAAATATGAATTAAGTCCTCTTCCAAGGAATGAGTTGGCCACTCATTCCAAGGAAGATGGATCAATGTGTTAATGTTTGTTTCTTTATTTCGTAGTTTTCCTTTTGTTGTAAACTTCTGATTTCATGTTATGTGATCCTTCTTCAGTATAATTTTTGTTGTGAACCTGCAGGTGTCTTTTTATCTTTCAGTTATTTCCAATTCAACAATTTTAATTTATGCAAGTGTGTTTACATTTCTGCAAGTGTGATTTCCTTTATGCAAGCGTGCCTTTATATTCCTGCAAGTGTGTTTACATTTCTGCAAGTGTGCCTTTAAATTTCTGCATGTGTGATTTATTTTATGCAAGTTTTGATTGTGTTTAAAGGAGTTGTTTTCTAAGATCTTCTTCTCTTAATTTATACAGACCTTTGAACACCAACCTGGATTGACATTATTAATGGTGAGGATTGACAACCCTCATCATTTTGGCGTCATTTCCAAGGACCATGGTGTTATTAGGAGATTCAGAGTTCTCTATAGAAAATTCTAGTGACAGTAGAATACCTTTTAGCAAATTCTGTGACAGGAAGTATTTGGTAAGTAGTTTTTTTAGAATTTTATTTCCTGTAAGTAGATTAAAATTTTATTTCTGCAATTAGGAATATTAGATTGTAAATATTTATCTCCCCACAAACTAACTCTGTGTATAAGAAAATGACGGTGATGTTTGATCAAGAAGGTACAATGGTATGAACAAAGAATTCATATCTGGAAATGGTAGAATATAATATTAAATCTATAAGTAGATCCAATTGATGAAATATCATATGCCATTCTTTATAGCCACCACCATTTCCCCTTGTATTAACTAACAGCTTAGTGATCTTATTACACATAAGCTTAGTAAAAAAACTGGCTTATCCAATTTGTAATAATGAAGTGGTATCATTTCTAGTTAACTCCATCCATATTCAGGGATTTCATTAGAGCCAAAATAAAAACTCACTCATAATAAATCCGCTCATCCAAATTAGTTTTCATCCCATAGTAAAATTCAATCCCTGAACCATATCCATTAGAAAAATCATTTTCATGTCTTTCAATTTCTTCATTTTGTATATGTTTGTATAACATTAAGAAGCAATTATGGTGAATATCAAGGAAAGAAATTTTTGCATACTAACATCTGAGGACTAGATCTATAGGAATTTCCAGAGTTGTTCTTGATACTAACATGCAGATTTTAGAGCACCAACAATATCAACCAAGGAGCATGCAGATTTTGAAGGGACACACAAATACCTTCACTCTCTCTTTTAACAACTATCCATCTCCTGAGATCACTAGTCCAGGCTTTGAATATTACTATGGTGATTCCGATAATGCACAATTCAAGATGGGCTTTGAAGACCTAGAAATTGTCTACACAATTTTTGGAAATCTTCTTGGAGTTACCAAGTATGCAAAAAGGTTTTTATGAGATCTTAGACATTGCTTCCTATTTTACACAAGTTTTACTTTGATGAATATAGTCTGATGATGGATCAAATTTTTCTCTAATCCTTCTCATGTTATCATTTCAGAAAATAAAAAAATCAAAAAGCTTTGATTGGAAAACCAGCTTGTTGGCCAATCAAAGGTAAAAATAAAAATAAAAATAATTGATTGGAAAACCATCTTGCTGGCCAATCAAAGGCAAAAAAATGTTGATTGGAAAACCAACTTGCTGGCCAATTAAAGACAAAAAAAAGTGGCTCTTCTTCAAAAGCAATCAACTGTTACCTAGTGGCTTCTTTCTCGACACTATTTGACCATGTTAACAATAGGATGATAAGGACAACTAGAGGTATGATCAAGTTATTTTGTTCTACTATTTTATTTTTAAGATTTATTGTAAGTTTTTTTATTACAACTAGATCCACTTTTAAAATCTCCAAGGAAGACAAGATAAAATTCATATCTCCCCTACTTATATAAAAATATGTGCACCTCTTTGCAATCAAAATTTTAGAGTCTAATTTATGGGAAACCATGAATAAACAACATGCATGAGCTTAAGTGCGGGAGAGAAGGAGAAGCACGAGGTATGCATTTTGATTTTAGATATGAGACACAGTAGAAGGAGATCCATACAAGAACCTGTTGTACAAGAAAGGAAATCAAAAGCAGCAGAAGGATCTCCACATAAGAACCTATTGTACAAGAAATAAAATCAAAAACAGCAGAAGGAGATCCACACAAGAACCTATTGTACAAGAAAGAAAATCAAAAATAGCAGAAGGATATCCACATAAGAACCTGCTGCACAAGAAGAAAATTAAAAACAACAGAAAGAGATCCACATAACAACCTATTGTACAAGAAAGAAAATAAAAAACAGTAGAAGGAGATCCACACAAGAACCTGCTGCAAAAGAAAGGAAATTAAAAATAGCAGAAAGAAATCCACAAAAACCTGGCTTTGAACTATATATTGAATGCGTACATGCATAAGCTCAATGCGTAGAAGAATATAAGAAGATGAGATAATAATATAATGCATGAGGACATGCATAAGATTAATTTTGGGGCAATGATGAGGCCATAAATTACCATTATTTTGTCCTTCCAAGTTACCTTTGAAAGTGGATTTAAATGTAATCTAGGAACTTATAGTTTGCTTAAGATAGAATATAGGATATATATCTTGTTCATTCTTTAGAAATATTTTGTTACTATTTTTTTGACTAATCCTATTGATTATTTGGGAAAATATTCAATTTCTTATGTATCAGAGCCACAAATGAAAGATAATGCTAGTATTGAGAAAAGTGGAATTGATCATGGATGGTATATCTAAACTCAAATCTGATTTCATATTTAGATTCCTCTCAAAAATTTATGCAAGTTAAAGAAAAGAATAATCTTAATAGGATATTGTATGTAAAATTTATAGATGTTTTAAGTTCTCTCCGAACTCATAGGCTTAGTTTTAGAACTCATGACTTAGTTCTAACTAAGCAGATTTTGATAGGTTTTGAGGAATTGTGAAAGATCAGAGAATCCAATGGAAAATATGAGAGATTTTTTTGTTTATAGTAATGATTTTAACAAAAACCTCATTCATATTTTCTACAAGTATTACCAATAAAGAGAGATTTAACTTTTAGTGAGTTGCAATCTGAGGAAAAGTGTATCAGACAACCACTAAAAGTTCCATAAACAAAAACAAAAATTCAAATGGAAATATGAGATAGGTTTTTATTCATAGCAATGTGTTTAACAAAAACCTCATTCATATTTTAAATAAGTTTTACCAATGAAGAGAGATCTAACTTTTAGTGAATTGCAGTCCGAGGAAAAAGTGTATCAAACAAGCATCAAAAGTTCCACAATCAAAAACAACAAAGTCAAATGGAAAATCCAAGAAAGGTATTTGGTCAAAATCATATTTTGAGAAAAATCCTCCTTCCAATAATGTAGAAGAATAAAATCATTATGATTCTTGTTACCAAAAATAAGGAGAAGATTTGGGAGCAAATCTTCCTAAAATAAGTAAGATAAGACTTTGACTCCAATAATATATCTCTCTCCATATTTTGTGGAGATGGAGATCTTAGTTGTTAGGATTAGAATAAATATAAGATTAGATTGTATCTCCCAAAATAAGGAGTTGGTTGGATGCATAAATTATAAATGCAACCTTCCCCACTTAGATATGTAATTCTTTCTCCCAAGAAATAAAGATCTATTCTTTCTTTCCAATCTTTTGAAGTAAAGTTATCCTGCAAGTTCTGAATTAAAAATATGAATTAAGTCCTCTTCCAAGGAATGATTTGGCCACTCATTCTAAGGAATATGGATCAATGTGTTAATGTTTGTTTCTTTATTTCTACAATTTTCCTTTTGTTGTAAAATTCTGATTTCATGTTATGTGATCCTTCTTCAATACAATTTTTGTTGTGAACTCATGAGATGTCTTTTTCTCTTTCACTTATTTCAAATTCAACAATTTTAATTTATGCAAATGTGTTTACATTTCTGCAAGTTTGATTTCTTTTATGCAAGCATACCTTTATATTCTTGCAAGTGTGTTTACATTTCTACAAGTGTGCCTTTAAATTTCTACATGTGTGATTTATTTTATGTAAGTTTGGTTTGTGTTTAAAGGAATTGTTTTCTAAGATCTTCTTCTCTTAATGCATACACAACCTTCGAGACACCAGCCCGTGATTGACATTATTAATGGCAAGGATTGATGACCCTCATCAACCATCTACTCATAGATTACTCTTTACGAGTGGGTATACAAACTATATTGTTGGTTCCTTTTTTTAGGAATTTATAATTAAGTGATGATTTCTAAGTGTATACATAGGTAACTACCAATTGGTTCCCATCTGGTATCCCGACACAATAGAATTTAGAGAAATCAAGATAGTGTAATCAGCATCTTACACTACTTTGATCAAAGTTTTAGAGACATGTATGTCATGCTCGGTTCCGTGATGACACACTCATCATTAGGAACTTGTCATATCACCTAATCACTTTGTTCAGTTATATGGATTCCTTCCCATTTCTTAAGTCATTAAGTTCATAGTTAACAACTTAAGCATTCATCTAAGTCCATTCCTATTTACTAGGTTCATTTAGTTTACTAATGATAAAGGAATTATGATCTAATTCTAGTTGCATTCAAGGCACCTATTTGGGTCAACCTTCATGGGTAATTATCGTAATTTCATCTTAGGATGAATAAAGGAGAGTGAGCATCTCCACAATGATTCGCATCATTACAAGGTGTTCCCTATCTTGTAGTCATCATAAGATGACAAATGGGTACTTCACCATGTGGTTTGATTTGCACTCATACCTAGGACGATACCTTCATCTTAATAAGACATTCACATTTAGAGGAGCTAGATGAGATAAATCCACATAGCATCTACTCCGTTGTAGCCCCATAATGACATTTTTCATTAAGAGGATACATCGTGGCAACAGCCATATCGAGTTGGCCCGATGTTTCCGCTAAATAGGAACGTCATATCTTATTAAGTTAAGGTTATTCGATTAAGTTACGATATGTCAAACCCAAGTTTCACTTT
Source organism: Taxus wallichiana var. yunnanensis (assembly GCA_018340775.1). Taxonomy (NCBI): domain Eukaryota; kingdom Viridiplantae; phylum Streptophyta; class Pinopsida; order Cupressales; family Taxaceae; genus Taxus; species Taxus wallichiana. The sequence continues at coordinate 381,593,059 of CM031235.1, read as the reverse complement.
TATTCTTAATTCGGTAACATTCCGTTCCTAAGATCTAATGAGGTACTTAAGCATATTCATTACATGTTTAGAGATAGTACATCATGACTAATTAATAGTAGGTTATAGATATAAATCTGCATATTATATTGATCTCATAAATCACACTTTGATTCCTTAATCAAGTAAATATAGTTAAGTATACAATTCCACTTATAATTTGATTAATGAGGATAATAATTCAAATATTAACATGCAATCATCCCATGTCAGCTATATATATTACTCAAATATGAATCCATATGAAGCATAATAATATTACTTTACTCGCTGCTTATATTCCTTGCAATAATAGCCATATATATCACTTTATTTAATATAGATACCGGAAGCTTATATCATGCCAAGTATTCAATACATTCTCACTTGTTATCAATATACAATAGTCTTGCTTATTAATTATAATTCTTATATGTACTAAGTTTAATGAATATATTTCAAACATCTTATGCAATTTAAGTCATAATGAATGCATGAAAGCCCTTTTATTCATTTCCTGAAACCAGATACAACAATTTTTCCCTAAGACAAAATAACTATTACAAATTCCCTCTTTTATTAGAAAGGATAAAAATTACTAGGCTATATTTCAAATCAATACAATGGTACTTCATTTAATGATAAATACAAATATAATTCAGCTTTCTTTAGTCAAATTGAACAAATGTAATCTTTTAACTTCATCCATCTTTCACCTTTCAAGTAGTCCATCTACAAAAATTTTAGTAAAGCTGTCATTTCATACAAATTGGCATGATATGACCTATTTCTACCTTAATGGTTTGTACCATTTACTATTTTCACCAGATGAAACACCGTAATTTTAATCACATAATGACCCATAAGGACTTAATTCATCTTTATAATATTTCTAAAATTCATTTGTATACACATAGATGCTTACTTCATTTAACTTTAACTAATCGAATTAGAATTCGAATATTGAAGTTCATAACGAATTAACAATAAGCAATCAATTGCATCATAACAAACAATGTTGGAATATTGTCATATTATACAAATAAAGTAGCTTCTATAAGATTCAAACAGGTTCATACACACCAAAATATATGTCTATGGAATGACATATATGCATTATACATTATTCAATCATCATTATTATTCATTAAAAAAGGTATTTAATTAATATCTATACTTACCCCTAAGTGTACATCATTTCTTTTCTTATCGATTTACAAATCTATCTCATATTGATATAAATAACTTAGACCTCATCTTTACAATTCCCACCATATTCACATATCTTACATATATTATTAATAGTTCTCGATTTACTCAAGAATACCTTTAACATGGATACCCAACCATCATTGAAGCCTATTATAAAAACATGGAAAAACCTCAATTTGACTTTACGGTTTCCATAACCCTTGGCTTATACCAATAAATCATGGCAACCATAAGCTCATTCATAAAACCATATATATATATATATATATATATATATATATATATATATATATATATATATATAGACCGAAAAGGTCAAGAGTCAATTCTAAAACCTTATAAATACATACTAAATAAGGTCAAGTGCCATTCATGCAATGGAGGTTAATATCTAATCTACGAAATCTAAAGATTTCCATAGATATGTGCCTTGGTTTTGACACAAATCCACTATCTAAGTGCATATTGTTCTCTTAATAAATTATTTTAAGGATTTGACCACCCAGATTCCATAAGTGAGTAATAATATAATACTCATAAAATTTGAACCCAAACCAGGATTGGATTAAGAAAACATTTGTTTATATATGTAGATCGACACCATAGATTTTGGGTGTATCGTGGAGTATAAAAACACGAGAATATAGTCATCATTCACGAGAGCCAATAACACTCACCTAGTGAAATATTACACCGGTCAACCTAGTACCATAGTGAACTCTTTCGATCCTCAAACACTTATAACCCAAAATAAGAAAATAAAATGAAGTACGAACACCCTCGCTTCAATCTAGTGATTCAATTAAACAATGTATAAATACATATATCATTTATAAAATTATAACCACTAAACAACAACCATGAAAACACCGAATTTTTCTAGGATTTTTCACTCAATACAACCATATATGTATTAATAATGATAATACCCCAAAATTGATCATTCAAATCAAGGATTCAATTAATAGTATAAATACAAGTTTACCCAAGTACACCCTATAAAAGGATTTCTCCATCATATTCAAAAAAATAAACAGAGAGTCATGTATGCAAAAATACATCCGAAAGAGCATTCCTTATGACTATTGGCCATTACGGGTTATCTAGAATAGAGTTTTATACTTTACCCAAAACTATTCATACTACGGATCAATAATATTCGAGAACAAAATAACCACAACAAAGAGAACTCATACCCACATTAAAGATTCAATCAATTACATGTATTTATTCATGTGAATAATAAATAGGACAAGTAATGAAGGGAGAAATGGGTCATATCATGCATTTTTAAGAAGTGTGCGCCTTCTTCCTCCTTTTCTCCACTTGAGACTCTTTCCTTCGCAATCACAATCCCCAAAAAAACCATATTCAAACCTCTAAAGCCTTTACCACAATCTTCCACTAAACAAATATTTAGAGATTGATAATAAAAATCCCTCGATTCACCATCTATCCTTCGCCTAAAATAGCGATTGCATGCCAAAATAGATAACTCGAAGAATTACATGCAGAGCTCTAATCTTCAAGAAACAAAACAACTCCTAGTTTTCCCAAACCACTCGTTGCGTGCCCCGAGATTTATGGGGTTTTCAATACACAATAAATTTCATTAATGCAAGAGCCCAATATAGCTTCCCACCGAATTTATCCATCCAACATATTTACCATTTAAATTTAGCATGCCTCATAACTAACAGTTCAAATTACTAATTATAGTGAAGTAGGAGATAACAAAAATTTTCTATTGTATATCCCCACATTTAGCGATTAGCGGTCCTTAATAAATGCACCACTAAATTAATATTTGCACCATTGTAAAAATAAATTTTGGGAGAGGTTCCTAATTTTCATTAGGATATGATTAGAGTTAGTTAGGTTAGTATAGCATAATTTAGTTAATCTTCCTTCAAGTCCCCTCATTAAAATTATGCCTTTTTAAAACATAGGTCCTTGTTACCATATTTTTTTCATGGCCCTAGAATTTATCCTAGACCTTTATAATATTTACCAACTTAAAATAACCAAGATTCAAATGCATCATCCTTGATTATTCATCGAATAGACCCTTTAACAACTTATGCCAAGGATTAATCAAGCTAAGTTTAGAGGTAATTAACATTGGGTATTAACTTAGTGTTAGGGAATCAAATATTTGAAGGACATCAATATTAGCTTAGCCTAACTTAGGCCCAAAATTAAATGCCCCAACCTTTCAAAGTCCAAACTAATGGTTTCCATTTTTAAATTGCATCATCGAGAGAAATGCTTCTAGAATAGGATCATAGGTCATCAACTATATCATTCGATAACATGCCCCGAGGTTAATATAAGATCCTTTCAACTTAATGTATTTAATACATTCAATTACAATCATAAATCTTAGAAAATGTCATGATAAGGACCATGCACATGTAAGTCATCACAATGGGTCACAGAAAAAGTTTAAACAATCTATTAAATCTCACTAAACATCAAGTACATAAATCGCCTGGATAACCACTTATCCCTTCATGACCACACTTTGAATTGGAGGGATTTGACATACATGGTGTTACACATTATTTATTTTATTTGAAACCATTAATTTATTTTATTATTAACTTCTATATATTAATAATCATCTCTTAGTATTATATATTTATTATTTTATTTTTATTTTTTTAAATAACTTAATTATTATCCCTTACGTGATTTATTTATTTAATAATTTTATTAAAAGGTTCCTTCAATAACAATTTAGTGTTATTAATATTTATGCATGAATCAATCCATATATATATGCTACCTATATAGACCGATAATTGCATCATAGACCTATTTTCCGTTAAGACTTAAAAGGGTTCTTACCTACTCTTACCTCCATGTGAGTTCAATAAAAAAAATTTATACTTCCCTAAAGTGGACACAACCTAATCACATGGTTTACATCCCTTTGCCACATTGTTTTCCATCATCTATCTTCCTCTTCCCGATGATACTCTCCCTCCTTCTGAGGGTAATTTTTCCTGCGCACACCACCACTCAACATAGCACTCACACATTTTTAGCGTTAGGAAATAAATGTTAAGAAATAAATTATTGTATAAACTAGTAATAATAATTAATAATTTTGTGAGGAATAAATAAGGCATCTTTATAATTTCACGTCTAACCATGGCCATATAATTTATTTACTAATCAACATGCATAACTCATCTCAAAACATCTAACATCTACATTTATCCATAATTAAATAAAATACCATAATATTTGGGTTATGACAATTAATATCTCTCGGGGTGGTAATCGATTTTAGATTATCCTAACCACTTAGTTTTCAAGGCTAATTACAACAATATCAAGAATAACCATTAAGAAATTATAGACAATGATGAACATAAAATATATAAAAGTAGTTGTAATGATGGATGGAATATGACTTAACTAATTTCCTACTTTGTTTGATGTTAAGGTTGGTCGATGACTAAAATGGGCTGAAAAGAACTAGCATAACCTCACTATTGAAACCATGTGCCAAAATGTTACACACCCGAGCATATAAAATGGGCCAAAGCGTAGGGACACTATGGACCTTTTTGTACAACCTTGTCCCTCTATGGTTTCTACTCTTGCAACTTCCTATTTTTGATTATTGCTTCTTATTATGCTCATGTCTGAATTTGGGCTTTCAATACCTTGGGATAATTATTGGCAGCTAATTTGATCTTCAAAACCCTAGATAGCCAAGAATACCTATATAAAAACATTAGGTGGGTTGTGGGAACTCTTTTTACTACTCACATTGCCACTACTCCAAAGAGGTCTCAAACCACATGTTGTTCTCACCTAGCATGTGATCTTTATAATGTATACAACCAAATAAATAATCATGATCTTGCAACAATGAGATTGTACTTGCACCTTTTCCTAGCTTGACTTAGAGTGATGATTTGTTCCTTGTATTTGCATATCTGAGTGGATGACTACCCTAGAATGAGTATGCAAAGTATATGGATCTCAAGGTAGTCTTATAATTAATTTTCTTGTGTTTTCTCTTAGTGTATTCTCATGAGGATGTTTGGGTGTTAAGTATCTATGATCTCATCATTGATAGTGGATGAAATTACTAGCCTATAGGTGTGTTTTGAATCTAGAAACCTTGAATAATGATGACTAGGATTGAACTAAAGGAATTTTATAGAAAATGAGCCATTAGAGGAGGTGGGGCCAAAGCGATCGGGTCATCATATAACATACAAATGTTATGTCCCTCTCTATCCATTATGGTATCATATGTTTCTCTAGGTGATCTAGAAGTTAAGATTGCAATGTGTGAGGGTGTAGTATAATTTGATGAAGTAATATGACCATTTTACGAACAAATAGGTTGTTTGCACAAGAAAGAATGAATGGGATGTAACTATCGATAGCATGATTGACCAAATTAGATAAGTGTGGAATAGTACAAAGGCATTATATAATTTGTGTTGTTGCAAGATATGAATTACCAAAATGAGTGTCTACAAGTGTCATAGAATATACATTATACTTATTATGTGGATATATTAAAACATTATATATAATTATTTGATTAATAGATATATTAATGGATAGAGTATCAAAATTACGTTTTGAATCTATATTAGAGTCATCAGAAGTGATAATCAATGTAGGACATGATGTGTGAGTGATAGTGACAATCATTACATTGAAAGGGTAATCATAAGAGGGTGGTGGTAGCATTGCACACTAAATATTATACACTTCAAGTAGATTTGACATTGTTATGCTTAGGAAGTGGATCATTGAAGATTTTTAATTTGGCATTATAGTTGGTTGGCTTAGAAACTTTAGTGGACTCATCCTATTCAATTAATTTGGATTTAATATGATCTTGAATGACGTGATAAATTTTGATACGTTGATCAGTGAGGTGACCAATACATCTATGATAATCACAATAAGCATTAACATCAAAACTCTTACTTTGAGGCTTGTTTGCATCAACCTCAAATGGTGGAGGGAGAGACATGAGATTACACTCAAGTAATTATTTCAATACAATATGTGGGGCACAAGTAAAACATATAAACTATCATCTTTTGAGTTATAATCTTAGCTTAGCAGGTGTAACATAACATTGATAGTGTCCTTAGAAGTAGCCTCAACAACATGAGTCTTACCTTTGAATGTATATTTGTTTGGAAACTAGGCATTGGATATATTAGTAGTGCTAACAATATACTTGATTTTTTCATATGTATAAACTTATCTATTTTCTCTTTGAGTGTTTGAAAAAGATGGTCAAATGTTCGAAATTTTTCAAATATGATTGATTCTTGCAAAGGAGGAAGAAAGCTTTATGTGAAGAGATCTTATAATTCACTATCACTGAAGATATTTTTCATCTTAGTAAGTATGGTCTTGTATCATAAGACATAATCATTGATAGGTTCATTAAATCCTTATCTCATTTTAGAAATTTGTGCATAAGAAACCTTGTCCCCAATGTTGATAGATAATTATGCCAAAATTGATTTTCTAAAGTAGTAAAATAGCACACAGAATGTGTGGGGAGATCATAAAACAATTATAATGAAAATTCCTTAAGACTTCTAGGTAATATATTGATAAGTGAGATGATTTAAGATGCATAATCAATGCAAGCCACATGAAATGATCAAAGATGTTATGCAAGGTAACCTTTGCCATCATAGATAGGGATTTTAGGAGTTAAAAATAAAAATACAAAGGATAAGAAACCATATTATGTATAAATGGGTTAATAAATAACTGAGTAGAACTCTTAGCATGAGGAAAAATGAATGCACCTTATTGTAAGTATGAATAAGGGTTTCAAGAACCTATGTGCAAAGAAGTAATTGCATAGATGATGTGTAGTAAAAATAGTGGAGTCAAGAATATAGAGACGTCATTCATCTAAATATTAGGTTCCCCTAAGGGTGGAGTTACCATAGAGGTAAGAATGGTAGATGTCTCTATATGAGATAATGAAGCATGTTTAAGTTGATCTATTATAACATACAAAAGGATGCTAATATTAGTGAGATCATCTTATAATAAACATGTAAAATTCCATGCCTCATATAAAGTAAATTCATTAGAGAGTGTGTCAAAGTTATTATTGGAGCCTTCGCTTTGGACATGAGAAAAGTTAATAGTAAAAACAAAATTGGAAAATATATCAACAATAGAATAATGTTAAGCAAAGAAGAACCATGTTTATATGAATAGAAGAAGGATGAACAAAGGAGTTACCTTTGTAACACCAAGTATGATCATATGGGTATGTAGGGTTGTTTCAAATGTCATATAACATTGGATACAATGACATGACGAGGTAAAGTAGAAAGATAAATACAACTCAAGGAGTAAAGAGGAGAATTATAAATAATCCCTAGGGAAACTAAGTTTGATGCAAATATTGAACCACGTGTCGAGTTCACCAAATCCTTTACACCCTTATTAGATTATAATATTTTTAGTGAGATAAGTACACTAAAATGATGTAATGGGGAGATACACAAGGTTATTTTGATTAATTAACTTCCAAAATTAATTCTGTAGTATCAAAACAACACATTAATTCTTCCCATTAATGTATATGATATGCTTTATGAACGTAAAAAACACAAGGGCATGAGTGCATTTATCTTATTACATATGGATCTAGGAAGTTCTAGGTGTGCAAATTGTTGGAACTAGGAGATATGAACCTGAGATTACTTCATTCCTAGAATTGTATCTAGAAAATGACTTGGCGCAAGACCGTACATATATGCCAAGATTGTTTGTATATTTTTTTACCTATTGTACAATTTTGGACCTACTCCAAATATTTCTTTGTAAATTTATGAGGTTTTCACCCACATGAAAAAAAAATCACTATCAAACCCTAGTTTTTGCTCATGTTATGAAGCCCTTTGAATGTTATGGGTAAGGTCCGAGACCCTAGCCATGGATGGGAAACCATACAAAATAAACATTAATTGTATAGAATTACAATCCTTTCATTTTCCACATGGGCACTACTCCAAGGATGCCTCAAACCACACATCATTATATACCTAGCATGTGATATATGAATGAATATAATTAAATTTGACAATTGGAACCTCCTTAACAATGCTTAAATTGAATTTGGCTCTTTCTAATACTTGAATTGGGGATATTTGAGTGCTTGCAAAATGAGGGAATATTATTATTTGACTTTGACAGGATGCTTGGACCTACATTGATTACCTCCCTAATGATTATCCAAGAGATTTGGAAAGATTTAGGTAGCCCTAGGTGTCGTTTATGTTATATTTTGTGTTTGTGGTAGTTTTTAATTCACTTTTATTACATGGATTAAATCATTAAAACTCATAAAATAATAGGGTTTAATGATACCAATGTCAAAAAACATCAAGATGTACTAGTAAAAATGAGTGCAAGAGAATCCTTCTAAAGAATAAGGAAACCTACACATAGATAGATAACTTGATAAGATATATGTTAGATAACAAAGATGTCAAGATTTTTGGCAAAGGCTAATCAAAATAACCAAAGGGATTCCTTTGATATATGTTAACTCATTTTACAAGGTTAAGTGATAAATAATGAAATATACAATGTGACTAGAATTATGATATTTAGATGATGAAATGATAAATAAGTAAATCTTCCATAAGAATAAGAGGATCATGTTTTGCATATTACATAGCCTAGGAAAGGTCTATAGAAATATGAAGCTCCTCAAAGTACTCGATCCAATATTTCTTAGAATCATCTTGTTCTTCTAGGATGATCTCCATCTAATCCTCAATTTCATCTAGATTCGGTGTCAAGACGATGATGCAAAGGCTCAAATCTTTTTTGATGTCCTATTGATCCCAAGCAAAGGGTTGGGATACAATCAAAATGTTAGAAATGCTATTAGTTGGGTGTGTTGTACCTAAAACGAGTCATCTATAGAAAAATACACTTTGAAACACAAAGTTTAATAGTAAACATATTGTAAAATGGATTGAAACAAGGGATATGTGACTAAAGGGCTAAAAAGTAGGAATTGGTGGTGATTCGGTGTAGCCATTGGTGATTAGAGGGAATCACTAGAAATTGTTGTGTGATTAGCTAGTTTTGAATAAAGTCTGATTTAGTCCCTGAACAAGTGATTTAATGACTTGGTTTTCATTTGAAAATATGCATCAATAAATGATGAATGTAAAGAAGTGACAATACATTTTCTTTGATGCAGAATGTAAATGATAAATGTTGTAGAGAGAACTTACGGCATTTGTGAACTCTCTGAGAACTTGTTGTGGCACCACGAGGTGCCAAAAATGACATGAATGATGTCATTTGAGTTTTCAAAATGACATAATGATGATACAGTGTGTAGAGTTGTGAAGATTCTAATCTAATAAATTTGGTGAGTTTATATAGAATTGTCATCGGTGATTAGTTAGAATCGTTGGCAATTCGAAAAAGTGGGGAAACTCACTTGAAATTGGTTGAAACCACTTCCAAAATGGTGAGTTTCAGGTTAAGGATGAAATTAAGATGAGTAGGAGTATGTTGAGGAGGTTGGGAGGCTATGGAGGTTTTTTCCTTACTAGGATAAAATAGCTTTAAATGGTTGAGGAGGTATAAATGACTATTTATGGGAGAAAATGGATGTTACGAGGGTATAATGAGATTTAAGACTTAGGTATAGCATTTGATATATGAATACAAGTTGTGTGGGTAGGTCAACAAGGGGTACCAAAAAATTGGTTTCTACATTTTCCCTTTTTTCAAGTGGTTTATAATGGAAAAACTACTAAACAAAAATGAGAGAGATGATTAGATTTGTTGAATAGGTGGCCCCCTCAAATTGGAGGTCATTACGACAAAGTGCAATGGTCACTAGTTTGAATGGATTGGTGGATAAAAAGGCATGTGTAAGGTTTCCTATATAACTAGATGTGTTTCGATTTATGATGCCCCAAGATGAGGAATGAAATATATTGCCAAAAAGGTGTGCTTATGTGACCAAGAATTCAATTTATAGGGGAACTAATGGGTTCTCGACTTATAAATGTATGACTTTTCAAAAGTAGTAGGAAAAGGTTCTAAAAGCTACAAAATCCATGGTGTGTCAGGAAATGCAGTCTTGTTATGAAATATTTTTCCACAAAGGTCGGCTTACATGACCAATAATTCAAGTGATAGTGAAACCAATGGATTCTTGACCTATAGACGTATGACTTATACGATGCAAAGAGAAAAAATGTTCCAAGAGGTGAGAAGCCCATGGTGGATTAATAAACATAGGATCTATATAAATTTAATGAATATGGATTTTAAGAGGGTCTTGGGGCCCAAAAAGGAAGCACATACTTTGAAAATGTGCAATTTTAGGAGGGATTTATAAATTCGTAGGACCATTGCATGGGTCAAGGTGTAAAAAAGTAGGGATGATGATTAAAGTCAAGGTTTGGACATCAATTAAATATATTTTGGATAATGGGAGGGTACTCGTTGGTGATTACCCAAGATCACCAAAGTGATTTATACGATCGATGGCGATTAGCCAAGATAGTCAGCGATCCGAATGGTGAATTTTTTAATATAAATAGCCCTGAAGGGTCATTTGGTGTTATTTTGATTTTGAGATAAAAACATCTATTGTACCTAATATTCCAATTTTTAGTGTTTTCAAAGTGATGAAGGTAGTTAGAGGTGTTCATCAATGTCGAGACCTACCCTAGCGAGGGTAAGTGGATTTTTTTGAATTTTTGAATTTTTTGTTTATTTTTGTTTTTTCTAATAAATGAGGAAATTGCACGTGATTTCGTATGAAATCACTAGCAATTTTTCAAAATCACATGCGATTAGAAGGATTCGCTAATGATTCTAGTGGTTTGGTAATAAGACTCATGACTTTAAGATTTTTGTGTGATTTTGATGAGTTGTGTCTCGATAATTTGTTTTTTTATGGATGAAAATGAGTGATTGACTAACTACACGAGATTAGATCCCAAAGCTATTGGATAGTGTTTGTGAGTATATACCAGAGGATGTTTGGGGGTATCTAGAGCAGGTTTGTTTTGGAGGGATGCATTATTATAGACTTACCCATAAGGATATGGGATTATTATTGGCTTTATTTGAGAGGTGGGATCATATTATGAGAACCTTCTAGTTATCAACAAGTGAGATGACCATCACCTTGGATGGCATTCATGAGATCTTGCATTACTAGTGTAGGTTCAATAGGTATACAATATAAATTAGGTAGGTAGAGGTGGTGTTATGCGAAACTATATGGAGATGATGCCTTAGATGTGGTATATTCATCCTGGGGATTTTCATATTTTTCATTCTTTAGTGATGATGAAGATGGTCGCGTGTTGATTATGATTATGATTGGTATTAGTTGTTATTCCCTACTAGATTTAGCAGGTGGTAGGTTTTCCAAGATGTTGATTCAAGTAGTGGGGGTATGTTAGAGCACAAAATAGTGTTGAGTTGGTCTCCTACTTTATTGGTTTAGACATGTAGGGAGTTATGGGCTTGTAGGACAATGAGGATATTTAGGGTTGATGTTGCATTTTTTAGAGTGTTGGGCATATGAGCACATAAAATTATCTCATACGAGGGAATTACCATGGGCCGATGGGTTGAGCTACATTACTGATGTTAGGTTTATGAGATAACAATTAGTTTTTGTGGAGATAAGGCCCAGTAAGAGGAGAGGAGCATTACAGACAAATCTTGGAAGGTTTACATGGAGGGAATATATTATGGAATCCATACATAGGTTTCCCAATGTGGTTGGGGAAGATCGGGAGATGAGAGAGACTCACTAGGAGACGTGGGTGCGGGGTTAGTGAGATGACTAGTGGGAGTTGATTAGATTTGGTTGCATTAGGAAATAATTTGGATTACTATAGGATGTTTCGAGGTAGTTGTGGCTTACAATGATGATGATTAGGATGTAGATGTTGCACTTTGCCGGAGGTTTTGGAGCCTAAATGAGGAGGGATTGGGATTTAGGATCGACACACATGGGATGGAGGTAGGTGTGGATTATGTCAAGGTTATAGAGGCATATGTTTCATGGTGGCATGGTCGGATGGATGTCTTTGAGAAATGATTTTGAGCATGTGTAGAGGCTCAACAAGAGGGTAGTATTGAGGGGTATGATGGAGTGACTTTGTTAGAGGAAACATTGAAAATTCTAGATGCAGAGAGGACCACATGGATGATTGATCAGTCACTTTGATTACTAAGTATGACAGTGCTATAGTTTCTTAATATTCCATGACTTAAGACCGAGATTATGTTACTAGAGATAGGTATGATTTGAGCCAAGAAATTAAAATCTGTGTAGGGGGAGCTCACCCGAGGTAAGAGCAGAAAGAGATATATACCATCATGAGAAAGATACCTTGCAATGGGATTTTGGGTCACTACGAGGTCTATATTAGGAGCAGAGATCGAGGAAACCAAGGAAAATCTAGTGGACATATGGGGACACCTAGTAACATGAGTTTTCATTATCAAGCATTGTGATATAAGATAAACTATTACGATGGTATAGTTAAGTGGAGGCTTCTAGATGAGCCTAGATATGGTGAGTAATTGGGTTTTTGATGACAGGATCCCATTAGGAAGCACCACAATCGTAGGTCAGCCATCGAGAGGTCCAGGTGAGGGACCACCTAAAGATCCCGATGAAAACCAAGGGAGAGTGTTGGAGGCAACGTTCACTTGACGGGCTTACAACTCACTACATAGTTTTGTAGGCCCATTTGAGATATTTTTATGTATGATAATTTTTTATGTATGAGGCTCTTGAAGCCCTTTGATGATGTATAGACATTTTGATGTATGAGGATCTTTGAATCCCTTGATGATGTATAGAAATTTTAATGTGTGTGTGTGTGATTTCAGATTTGTGTTATTTTTGAGTTTTTATGATTTTGATGTGATGTGTTATGGAAATATCTTAAATGTATATGTTATAATGTGATTTTGATGATCTTATATATACTTGTGACAAATGATAATCTTGTTGTATGATTAATGCACTATACGATGGATAAGAACATGATGTGGGATGTTTTCTTCCTTACTATTATTAGCATATACATAACATGTGATGGTCAATTTATTAAATGTGTGACACTACACGTGCAACATGGTAATTAGTGTTAACATATGAATCGCAATGGTTAGTTAAACTAGGATCATATATGGATGTGAGAGAGTTGTATTTACCATTTTCTAACATGGGAAATATTTGTATGAAGTGAGCACGTGGAAATGGGTCTTTCTTGATGGCTCTCTAGTTTTTCCACTTCTTTATGATATATTATTACACAAGTTTATCAATGCATGAAGCTTTCCTTTTATGGTAAATTTGGAATGTGGGAAGCTTTCCTAGGATGGTTATTTTTTTATTTTGATATAAGTGTTGATCGATCCGGGAATCCATTTTGATATCAAGACTTATCAATGCGATAAGTCATTTTTTATCATTATGTGTATTTTTATTAGGCAGCCATCCTTCAAGGGAGTAGTCTACAATTTTATTGACCTTTAATTTTATGATAGTCATTCTTTGAGGGAGTGGTCTACAAATTTATTTTATTATAGTTTTTCTTTTGATAGGCATCCTTCGAGGAATCGGTCTATATTTTGATTATTTCCATCTCGTAGATATTTTTATTTTTAGAGCTAAGGGCAAGCTTGGGTGATCATTTATAAGGGCATAAGTAAATGTACAAGCTACATATATATCACATCATTAATAGGGTAGGTGGAGATAGTGTGTGAGTAATGATTGTGGGGTTCCCTAACTAAAAATAGGGAACTTGTCCATGTGGAATATGCTATGATAAGATATGTGGTTCCCATAAGTTCATAAGTGGTATGTTGTTGGAAGACCACATAATTCTAAATCATTACAAGAGTGAGGGAATGTGTGGGTTGATGGAAGGAGATCTTAGTTTGAATAAGGTCTTATGATTCAATATGTTAACAATAAAATGTTCATAAGTGTAGGGTGTTAAGAGGTTCCTTTTCAGGTTTACCATCAAGTAAGGCTAAACGATAAGCTTTAGACCCATATTTATGAGTGATAATATATGGTCCCAGAGATAGTTTGGAAAAACTTCCCATGTTTACTCTTTTCCATGTTAGTGACATGTTGATTTTCTTTTAGAACAATATCACCAATGTTGAAGTCACGTTGCTTAAAATGTTTGTTATATTCTCTTTTTATTCATTCTTGATAAATTTTGATATGTTTGAGGAAGTTAGACAACATTATTCTAAAAATTCTAGTTGTGATAGACGTTCTTGATTATAATCCTCATCAAAGATGAGGTCTCGAAAAGAGATGTGAGAGATGGAATTTGAACTTCAAGAGGAAGAATGGATTTGGTTTCATATACTAAGGATAAGGTAATATCACCCATAGGCTTGAAAAATATTATGATATGCCCATAATACAAATTGGATTTGAAGATGTCAATCTCTACCAACCTAATCAACAGTTTTGATAAATATTGTGTTGAGGTTTTTATTAGATGCTTTAGCTTGACCATTTTCTATTGATAATAAGGTGTGGAAAAGTTGAGTTTGATGTTGTAGGTGTTGTAAGTTTTTTTAAATTTAATTTTGAATGATTTACCATTACCTATGATGATTTTATGAGGTATATAAAAGTGATAGATAATGTGATTTTGGATGAATTCGACGATTGTATCTTGTTTAGTGGAGGTAAGGGGATTACTTCTACCCATTTTGTAAAATATTCAGTTGTTGTAATGATGGAATTGTGTCATTTTGATGAACGAGGGTTAATAAGACCAATGAGGTAAATCCCCATTGCAAAAAAGGACAAATATCTTAAGCTAGTTAGAGAGTGTGACTAGGGATGTTTGTAATATTGGATTGTTGTTGATATTTGATGCATTTATTGACATAGTCATGACAATCTTGGTTAAGCATAGGCCAATAGTAGCACATCTGTAGGATTTTTTTAGCTATAGTTAATCTGTTGAAATGTCCACCGCATATGTCATTATGGAATACTTGGATAGCTAGATGAGCCTCTATATTTTTAAGACATCGGAGGTTAAAACTCTCTTTTGTAAAGGATACCCCATATTATGACATAGTAGGATATGCAATGTTGAAAATATTTTACCATTTATGAATAGATCTAAAGGTATTTTTCTTGTGGAAAGATAGTTGTATTTTTCAGTATACTAAGTGTCATATTGGCTATTTTTTGTATGATTGATAGTGGGGAGATTAGTGTTCTTATAGGATGGTTGATCCAGTTTGTTTACATCAACAAATATTTTGGAATCATCTAGTGATAAAGGGATGATAGAGGTGAGAGAAGCCATGGTATCTCAAATTTTTAGATGAGTGAGTGGTGGTTTGTATGGATTTCGTAATGATCAAAGAGTTTCGTTATCACCAAAAATAGCACCCTCTAATTATGTTGTTGAATTTGTATACGAGCAAAAATTGTTTTTAGGTAACATAGGATTGTGTCTCAGTTGTGGGACTACTAACCGAGACAAACCTCTAGAGAAGGTCAACTTCCTCTACCTGATCCTAATGCTAAACTAATCCTAGAATGGAAAATTCATCTAACTAATCCTAATCTAACCATGCCAAGAGACTAGAGAGAGAGAGGGTTAGAAATATGCATGAAAGGAAAATCCTAAACTAAAAAAGCTGATAACACCAAGAAAAGGGGGTATAAATATCTTATTGAGGGAGAAGGAAGGAGGAAAATGTAAAAATTAAAGGCCAGTGCAGATGTGACACAAACCAATTGCTTTTCTTTGGGTTCTTAACCCCGTTGCTTCTTAGTTATACCAAGTTGAAATTCGCATTACTTCATCTTCCTCGTGGGTTTCTCGGGATGTAATTTCGTAACTCGGGTTTGCACTTGAGAATTACTTTGTAGTAATACCAAGTCACATTCCCACATAAATTTGTTCTCGTACCTTTACTTTGTGGGTTTTATATATTACTTTACTTACATTTTTTAATGAGCTTTGCTTCAAACTTACGAGTAAGTTTTACTTTTCAACAATGTCAAGCTCAACCCCCACATTACACTCTGTCTTTGCCCTTTTCTTGCGGATTTTATAACTAATTCACTCATATATTCAAGCCTACTTTTCTTCATTACTTTAGTATTAAAGTAACATCATATTTCTGCACTACTCCCCTCCTTCTTTGTTCTATGGTTTTGGAGATGCAATGTCTTTGCTCGTATTTTAACTTGAACATTACTTTGAATTTGGTGTGACTTGTATTCTGCACCACACTCTTTGATTATTCACTTCGCCTTATTTGCGGGGTTTTTCAACATATTTACTTGATTTCTTATAGAAGTAAAGAAATATCATTTCTCCACTTCCAGATTCATCACTCGAAACTCCATAAAGATTCCCAAGTGTAGTTTTTTCAAGTTTTCCAATTTTACGAGGGTGTAAAAATGGATAATAATTTAGCGACCTCCGGGGGTAATCTATGTTGGCCATTTTGGGCTATTTTTTCATTGATGTCAACCCCCATTGATGGAAAAGGGTGTCATGATGTTTTATGATTATCCATAATGATGTATTTCGGTATCATTTATGAATATTGAGTTGTTATGTCAAGTATTGGTGAGTTCAAGTGTTGTCTTAGAGCATGTTTGAGTATGCCTAGTCATGGTATGAGTATTATTGAGGAGATTAGTTAATGTCATGAGATAAAACATGGTTGATATAATTTTTCATGGGTTTTCATGGTTCTGCATTGAGCCAAAGATGGTCGATTCTTTGTTGAGTCGGGTCATTTCGGGCTTGTTTCTAGCCATGGAGCATCCAGAATCATAAGCATGTGTGATATTTAGACCCAATAAGTTATTTTAGAGCATGGTTTCAGCATGGTGGTAGTTTAACTAAGTTTTATTGTTAGTTTCGGTTCATAGTTCAAAAGTTTGATGCATATTTGAGGTCCTTGGGAAGCTACATGTGAGAAACAGATAGTTTGGCACATGAAAGTATCAGTGGCTGGAACTATTGAGAGGTAAATATGACATTAGGATGTTTTGAGATGTTATTAGGGTGTGTCATTGTTATTTTGGAAAAATTTAATGTTTCCATGATGATTATTTTGCAAGATATGCAAGTTTTGGCAAAATCGGGTAAGTTATAGTCTAATTTTCAAGCAAAGTTGGATCTTCTGATGCTCGCTATGAAATGTATGATTTGCATGGGGACATGATCTATTATAAATATATTCTAATATCAGTTATTAATCTTTCACAAAAATAATTAGGTGGTTTTATCGTCACGTTTTTATGAACGATTGTTAAGAAGGTAAAGTGGTATAAAATCCTAACTAGGAGCACTTCACAAAAAGTGAGTATATCAGCCCAGTTTTGATTGGTTCCTCAAATGTGATGATTGGATGTTGTATATGACTCCTCAGTACTTCCAGAAATGTATGGTTGAGGTCATGGTGATGAGTGGACCCCACCTAAAAACAACAGTTTCTAGAGAAGAAGGTTTTAGGATAAGACGGTCCAAAGGAGTAGCTTTCAAAATTTATGGTGCATGATGTTTGGAAATTTTTATTGATTTCCATAGAGTTTTCATGACATTTTATTTAATTTTCATGATGTTTTGAGGTCCAAATAGGTTGATTGGTCGAGGGTAGTTTTGGGATCTCAAATAGTAGGGTTTAGTAAAATGGCCATAACTTGAGCTACAAGTGGAGATTTGAGATGATTTAAGTTGTGTTGAAAAGTATATTCAGATATGTTTTAAGTGATATGTGGTTTTTATCATGATGAGGTAATTTGACATGATTTATAGGGAATTCTTTGGACATGAATATTTTTGGCAATTCATGACAACATGTTATGATCGAAGTTTGATGCTATTTGAGGCATGAGATAGATTGGGTGATGATTTATATCACCTAAAATATGAATAGGTATGAATTTGGGATAAAATTGATTCATTTAGAGGTATTTAATATTTTTAGAAATGGTTTTATGAGATAACCTTTGGAAACTAAAGTTTTGGCAAAGTTAATCAGGTGAAGGAAAATGTTGTTGTTGTTTGACGTTAAGGATGTTTCATGAATTCTAACTTACTTATAATTGTTATAAAGGTTATACCATGTATTTTTATTGGTCACATGACATTTTTTTGTTTAGTAGAAGTGATTTTATGATCAGATGAAGTTTCCAAGGTGCTGAAGGGTGCAGGAAATAACAATTTTGAGAAATACAAAGGATATTGGGCCCATTAAATGAAATAATCTTATTGGTTAACAAAAATTGTTACCATGGTTAATGTTTAAATTATGTATTACTCATTTTTATGAATATGGGATCTTGACTAAGCATGGTTTTGGAATGAGGATAATTTTGGCATCCCAATACATGTGTTTTAGTGATTTTTAGATCATGAAATGAAGGGTTTTTGCTAGACCGGCCTACTTGGGTAACTTTTAGATGTTGTGGAAAAGTTATGGGATGTTTTTAATGATGCATGGGTTGAATTTATCATGAGGTACTGACCTCATTTTGGTTAGAAATAATAAATGCATATAAAAGTGATGTTTTGGCTCATTTGGTGAGCTAGTCTTGCATGGGGAGAAGTGCGACCCATATGTGTGTGTGTGTAATAGGTATGGATGCATGTTTTGAAGACTGATAAGGTTCATGACAGGTTGAATATTGTTTGAAAAAAAAATTGTAAGATTTTAGAGGCAAGAAAAGTCCATGAAGACCTAGAGAGAGCAAGTTGAAGAAGGTGTGCTTGAGAGAGAGTTTGAAGGAATTTGGAGCTGAAATTTGGGATCACTATCAGTTGTGGTATCAGCATATTTTCAGTGGTCATACTTCTGAAAATATCTTATGATGAGTCATATTCATAGGAGTCTCTTGTTGTGATTCATATCAACAAGGGTTTAGGGGTTGGTGTTCCTTATGGGGTTGGTGCCTCACTAAATAAATCTCTTGTGATGTGTAATATTCACTTGAGTCCTTTATTGTGTGTAATATTAGAAAAAAATTAGGGATTTTTCTCCTTTTGGGTTATGTTCCTCACTAAACAAGTATTTTAGGATGTGTAATATTCTTGCAAGTCCTTTCTTTGAGTAATATAAGCAATGGTTTAGGTGGGTTTTCTTCCCCTTGAGGGTTTCCCACTTATATCTGGTGTTTTGTGTTCTCTCTCTTGATTATTGTAGATATGATTGTTTATTACACACATAATAAGTTTACATGGTTTGTTGATATTGAATGATTAAGTTGAATGATGAATCTAAGCAATTGGAAATGAAGTTGTAATTGTTGTATGATTGATTCATCCCCTCTCACCACTATGATTCCAAAAATATTCCTACTAGATTGAAAGATTAGTGGCCTTGAAGCATCCATAGGTATGGATTCTACCAAAAAAACTAAAAACTGATCTGGAACTTAATTACAAACCCCTGAGACCACTTTAATCACTTAACTTGAACCTAAAATTATCCCAAAAGATAATTTATGCCAAGTATGAAGAATTGAAATGATTTCTTGGCAAGGATGAAGGTTGGAATATGCCCAACTTAGCTTATTGGCTCTAAATTTAATCATGAAAAACTTCAATAGTATATACAAACATGAAAAGACATACATGTTCAAAGTGGAACATGCAAAGTGTGCACAAGAACTTATGAGAGCATAAATAAACCTACCTATTCTACTCTATCCAAAGGGAAATGAAACTCAAACAAATCATGCAATTGGTAGGGAGAAGTAGTTTCCCTTCCTCATAAATTGAGACCATGCAACTAATTTGGGACTGAACATGGTTAGTAATGAGAATGAAAAACTAACTATAAGCTCATTTTCCACCTGGAAACAAAATAAATACCTCTTTTAGTTGGTCTGTATTTGTCTTTAAGAGGCATTTCAGCTGATCCTTAGAACTTTGAATCTCTTGCTCATTCTTTGAAGTAATCATGACTGATTACAACTCCTTCCTTAGTTCTAAAGAAGCCAAATATTTTATTGGGCATGGTTTTATCCTCTTAATTTTCCCATTGCTATGAAACTCAACTCTATAAATGGATTCATCGTGTAGAATTTCTTGAATGGAGCTACTTGTAAGCTGATCTGAACCTTGTGGTGCTTCAACAAACAACTCTTCCTCCTTTAAAAGTGTCTTCTCCATGATTGCTTCTAAATTTCTAATGGTGTCATCATTGTTCTCTTGTTCGAGCATGAAGTTTGAAAGATAAAACTCTTCTTCATTGTCTTCATGAGGATTGTTTTGGTTATGTTATTCCTCAAAGTTCTCCTTCTCCTTTATTGCAAAGTTTGATAAATAAAACTCATCCACACAATCAGATTCTTGCAAGGATGAGGTGGAAGTGGGATCTGAAATTTCATTAAAAAAATAAAGAAAAAACCTCCCTATGATCTCTTCTTCATCCAAGACTTCTAAATATGATTTATTCTCCTCATTTGTTGACTCTTGTGGAGATAAAATAACAGCCTCCACGAATATAGTGCCATCATGTACACTACAAAACTCATCCACACAATCGATTCTTGTAAGGATGAGGTGGAAGTGGGATCTGAAATTTCATTAAAAAATAAAGAAAAAACCTCCATATGATCTCTTCTTCATCCAAGACTTCTAAATATGATTTATTCTCCTCATTTGTTGACTCTTGTGGAGATAAAATAACAGCCTCCACGAATATAGTGCCATCATGTACACTACACTCGAACATAAGGATTGTTGATCATCTTCTTAATGTGCCTTCTCATCAATAAAAACATCTTCCAAATTTTGTTCTTCTATCTCAATCTTTGTTGAAGGCTTGACCAGCTATGGTATTTAATTGGAATCAAACTTTGTAACCCATTCTTTCAATTTTATTTCCATTTTTTCAATGTTGGCTTCCTCAACTTACTACCCCCTTGACTGATTTTTTGATTTTTTCCTCCCAAAATGGATTTGGGAATGCAAGTGGAGGGGTGGGTTGGGTCTCAACTGATTTTTGTAATTATTGCAGTGAAGGGGAAGGTTTTGCACTTTCTTGTGGAGGGGATTGATTTTTTGAAGGAAAATGGGCAGAGATATGAAAGTGTGATGGAAGGGTGGAAGATGGAGAAATGGAACCCTTAATGGCAGCGCAAAGAAAAAAAGCTAGGAATATGAAACTTGGGCTTGGGTAGTCGATAAGGCATATGCATTAGATATTGACATGGAAAAGGTTTAGGAACATCCCATTGACAAAATTATCTAACCTTAGGTTTATCAACTCCTAATGCTTGCAATGAAGAAATGAAACCAACCATTTGAATGAGAGACTCACTCATTGTCTCAAGCCTTTATTATGCACTAATCTAAATAGTTATAGGATCTCTCCATGGATAGGGTTGCCTAAAACTAGGTTGTTTAGCATGCAATATTTGTATTTGTCCCTTGAAAACTTGAAATATATTCTCTATTCTTTGAATTCTACCTTCAAAATCTTCATCTCCAGTGTAGAATGGCCTCCAAAATCTGCATACTCCTGCTCTTGAACAACTCCATAGTTTGGTGAATGACCAAACTAATTTGCATTTAGCTCATAGGAATATGAAAAATGATTTTGATGATCATAAATCTTATTTGGAGGTGTGTTATAACATCTTGAAGATGGATTTTGCAAGGTTGGAGGTGGCTTTGAATGGCATTGTTTTTGTTGTAAATGGGAATTCTAAGAAGAGAATGAAGCCATGACTGTAAAAATTCATGAATGAAAGAAAATGGATCAAAATAGATGGAAAATAAATGTCTACTTGAATGAGAGAATGGGTTATTTGGATCAGTGGAGTCACCAAATGTGATTGAAACATGCCTCCAAAGGTGAGATCTCACCAAGGACACATCAAACTTAGTGAAATGAAATTTGCACATAAGGGAGGGTAATGGAACCCCCTCTAAAAGAACTTGGATGCACACCTATGAAGTATAAATCCTTTAAACCTTGTCCTACTAGGCATGCAAAAAAACAGTAATGACAAAAACCGCACCATATGATTGTGTTGTTGAATTTTGAATGAGCAACCAGTGTTTTTGGGTAACATGGGATTGTCTCTCATTTGTGGGACTAATAAAAGAGACAAACCTCCAGAGAATTCCATATTCCTCTACCTAATCCTAATGTTAAACTACTACTAGAAGGGAAAATGCAGCTAACTAATCCTAATCTAACCATGCTAAAGGACTAGTGAGAGAGAGAGAGAGAGAGAGACAAAGAGTTAGAAAGATGCATGAAAGGGAAATTCTACACTAACAGAGGTGATAGTACGAAGATAAAGGGGTGGAAATATCCTATTAAGGGAGAAGGAAGGAGTAAAATGCAACAAAGAAAGGTCAGATAGTTGTGATACAAATCAAGGCTCCATTCACTATCTTTTCTCCATGAAACACAACAACACAAACCTGCAAATGAGAAATACATGTATAGAACAAAGACAAAGAATAGAGAGGCAAGGAGATACAATAAAATGATTGTTAGGGTTGAAATAACACCATAAAACATAGATTTTATTTCTCTTAGAATAACATTTTCCATGTCCATGTGAAGGCTTACAACTCAACATTACTCTATAAATTTTTTGACAAATTTCCATTACATGAACATTCCCCCCTAAAAATGTGCCTTAAGCACTTACATTTATTGATCCCAGAGAGAAGAGAGAGAAAGAGAGAGAGAGAGAGAGAGAGAGATATTTCCCAAGCTTGTTTTCGTGTTATCAGCCCTTTTAGAAGCTCAAAAAATGATTGTTGGCATCAGATGATTGACACTTGGCTGGGTTTTTTCTTAGAGCTCAAGGAAATGTGATATCCCCATGTTTTCTTCATTATTTCACCAATTTCTTCCTTTCAAAATATGATTTTCTTGGTTCCAAGATATAGAGCATAAAAAAATGATTCTATTGATATAAATTTTATTAAATTTGGAGTTCATAGAAGAAATTTATGCCCATGTGGGTTTATGGAGTAGCCCTTCTTGACTTGTGGGTTTCGAGCTCGCATTAATCCTTAGCAAGCATGATCTTAAATCCCGCAACACTTGCCTTTTCCTTTACCTCATTTTGGGATTTCAAAATTACTTTGCTTCGGGTTCTCGACCCCCCATTTCTTCTTAGTTATGCCAATTCAAAACTCTACATTACTTCATCTTCCTCATGCATTTCTAGGATCTGTTGCTAAACTCGGGTTTCGCTGAGAATTACTTCAAATTAATGCCAAGTCACATTCCTAAATAACTCCTTTCTCGTGTCTTTTCTCTCGCAGGTTTTTGGATTGATTTACTCACTTTTTAAGCAATATTTGCTTTGGACTTGCGAGTAAGTTTTACTTTGTAGCAATGTCGAGCTCAATGCCTACATTAAACTCATCCTTCGCCCTTTGCCTTGCAGATTTTAGAACTGATTCACTCGTGGATCGAGCATGCTTTTCTTCATTACTTTATCAAGTAAAGTAACATCTTGTTTCTGTACTTTACTCCCTCATTTTTTCTACTAGTTTTTGGAATGCAACTGCTCTACTCACGTTTTGACTTGAGAATTACTTCAAAGTTGGTGCAACTCGCATTCCCACACTACACTCTTTACTTCTTCATGTCTGCTTCTTTGTGGGTTTTTTCAAAAACTTACTTGATTGCTTTTATAAGTAAAGTAATATCGTTTCTCCGCTTCCAGATTAATTAATGAAACTCCATGAAGCTTCCTAAGCCCATTTTTTCAAATTGTCCAATTTTGTAGGGGTGTAAAAATGGATAACAGTTTCAGGAGATCTTCTAAAATAGTTTTGTATTTTTGTAAGATTTCATTTTTACATTGATAGATCCATTTGATTTTATTGGTGACAAGTTTTGAATCCCCGTAGATGTCCATGATTTGTATGAACAAGAATGCAACGGTCTAAAGTCCCATGATGAGGGAATCATATTCTGCCATATTATTTTTGAAATGTAATTTTAGCTTGAAGGATAGCGGAATAGGGGTGTCCCAAGGGGGTATTATGACTATTTCGAACCCCATTGTCTACATTTGGACCCATTAAAAAATAAGGTCATTTTGAGAGGGGTGTTATCGTGATCAAGAGTGTTGATAGATTCATTAGGGAAGTGTTCACAAGGGATTTGATTAGTAGGAAGGGGAGATTCAGGTGAGCTAATCGGTAATGACATACCCCTTAATTGATTTTTGAGTAATAAATTCAAATTCAAAATCTATCATGAGCATAAGTCATATGGTTATGGATTATTGTGGTATGGTTTAGATTGCATGGATTTCAGTGGATTTAAATTTGTGACTACATATATTTTTGATTGAGGAGATAGTAATGGATTTTAGAAGTTGTGAAGTACAAGGCACAACATAACTTTACTACTTTTGAATAACAAGCTTTGTAATCATGAATGGTGTGGCTTATGTAATAGACTACCTATTCCTTATCTTGTTCTTCTTGATGTGCTAGCATGGCTCCCAAGGCATGGTCAGTAGTAGAGATATAGAGGTAGAAGGTCTTCCCCTCGCATAGAGGTGTAAGCATTGAAAGTGATAAGAGGTATTGTTTAAGGGCATCAAAGGCTCATTGACAATCATTTTCCCACTTAAAGTGGATGTATTTTCTGAGAAGGTGATGAAAAGGTTGAAAATGGTCTGATAGTTTAGAGATAAAACAACGAGATCGATTAAAGCTTTCCTTGAAGGCTATGGAGTTGTTTGATATTAGATGGAGGAGGAATTTTGATAATGGCTTTGACTTTCATGGGGTCAACCTCAATTCCCCTAATAGACATTATAAATCCTAGGAGTTTTCTGTGAGAACTCCAAATATGAATTTAGAGAGTTTAAGGAGGAGAAATAACTATAATATGCATGTGAATATCATTTTGAGGATAGCTAGGTGGTCTCTGGCATTTATATTTTCCTAAGGTATCTTCCACGTAGTCTTCTAAGGTTTTTGGATGACATCATGAAATATGTAGGTCATAGCGTGCTGATAAGTAGCTCCTGTATTTTTACGCCAAAGGGCATTATTGTATAGTAGAAGTTTCCCCATAGGGTGATAAAGGATGTCTTATGTTGGTCTTCTGGTGTGATGCGAATTAATTATAACTAGAGAAACCATCCATAAGAGACATCATTTTATGTCCTATTGTTAGATCGACGAGCTGATCAATGTTAGGTAGGGGAAATCATATTTTGTTCAAGTGAGGTTAAGGTCTCAAAATCGCATACATATGTATAATTTCCCAGTGGATTTAGTGATAGGTACAATGTTAGAAACCCATTGGGGATAATTGATAGGTAGTATGAAATTGGATGAAAGAAGATGTTGGATTTCTTATTTGAATAATAGTGCAATGTGAGGATGCATCCTATGAAGCTTTTTCTTCATGAGCTTAGCATCTGGGATGGTGACGATATTATGGATAATGATAGTAGGTTATATATCGGGAATATCATTGTAGGACCATTTGAAATATTGATTTTATTTAGATAAGAAAGTAGTGAATTGATGGAGTTCATGTGGATCTAAAGCTTGACCAACATTGATAATATGTGGTTCTTGTGATGTGACGATATTAACATCAATCGTTGATGCTTTGAGAAGAGTATACATGTCGGGGGTAAAGATTACTTAATGTAGTGATCCTCAAAACCTATATAGGTTAAGATAGTGTTGTCATCATGGAAATGGATAATGTTGATAGTGGGATAATCATTTTTCTATCATGTGTGGTAATGTCAAAGGAAGAGCTTTAGTTTTACCATTAGCTTGGTAAGTTAGCGGTCCCAATGTAATAACATTGATTAAAAAAAGTCACCATGGATGGATACGGTATTGTCGTTGTCAAAGGATGGGTCCGGAAATGGTGATAGGGATGGTTGAGGTTTTAATGTTGGTAATGATGAGCTTGAATAAGATGCTTTAAAGTCGAGGCCCTATTTTTTATGATATTTCCTCGAGTCTTCAAAGAGTAAAATGTGCGTACCTTGCTCGTACCTACCCAGACAAAAACCGTTCCATGTGCAGTGGTAAAGATAGGTTTGGAAAAATTGAGGCTTAACTAAGAGTGAAAATCTGAGGAAAATGGTTGAGCATGAGGTTGATTATCAAGATGAGACGAAGGGAAATTGATGCCTCCATACACAAGCTACATTCAAGGAAATGTGTAGTAAAGGAAATATTATTTCATAAGTTAGGCTCATATAGTGGTTGTTTTTTGGTTCTCCCATATTTTTTGGGTGTAGGGAGTGCATTGAGGGTTAGGAGGCAGTACTCCCCCAATGAGAGACATTTTGTGACATCTTCAAAATATTGATCATCTAGTATTTTGGATGTGTGGATAAAGAAACTCATAGAGTTCGATTCAAAGATGTGGAGTTTTGTAGGGGAAGGAGCACATCATCAGGCTTATAGTTCATATGAAAATATTTAAATGGATTAGTATCAATGGGAATGATAATGGTTTTACCCTTTTTTTACTTTAGAAACCGATGTAAAGTAAACGGGACACAACGTAAAGTGCATATCCATGGATGAACTAGTAGTATGTTGTATTGGAATTATCCTTCTATAAGATAGAAGAGTTCCTGAAGATTTTTGACGCCTCTTTTAATAGGTAAGATAATTGTGCCCAAGGTGGGAACAATAGTATCATTAAATGCACATAGGATAACAAGTGATTGAGAAACAATGGTATCAGGTAATTGAAGTTGTTTGAAGGCGTGAGATGATATTATATTGATGATAATACCATTGTCAATATTAACTCTTTTGAAAAGAGTATCGTTGATTTGGAAAATGACAAAGAAAGGGAGGTCATGATCCTCAATATGTAGTGATGGAATCTCATAATCATCAAATGCGATGGATGAAATAAATTTTAGGCACCGAGATGGCTTGAAGGGCTTATATCATGGTTTCTTGATGTTGTGGAGAGTTTTAGATAAGTTTGTAAAGGGATATTTTGATGGGTGTTTGATGTAACTATTTGAGAATAGTATTCTATATGGATGTTTTGGATTGAGTATGAGGTGCTGCAAGGATGGAAACCTTGGCTTTAGAAGATGATGGATTGGATGGTTGAGGGGAGCAATGGAGATAGAGATTTTAGTTCTATCTTGATTTTGGGATTTCAAATATTGGGTGTGTGCTCCCATGGTGATACGGATAGCATATCTTTAGAAGAGAGGGTTTTATTATAAGAGTCCACGCTTTGACTAGACAAGGCGCCAAGTGATGGGTTAGGATTATTATGTTTAGGATTTTGAGAGATAACTTTTACTTGATGTTTGGATCTTTTCATGTAGAGATCAATATGTGGAATAGGATGGTTTTTATTTGTTGGGAGGTTTCCTTTATTAGCGACACTCTTGGTGATTTAATATAAATGCAATTAAATCTAATTACAAATTTACTACTGTAATAAATGATGTACAAGTGCTGATATACGAAAAGAAACAAGCAAACTAGCATGTACAAATATAAATCCCTAAGCAAGAGATAGAGATAAGAAGACTTAGCTAATATTTGTACAATATGGAAATAATCTAGGTAGGTGAAATAGAAAACAAATTGTAGACAATGTTGTTGATGCTTACTAGAAATTTTGTGACTCGAGAGATGATGCCGGAAAAGGCACCTGCAGCGGGGTAGGGGCACCCAAGCGCCGGAAAATGGATCTAGGCATTGGTGGTTGTGCAAATGGTTAGGATCTAGTTTATTACTCGTGTCACAAGGGTTTCACAGCTTGGTCATTGTCTACCACTTGATGTTCACACCTTGATCACCAAATATATATATAACTTGCAAGAAATAAAGTTTGCTTGCACATACCAACAAACCACATCAAACCTAAAAATAATGGGGAGTTGTAATGACCTCGGTGGTCACCTAAAGAGTGAACTTATGACCAAGAACTACACTAAATCTCAAACTCCATGTAGTTCTTGTGTGTGTGTAGAAATGATGCCCTAGGATTCCCTTTTCTAAGGTACATGGTAATAGCGGGCTAGATCTAGAATGTAGAAGATGTATAGAATGTGTGGGATGAAATAGAATAGACTTCCCCTTCCTATGTTGTGTATGCAGAAATATGCATCCCTTATCCCTTGAGTGAGTGCTAGATGGATTCCTTTGAAGTGCTTTTTTCCCTTTAAATGAAAACTTAGGTGGTAGTATGTAATTCTTAGTGTTTGGTCCCTATTTTTGAGAAGTAACTAAGTATATATATGATTCTCTTATTTAACTTTCGTAATTGACAACTGGAAGGCCAACCCATAAGTGAAAATGAGCACCCAATATGGACATAAGTGCCTAGTTGTTAGTATCATAACTGGGCACCGATGTGTAAAGGCCATAAAATATAAATCATTTAGGTTTCGTTAGGGTTGTAGGGTGTGTAAGAATAAAGAGAAAGTAATATACTAATAACACCCCAAACATTTAACACAAATTAACTAGTTTAAAGCAAGAACAACACCATATTGATATAAAGTTAATGCAAAGCTAAGGAATGAAACATCAATGATAAAATCTTAATAGCATAATAATGGAGATTAAATGAAACTAACATCTAACATCTAAGCATGCCTACTAGTATGTTTGATTAAATAACATAGACCTAAATAGATCTAGGAGCAATCAAATTGGGAATGGTTGTTACTCCACAAATGGTGAGGAGATATCTCTAACACAAGACTACATGTCATGTTAGATACCCTCCTACTAACCATAATGAAGGCTTTAGGAAAAGATGAGCATGTGAATCCTTAAAGGAGTTTAGGCTCTTTCACATATATCTTATATGAGACTAATAATAAAATCATGGTGTAAAGTATTAAGGTAAGAGGCGAATTAGTTTTATAGTTTTCCTTTTAGGAGAAACTTGTATTTTGGTGCATGTGGGACTAAAAGCCCTAAATTAGATTATAATTTTTAATCATGATTACACCTTACTAATCATAATAAGTGATTTACCAAGTGATTAAGAGCTATGAAGCCTTAATCAACCGCTTAGGGTCAACTAAGAGGTAGGATAAGCTTTTGAGGCTTGTTGAGATGTTGTGGAGGAAAGTGGGGTGATTTTGAGTGGTTGGAAGAGTGGTTTAAGAAAATATTAGGGTATATTGACCAAAACAAGGGAAAAATAGGCTTAATTAGCTAATAATCACTAATTTTTTGTTTTGAAGAGGATTTTGACTTACGATTCGTCGTAAAGTGACATCCTGAATGCGAAAGAGGTTTGGTGATCAACGAAGTGTTTTTTAATTGACCAAAGTGGTAAGAAATGTTAGTTAATTAGCGGAAATCACTAATTATAATGAAATTGGTGAGAATGAGAGTGATTTGTGTGCATTTTGGCAATAAGATTGCAAAAGTGGAATTTAGGTGTCTACATTTTCCCCTGTTTGAGGTGAAGTTAGTGACTTCACTTCAAATATAGTAGAAAAGCATAAACAGTAAATTTTTGAAGAAAAATTAGCAGGATGAAGGATTCCCCCTTGAGTGTTGATGGGGTGATAAAAGAAGTCAATCAATGATCGAAAATATGATTGAAATGGATAGAAGAAATAGGATAGAACGGGCGCGAAACCCTTGGTTTTTTTAGAAGAAAAAAGGATAGGGATAAACATGGTTGTTTATTGCCCTAGGTGATTTGGAAGAAAAATTAGTAATGATAATAAATGATAATAGAGAATATAGGACAAGCCCAATATTTGCATCTAGTCTTTTAATAAGAAACCTATTCATATCATTTTTCCCCTAGGTATACATCATCAACCTTTATTGAAATGAAAAAAAAATGTAAGATAACATGAAAGATAAATTAATAACATTTTTCATTGCTACATAACTCCATGCGACATACATAATGCAATTCAATACGAGAAAGTAAAAGGATATCTAAATCAAATGCAACATACACAATGCAAGGCAATAGGATAAATTAAACCAGCTAACCTAATAGAGAAACCATTACAATCACATGCACTCAAACAAACAAATTTTAAGATAGTTGCGCTAATTTTTTGTTATCAAGTTGTAGTTCTTGAATGTTTGTGTTGTAACAACAAGGGTTAAAAATGGTGCCCTACAAAAGGATACATGCAAGGGGAATAAGAGAGGACACAAGTAGTCCCATGGAAAATATTTCATGTGCTACTGACACAGTCTCTGACAACTCATTGTTGCATGGGAGTACCAACATAGCATACTGGCCCGAGCTTTTGTTAATGGAGGTAGATCACAATGAAAGTCACTTGAGACCAAAACAATCAAGAACCATAGAAAGATGATTTTGTAAGACATATTTTGATGTTCAAGGATAATGCAATTGACACAGGCTTTAGTTGTGTATATGTTGTTTACCATTTTTTGTAAAATTTTAAATTTTTACAATTTTTTGGATTTTTAATGATTTTATCAAAAAAATTAAATTTTGGTTGTTTTGACTTTTTTACTTTCACGGAAGAAAATACTATAGAGGAAATGACTATACATAAGATGTTTCCAAAAGTGACCATGAGGCAAAAATATTCTCCGAGTAGTAGAAAAGGCTGTTGGGATGCCAAAAAACATGCTCCAGGGCAATTAAACGGGTGCAAAAATAATTATTTATTAAAAATAATCATCACGGATAATATTAGAATAAATTAGAAGAACCATGATGGTTTTAGGGAACCTCGGGGATGAGAAAATCATTGTGGGAGGTAAAAATGGGTAAATAGGCCGTCATGGCCAATTAATTTACCACATTCACTTACCATTTACTGTTGATCGGAGATCTGACCTACGGAGAAGATGGTGAGGGTGCAGAGCCGAAAACATCATACGGATCACATGAGGGATTACATGAGGCTCCCAGTGGATGGACCACAGGTACACAAATATCTTCTTTACCCTTGTCAATTATTAGCATTTAATTTTGATTAAAATGCACGTGTTTTTAGGGTAGAATTAGGGCTTTTTAGTGGAGGAAATGCACAAGAGCAGCCCTAGGGGTACACCTTTACTGCACTATGGATGGGCTTGTATCTACCTATGCATAAATGTATGCACCTATGCAAAAATGTCATTTTAGGAAGGGGTGCACATGTGCTTGTGTAAAAAAGGGCGTGCTAGTGCATAAACATGGTTAGAAAGACTAGAACTGGATGTGCCCATATGTTGAGGGGTGCGTTGGTGCACTAAAGAGTGTTCATGTGCACTATAAGGGTGCTTGCTTTGGTGCCACTAGAGGGCACACCAGTGTACAAAAGTCATTTTTTAATTCTTTTTTGGAAGAAAACCAAGGTTTTATCAAACTTGGGGTGTTAGGTAAAGATGATATTTATATCAAAATAGAAGAATAATATGGTAAAATAGAAAAATTAAATGATAGAGTAGAAGAAAAACTTGAAGATGTTAGAATAGAACAATTGGATCATAATTCAATGACCCATTGGTGTTATAGGATAACCTAGATAGGTTAGAGACGTGGGAGTGACATGCCTAGCTCGAGCCTACGAGGTGATGTTTAGTCGATGCGAACAATTTTTACGGAGATCACACTGGAGGTGACCAGTTTAGCACATGTAGCACACATGCCCCATATTACTTTAGACCATAACCTTCTCACGGCATTAGGCGAGAGATGATGGAGTGAGAGCCAAACATTCACGACCTTCTACAGGGAGAGGTTTACTATTGGGGTCAGTGCATACTAGCTCATTTATATGTGGATCTTCACTTGATAGCTTACCATGGACAAAAGTTTGTGGGTCCTACTAATTTGCTTTGTAGATATGGGCTTGGCACCATATTACGGTTGGCTGCCCTAAGGGAGCTTTGAGCTCAAGTTATTAGAGAACCTTCTATTATGGGTTGGGTTCCAGCTGGGGAGGATGTATGTGGTCACTCAAGGGATACTGATTACTACATATGTGAGTTTGATGAGATACAACACCATATGATTACATGGCAGACATATAGGTTATATCACTGGCCTGAGGATGCTGTTGAGCTTTGTATAGCGATGGCTGATCACTTCCTTCTTGGGAGCACGAGCCACATTATGGAGTGGTATAGATTAGACCGGGTTCAACACAAGTTTATAATTATTCAAGAGACTCCTAGTGTTAAGATGTCATATGCTCGTAGATACAGAGAGGTCTTTCACATGGGGCCTCGGATCAGGTTGGAGTCGATCTTGTGCCACCTTTTTACGAGATGGTTTTTCATCCTTGGGTACAACATATATAGATAGTGGATTCTAGTACTACACAAGACTATGTAAGTTTGTATGCTAGAGTGTTACCTCGACATTTGACCATTCCACAGGAGGTATTGAATGCAGCATTATAGGGATTTTAGGGCCTATCTCCTAGGGCATAGGAATAGGGCCAACTAGACCCATAGGAAGGATGACAACAAACCAAAACCGACAACAAGTACTCATTCAATAGCAAGTTTTAGTACAACAAGTAGGTGGATGTGTACATTCCAGGATATACAGCTAGTGGATAGGTGGTTTCCTTGCAGCAAGCGGTAGCTACATCATGTAATATCCTTACAACTTTAGGCCATATCTTAGAGGGACCTAGTGATCACTGAGAGAGATCAACTCATTATCGAGTGAGACCAAGCCAATGCGAGAGGATACGGACACGATAGAGCAAGAAGACCAAGTGGTCACGGAGATGGATCATAGCAACATTCGAGAGATAGACCAACTTATTTTACAATGAGACTAGACTAGCGTAGAGTGAGAGAAGTTGTGGATATAGTTAGATAATGTGAGAGCAGAGTAGGATTCATTGCATCGACCGGCACTACTTCGGGTTTATGGTAGTTGATTTGGCATATTTCCACTTTGTAATAGGTGAGGCTACATACTACATGATATAGTATTATGTAGTTGTACCATCCGATTAGAGAGTTCCTGAGTATAGCCAGATAGTAGGCACCTCGTCTCATTCTAGATCTCATAGGTAGTGGCGATCAACACAATCATGCATCAGGTCCTTTAGGATAACAAGTTTCAAAGTAGCAGACTGGTCTATACAACATGGTGCAACACCTTGTACATGTCCAAAGATCTCGAGATGCCCCCACCTAGCAACATATCTACAGGAAATTCTGGAAAGGGCTCGAGTCGTGACTGACTTTATTTATTGATGTAATAGATGTATATTTTTGGTGTATCACCTAGATATGAAGGCATAATTTTGTATGGATACATATGTACTATTTTTTATCATGCCTCGTGATGAAGGAACTTTTTCTACAGATGTATGGTATGTATTATTTTTTACTATTCCTTGTGATGAAGGAAATTTTTTGTATAGATTCTCATGATGGCTCATTGTATCGGATGTACTTTTGAGATATGTTGTTTGATACATGGACATTTATATTTGTGATGATGTATGATGATAGATGGATTACTGATGTATCACATGTTGTTTATGAGATATCATATTTAATCTGTATGTGTTATGCTTGTATCACATATTTGTTAAATTATGAGATAGTGTTAGCTGATGTTATATTACATGTTGATGAGATACTTTGAGTAAAACATGTTTATATTTTTGATATTGGTGTGGGGGATAGATTTTTATCATGCACAACCCCTTTTACCCCGATTGATGATACGGATTTGTTGATTAGTTGTAGCATACATGTGTCTTTGTCAGATGAGCATTTATTGATATATGATGTGATGATGTGATGATAAATTTCATAAGCAAACTCAACTTAATCAAATCTAATCTAATCAAAGCAACACAACTATAAACAAGTATGCAAGATAAAATGAGCTCAATGTAATTCCTAACAAATTAAAGTAACACTCAATCTAATTAAACAAATGAATCCAATTTAGAGCACATAGTACAAAAATGCAATGCAATCAAAACCCTAAAAACTGGAAACTAAAGTAAGCAAACTACTTAATTTGTTTTTGTGGGGAAGTTTTGAAACGTTTTTCATTTTTTTAGTCTTATCTTAAGACATTTTTTATTATTTTAGAGTTTTCTATAAACGTATTTGAATGTTTTGGTTTTTCCAAGGAACATATCTACATGCTTTTGGATTTTCAAAAAGTTATACGAATGTTTTTACCATTTTCTAAGAAGTTTTCTAAAGCAAACGTGCAAGTAAATGAAGAAATGTGGATGCCCCTAACATTAGATGGGATATACAAGGGAAGAATGCCACATGTTGTGTCAAAAGTGACGCTATGAAGTTTCCCCCATGAGATGGGTTCTTTTAAAGTTAAATTCTCTACATTCATAAGGTAGGATTATCCAAATCAGGGAAAAGAAGGATAGGCTCACAAGGGACTCGGATTTAACGTAAAGACTAGCTTAGGACAAAGTTGTCGTACTCCTAAACCTAAAATTCTTGTGAACAATGGACCCTCCCTTGGCGCCATCTGAAACCGGTTTTCACCAAAGGACTTGTCCAAAGTGCCACCATTGCATGGTTTTCACTATTGGACATACCTATTTATTTATATTTTTCTTTTTCTATTTTTATACATTTTTACTTTTCTTGATATTTTTAGAGACCCCATACTTAAGCATAGAAGCACTTAAGATGTGTTGTGTTCATGGATTTTTTAATCTCTTAGCCATCTCATGGGCTAGCTTTTAGGCACCATAACCAAACTTGGTAACCACAACATATGGTCCTAACTGATTGGGCTCAAACTTCCCTTTCTTTTCACAAATCATTATTGGTGTTATTTTGATTTTCTTTTAATACCAAATCCCCTACCTAAAATTGAAGAGGTATGACTCTTTTATTATAGCTTTGCCACACTCGATCTGATATACTTTAAGGTGATTGAGAGCATGAAGTATTTTCTCGTCTAATAGCTCCAACACTTCTAGTCAAGATACTCTATAGTTTTACTCTTCATTCAGGTAGTACCTTAGCTTGATATGAAAAGAAGGGATCTCAATCTTTAAAGGTAGTACCGTCTCTATGTTGAATACTAAGGAATATGAAGTTGCACTTGTGGTGGTGTGGATAAACATTTTTAATGCCTAGAGGGCGGGTAGGTTGAATTTGTAAATTCCATATGCGGCCTATCTTACTCGCCATCTTCTCCAAAATGTAAATTAGGGTTTTATTAGAAGCCTCATATTTCCCATTACCTTGAGGGTAACATGGGGTTGAGAACTTAAGGAGATTTGAAATCATTTGCATAGTGCTTTCACTATTTTATTCTTAAATGGCTTACCATTATCAGTGATAATAGCAGAAGGGATACCATATTGACAGATGATATGGTTCATGATAAATTTTGAGATCTGGGAACCTTCAACATAGGTGAGAGGAACAGCCTCTACCCATTTTGTAAACTACTCAGTTGTAGTAATGATAAATTTATGACTGTTTGAAGAGACAGGTTAAGTTTCCCTATTATATCGAGACCCCACTTTGAGAACGGCTAAGGGGTTGTGACAGGCTACAAGGATTACATTAACACATGTATCAAGTTTTCGTACTTTTGACAATCCACACATTTATTCACATGGTTACAGTATTCATGGTCCATGGTAGGCTAAAAATATCCTACTCTAATAATTTTCTTCACAAGGATGATCCCATTGGTATGAGCTCCACAGATTCCTTCGTGTACCTCTTTGATTGCTTGGATAAATTTGTCTGAACTTAAACATCACAATAGATTCCCATCATAGCCTTGGTGGAAGAGGGTGCCCCCAAGTAGGGTATAACAGGCTATACACTAGATAAGGGTTCATTTTTAGCATGGGAAATGTTAGTGGGAAAGGTTCCATCATGGAGGTAATTAAAGATTTCAGCATACCATGGTGAAAAGGGACCAACAACCTCACACACCAAATAGGATTCTGGTATGTCATATGTTGTTGTTCTTATATTTTCAATGAAGAATGACATATCATTGTTCCTAGTGGAATCCTTAACATGGATCCTACTATATCCATAACATCTACTGCTCTGTTCTAGGCTCTTGGTATCTACTCAAATGTTATTTTCTCAAAGAATTATTTCAAGGAATCGACCATTCTTTTATATGGAAGAAGTTTTTCATCCTTGACCTTATATTCATCTGTGACATGTTTGATAATAAGCATTGAATCACCAATGCAATTAACTCATATGATATCCCATTTGATAGCTAGCTTCATCCCTGCGATGAGAGCTTCATACTCTGCTATATTATTTGTGCATGGGAATCCCAGTCGGAAGGCTTGGGGAATTAAGTCTCCCATAGGAGTGATTAACACAACTCTGGAACCTGAACCATGAAAGGTAAAGGATCCATTAAAGTATAGTTTCCAAATAATAGATTCCTCAAGGTACATGATGGATGCATCTGGTAGCTCCAGACTTAAGGGTTCAATACCTAGTAGTGGAGCTTATGCTAGTTTATCTACTAAGACTTATCCCTTTACTGACTTTTGATGTACATACTTAATGTCAAATTCACTTAACAAGATGATCCAATTAGCCATCTTGTTTATGAGTGTAGGTTTTGACAATAAGTATTTTAGTGGATCGACCTTCAAAATAAGCTTGACCTTATTGTTGAGAAAATAATGGCATAGCTTCTAGAAAGCAAACACTACATGACTAGGAAAGCCTTTTTGATCTACGGATAGTTGAGCTCATATGCTATCAATGTTTTTCTCAAGTAGTATACAAATTTTTCTCTCTACTCTTGATCATACTAGGCCAACAGTGCCCGATTGCAAAATGTGTAGCATAAATATAAAGCAACAAGGGTTATCCTATCATAGGTGGCATGAGAACAGGGATTTTAACCAAGTATTCTTATAGCAAATCAAACACTTGTTGTGAAATTAACATCTTTCTTAAGAAGATGTGTGAATGTATGAAACTTGTCTGCTAGTTGTGAAATAAACCTTATGATGGCATGTATTTTCCCTTGTAAACTAAGAAAATGTCTAATATTATTAGGAGGAGGCATCTTTGTGATGGTTGTGACCTTTCTAGGGTCCACCTCTATTCCTCTCCTTGACACAATGAATCCTAGTAATTTCCCAAATAACACACCAAAGACACTTGTCTTTTGGTTAAGGAATACTTTTAGTCTCTTAGGCGCTGAAATATACGCCGTAAAATATTTGGGTGCTCCTCCCGAGTTCTAGATTTAGCTAGTATATAATCTACGTAATTTTCCATAATGTCATTTATCATGTCATGAAATATTACAATCATCACCTACTAATATATATCACGTGTATTCTTAAGGTCGAAGGGAATAACTTGGTAGTAGAACATTCCCCATGGGGTTATGAAAGTTGTCTTATGTTGATCTTCCTCCATAATCTTTATCTGATTATAACCTAAGAATCCATCCATGAGTGATAACATCTCATAACCAGTAGTAGAATTGACGATCATGTCGATGTTAGGGAGAGTAAAGTCTTCCTTCGGAAAAGCTTTATTAATATCTCTGAAATTGGTACACACTCTGATACCGACTAGATTTTTCTAAACTGGTAACACATAAGAAATACACTATGAGTAGTCAATAAGCTTATGAAGCCTACTTCTAATAACCTTTCTAGCTCTTCCTTTACCAATAAGGTGATGCGAGGATGCATCTTCCAGAGCTTTTGTTTGATGGGCTTGGTGTCCAAGTGCACAAAAAAATTGTGTACCACAAATCCCGAGATCAAGTCATGGAATATTTGCGTAAGACCACGTGAAGATAATCTGCATACTCTCTCAAAAGTCTTGTAAATGTTTTTTGTTCTTCGGCTGAGAGTGAAGCTCCTAACTTAACTATTCTAGGTGGCTCCTTTGTGACAATGTTAACATCTATTGTATCTTCCACTAATAGCTTTGACTCG
Source organism: Taxus wallichiana var. yunnanensis (assembly GCA_018340775.1). NCBI lineage: Eukaryota > Viridiplantae > Streptophyta > Pinopsida > Cupressales > Taxaceae > Taxus > Taxus wallichiana. The sequence continues at coordinate 381,554,892 of CM031235.1, read as the reverse complement.
TCCCCCATGCACCTAGGATTAGGAGGGAGATTGAGATCCTCTTTTATCAAATGTGGTTCAGGGGAGCTCTTCATCTTTATATGGGTACACTACCTTTTCCAAATGTCGTTCTTCTTATTTTTCCATAAGCACCTCAAAGAGGTTTTCGCTATAGGACTTCCCCTTTTTCTTTCCGTAAGGATTTTTTGTAGTAATCTTTCCCTTGCTCAATTTTTTACTTAAGTGTCCACATAAATCTACCTCCTCTCTAAAGTACACACATGAGTTGAGCTAAATGGAGAAGCCTTTCTTTTGATCGTTTCTTGTAATGTTATCTCGATACCCAAGAACTCACTAGTAGCCTCATCATTCGAAACACATAAATAGGTACATGTTATTATTGATCCCAATTCACAAGTGATGGGTAGATGAGGTTTAATGTTTGAGTTATAGGGGATATGGTAGGTGTAACAGGAGTTATGGTAAGGATAGTCGTGTTAGAGAATAGGTTTGTAGAGGTGAGGTCTTCGTAAAGACTACACCGGGAATCTATTTCGCTTTCATATTCAGAAAAAATATCCTCACTCTCAGAAGAAACATACTTGTTATCTGAAGGTTGAGACTCATACAAATGGATGCCAATATTTGATTTACCTAGTATGCGACGACGTATTGAAAGAGCTTCTAACATTCCTTGTTCTTGGTGGCCACAACCACGTCCTTGATATCTCATAGTAAGTATGGTTCTTTTAGGAATAACATACCTAAATGACTTATAACACAAATCCATTTCATCATCTTGAGGATAAAATATAATATCGTTGAAGATTATTTCATCTTCTAGCAAGCCACCAGAAGTGAAATTGTCAAAAGGGAAAGTCTCCCTTATATTTAGAATTTGTAGCATGGTCTACCACGTGCTTGGGCTGATAGTAGAATGTTTTGAATCATAAGGGATTGTTAAAGATTATACTCTCCACATTCATTGTTTATGACCTTCATCTCCCACGTAGAAAAAGGATATTTCGATGTAGATGCACTATTTTCACTGGGAGTCAGGGTGTTTGGATCCACTCGTAAAGTGGGGGCCTCCGAATGAACAAAGACAACAATCTCTCGTAGAAGGACAATCGTAAATGGTAGGAAAATAGACCGGAAATTCTCTGCAATGAGAAAATGGTTAGGGATGCCCTTATATCGTAAGTTTTTTTCCTTCATACTATAATATTAGACATTGATTATATGTTGATGGCACAACTCCGCATGGCATGAATCTATGGGAAACTGAGCAAGATGTTGTAAGCGAGATCCAAGTCTAAGACATGGAACTTTGTATCATGGGTTATGGGACCAAATTCGATGAGAAAGTGATCATTCCAATTGATGAACTAGTTTAAGAGTACAAATGTTAAGACATGATCCACCATCCAAAGCACTCTCTTGAGCTTCTTATGCTTGATTATTTCTTCAATATGTAAGGGAAGGTTATGAGAGGTATTTTACTGTTAAGGCTTCACAAAATGAAGGTTACATGTCTTGCGGGAGTAATTTACGCTACCATGGCTTATAAATGCATACGATCAACATCAATAGATACTCATAATCCCTATAGGTTTTAACAAATTATATCCATATGGATGTTAGAAATCTTTAGAATGTCTAATATTGAAATATTATTTGTAGTATTCTCTAGTTGATCTAACACATCATAATGACTCTCTTGAGGAGGATGGGGAGTAGGTTCATAATTTTATAACAAGGTGATCTCGTCGCGTTGCCATAGCACACTCTCTTGTTTTAATTCTAATTGTATTGATTTTCTCAACAAGTGGGTCGACACAACCTATCAAGGCATCAAAATGGTATTTTTTGACACATGGTTACATTATTATTCGAGATGATTATCCCCGATCTAAATTTTTCTTTTCTTATTGATTAGGAAAAAGGATCTTTGAAGATCCCTAAGTTTTCATTTGGATATTTTATAGTGGCAGCAGAGTCTACTTCAATATCACCATTGTTGACTAGGTCTTAAATATAGTGTTTTAATCTTAAACACTTGTCATTTTTATGACCCTTTACACGATGAAACCCGCATAATTCATTATCTCTAAACCATGATGGTTTAGGTGCATCATCCCTGTAGGGTTGTGTTTCAAGGTACTTAACCATGTTAACAGCCTCTAACTTCTTTAGTATGGATGATATTGATTTAAATAGAGGTGTGAAAGTACGACATTTATACTTTGTAGGTGGATTTCCCTTTGCAAGCTTCAAAGGTGTGTGGTTCTGAATGGCTTGTACTCGCTTGGATTCTACTATCCCATCACCAATGATGTTTTTGTTCTTATTATGAACAAACTTTGGTTTGTCATTAGATTTAGAATCGTTATGATCGTGAGAGAAAGGTTTTAGAGTCCCCCTAGCTAGCAATGCTTTTTCAATTTGAATCCCTTTTTCGATTACCTCTTCGAACGTGTTACCACAATGCATTTTCAAGTGGAACGTAATGTCTGGATGGAGGTTGGGAACAAATATGCTTATCAACTATTTTTGGGTATGGAACAAGGAAGCGGCTAGATAATCCTCTCCATCATTGTGAAAACGCAACAAATTTTTTATTTTTTGGAATTGTAGATATCTAGCATGGTAATGTCACTCTCTATATTAAAATAAAATTGATGTACAAAATGTTCAGCTAATTCCGACCATGTGGACATACATCCCTTTGGGATGTGTATAAACCATCCCAACACCTACCCTCCTAAAATCTGTGGGAAGAGGCGTATAAGATAATTGTCGCTAAATGAAACCTCTTGGCATGCCATATAAAAATATTTAATATGGTCACACAAGTCACATTTTCCCTTATACTTGTCAAATTTTGGAAAATTAAAGTATCGTGCGAAATGTACTTGTAGCATGTCGATATCAAATGGATAAGGGCACAACTCATCGAACTTGTATTTATTACTTTATTTACTAGTTTTTCTTTCTTCATAGTGGACCACTCTTCATTAAAGAGGGATCTTTAAGGGTGGTGTAGGCCTGTATGAAGGGTTGAATCTAGGTGTATTCCCACCTCTATTCTATGAGATAAATTATTCATAAGGGTCTTTTTGTGTCTCCCATTAAGGAGTGTTTATTGGGAACTTGTGAAATGAAGTTTTTGGTTTTGCCTTTGGTATAACTTGTTTCACAAATTTTGGTTGTTCCTTTTGTATATGCGAAGCTAAACTTGCCAATTGACGAGTGAGGGCTTGGACCTGTTGTTCTAACGTCACTTCTTGAATAGGTACTTTGTGATAATATTTGTTAGGGGAGGTTGTGCATGATGAACATGTTCCTCGTTGTCTTCAAAATGTATTCTAATAATAAGTACTTGATAATATTCGTCATTTTAAAATAGTATCTCCTCATTATTCTTTCATGCAGTAGAGGTGTGGCACAGGTTTAATATTTTATTAATAGTATGATGAGGTCTATCTACTTCTTCTTCTCCTCAAATCATTACGGAAGTAATGAGAGAAGGGTTCACTTTCGAAGGTAACTTAGCTCCTAGTTCCATAACATGCATAAGAACCTTGTGTTTGTTTTGAAAAATGTAATCGTTAAAAATTGGCAAGAGGATGCTCTATATTCATACGAGGAGAATCTTCCTCTCCACCACTATGGTCAACCATGATATTATCCTCTAAAAGAGGGTTGTCACCTCCAAATATATCGGCTCCTAATCTTTAGGATCCCATTCTTGTAGTAGGCATACTCGAGATAGGAGATACAACACAAAATATTTCCACTAAGGTTTACTAAAAGGGACCTTAGTCAAATTTTTGTAGCATAATGATGCTAAATCGTCAAAACAAGGTGACTATAGAATAGCCACAAAATTAATAGGTCAATGTGAACATATGAACTAAATAATAAAGAAAAAGCTACCCTAGCAAGGTAATATATGACACAAGTTTTCTAGAATAATACAATGATGTAAAACGCTCAAAATTTAGTCACACCAAATAGTTTACTCCCTAATATTTTTCTAGATAGGTTTGAAACCAAATAGTGACAACACAATATCACCAATTAGGTCAAGTTTGTAACAAAAAAGGCCTAAATGATAAGAGAATGTTGACACGATCTTCTAACAAGATATACTAAAAGCCAATTTCTAAACACTAACAAATTCTAAGCTTTGTAAAATGGACAATACAAGTGTTAGCAACGCAACTATGGTATTTGGACATGTAATCCAACTTTGCGAGAAAGAAATATTTTAGTATCAAAATGACATTATAGCAATGTTAACAAAGTAACCTCAACACTCACAAAACTCAAGAAAAAGCTAGGGTATTACAACTACGTCTAAGTATAACAATAAATTTCTATGTGTGTGATCAGCATAACTCTATAATATAGAGATTTAGGCCTAATTTCACAATGGAAACAAGACATAAATATCACAATTGTATGGCTATAATGCGAGCAGCGTAACAACTCAAAAGAATACAAGGATGAAATCACCTAACTACGATGATAATAGGTCTCAAATATGGTTTTTTGAGACAAGGGGGCCTACTAGATCGTGATTACGTACCATGCACACTTTCAACACTTGTGCTCTAGCATTGCAACCTAGTCGCAAGTAAGTAGAATAAAAAGTGGTGGACACATGATTTTTAGCGGTATCCATATATTTTTATTTCCTTTTATCCAAAAATGGTCAATAAGAAATAATGGTGTAGACCAAGTGGTGTTGAAATAAAATTTGGTGTTATTTTGGTAGATTTTTGCCCTTTTCTTAGGACAAGTGAAAAATAAGGAAAAATGACACTAACTAGATTCCGTGATGAAATATCATGTGGTTTCAACTTTAAGAGATTATTTCCTTTGTTTGAAAAACAAGAGTTTGAATCTAAAAAAATTGTCACTTTGTGAGAGCTCTCAAGTATAACAACTAAGACAAAAACAATGGCTCCAAGTTGGCAAGCTTCCTAGGTGGTTCTCTCTTTATGTGTCACAAGTTTACTTATGAGATCAATTTATAGAGGTTTCCCAAGGAGTATCTTATCTTTACTTAACCCCTTCTAATATAATGAGCAACTAGTGCATTCAGTTGTATTATCATTGGGGTCGCAATGGAAGTAACTTTGACTCTAATCTCACCAAGGCATACTAGTCAATTCAGTAGTGTGGAGAACTTTCTTGTTTCATTCACAAGGTTCCCTCTTGTGTGAACTACTTTAGGGTTCCTAGGACCACCCCCATTTTTTTATCTTAAGGATTATTCCAAAGGGATTATGTCCTAGTTAAGCGGATGAGCCGTAGCTCTTAATCGAAACCTACAAATACAATGTGATGATTGTGGTGTATTTTTATCTTTTAGAATTATTGTGGTTTTGTTGTACTCATTTTGAAACCTATAATCACACGTAAATGTTATATTTTGGTTTGAAGAGAGACCCTCTTTCTTTGACAAGTGTTTTAGGTCCTTCACACAAATGGTTAGTAGTTCATGAAAATTTACAATATCATAAAAAGAGTGATGCACCTAGAATTCAGTGATACAAATCCAATAAGACCCTAGACGTGTTGGCACATCACTCAGCCTAAACTGAGCACTCACCCGAAGTGCACAAAGGTACCAGTCCCTCTTTAGGGTTGTTGTTGTAGGATGTTAGCATGATGAAGACTTAAGAGATACATATAGTTCTATTACTAACACATCATTCTACAGAGCATACCAGATCTATACCTAAGGGAGAGCAGAATTAAGTACTAACCATGATGAGATCAAAAACATACTAGATTCAAATACACACAAAACTAACACTTAGATTCAGCCAATATCCTCCATTATATTCAATGCAATAAGTATACGAAGCTTCATTACAATAACAGTAGTATGTGCGTAACATATTTAACAACATATCTCTATATATATATCTCCTCTCTTTCTATTACATAGTTTACTACATATATATAAGGGTGGGGACTTTCCCTTCACCACTTATCCATTCCAAAAATAGGTCACATGCCACTAATAGCTACGCATCATTTACAAAACTAGCCACACATGCAAGTGCGCTAACAATAGACTACTTCTAGCTAACGATAGTAGCATATCTATTTCCAGCGTGTGTCCATGTAAAGTGTTTGTATCTGATCCTCCAAGAATAGCTAATGTGTGGCGCGCATGTCTTTGCCTCGTTTTTGTTCTCTACACGCCATCTCTAAAAATAGACCTTCATGAGCGAAAATGGCTAAGTCCCAAAAATATGAACTTTAGTTTTTCATGCATGTTCTCCCTATCCATTCGTGCCTTTGAATATGACTCACTTTCCCAACGTGACTTCTTGTGTGTTTTTTGTCAAGTGTTCTATGATCAACATTACCCCACACTAATTTCATTGTCACCCGACAATGGTCATCTCCAAAAATGAAGTAAAGAATAGAAGAATGGAAAGAATGAAAGAATGTTTTTACTCTACAGTTTCTTCTTCTACAGTTTGAACAACTAATTCAGGATATTCCTATTTTATTTTAGCCTCCAAGGTCTGCCACTCAGTGAGTGCTTCCTCTACTCTTTCTGGAATGTCCATAACAATGGACTCCAGTTCATCTTTCATAATCTCCCCTTTTCATTTTGTAAGACCAACACAATGCTGGACATTGTAGTCATCCTTCCCTCTAGTAAATCCATCTTCTGCAATGCAATGAGCTTCCCAAGCTCTTCCAGCCGATTCTTGTGTGGTTCTTGTGTTGTTGTCAGGGCCTCGCGCTTCTGTTTAACCATTGATAATATTCTACATGGCCCAATGTTTCATCCTTCATCACTTTCTGGACCTCATTGTTCTCCTCCAGGGTTTTTATGTTAATGAGTGCCTCTAGAGTTGTGCAGATGTTCAAGGCTTGGTCTACTTTCTTTAGTTCTTCTTACAGCGCTTGCAACAGTCCTTCATATGATGTAATCTTCCACATCACTGAATCCTTTTCTCGTTCTACCTCTTGTGTTAGATCCTTTGGCTTGGCATGCGAGGTTCATCTTCAAGCACTAGGTCCACCAATGTACCTACATAGTGTATTGCCAAAGGAAATGTCTTTGGTACCTTTGGCTCTAAGTGTGGCCTAGCCCTTACAACATTATCACCAATTTCCTCTGCAATGCTAATAAATACAGCATTATTTTTCTACGTTAAGTCTCTTTCCTACATTAGGCATGCTATTTCTCCATCCTTAGTTTTAATCTCTTCCTAAGCACCCTAATTGTGGCAGCCTTGTCCATATTCCACCTCACCACCTTTGTTGAGACTTTCACCAATGCATTTTACTTTTTCATCTGACATGACAATAGGCTTTACTTGTCATGTGTCTAGCTTGAGGTGTCTTCTTCAACCTCCTTGATATGCATGAATCCTCACACACATCAAAATTTGGCTCATCCATGTGTGTGTGCATGGACCATGATAACTACTTCCTTGTGCACATTGTAGCCATATCTTCATCCATTAATTCCCAGCCATATAAGTCCTTTTGTGATAGTGTGCTCTAGAAATGGGTGTGGACAATTTTACCTGCGTCCTCTGCATAACCCATGGCTAGTGGAATGTGCTCTCCACTTGTTCTTCTAGACCTTGGCTGCTTAGGAACTTGAGCCTCCAGATTTGGGACTTGTGCCTCCATGTCCTGAGTAGTCTTTGTAATTGTCTCATATGTTCCCTTTTCCTCCTCTTCTCCTTGCTTCATTTCTTCATCCTTCTTATTCTTCTACATTCTCTGGAGGTGTAGGAGAATTAGGCACACTTTCCTCTTATTCTTTTACCTCCTCATTCAAATTTAGTTTCCTTCTCCTTTTCATGGTTATCTCCTTTTGTGGAGAGAGTCTGGGTGATTTTTGCACTATTTGTGGAGTAGCACCTTGGGTTCTTGTTCTCCTAAACACTCTTAAATCTATGCTCTCCTTGGACTACATCTAATCCTCATCATCCCCCTCTTGTGGCTAAGGTGGTGTAGTGGCGCGCTCAACTTCATCCTTGTTCATAGGATGTCTTCTACCTCTATGCTCCAAACCACCACTATCCTCACGTCCTCATCCTCCACTTCAATTGGCTCTGTGGGCTTAGGCACTGGGATGTTCTCCATTGTGTGCTTACCCTTTGGTGGTGTTGGAAGTGCAAACTCATCTTCCACATACTTGTTATTCTCTAACTTGGGCTTTAGTTGGAGGTACACCAGTGCTTGCTCCAATATCTCCCACAACCAAAATTATTGGTTTAATGCTCAATACATCTGAAATGAGCCTTTCAATATATGCACCCTACCCTGGATACACATATTTCTTCCTTAGCGTGTGGTAGTCACAATCTACCTTGTCCGCATTGAACGTGAGGCACCATGTGTCTAAGAACCTATGTACTGACACCTGGAAGTACCTTGTTGTGAAGGCATATGGTAACTTACACCAAGGGCTCCATGCTCCATCCTTCATGGAAAATTGCACTATACAAAAATGTTGGTATACAACTGAACTGAATTGCCTTTCCAACCACCGAAGGAAAGTCCTTGGGATGCACCATTCTTCTTCAAAGGTTGTGTGGAGCCTATCGTACCACTTCTCAGCCCTTTGTTTGACCTATGTTATCTCATGGATCCTTCACATAAGTACTTTTTGAAGTGTTCTACAGGTGACTTGTGCTCCATGGGATACTCCCATATCTTCTCTTTTGGTCCATCAGGTACTTCGATCTCCATGAACACCAGTGACAACAAAACAGCTCCAAAGTTGATCCTTCCTCCTGTGCGCTTCCTCAATGATTTTTTCTACAATGTAACACAAAATGTTGTAAACTACCCCTTTAGACATCTTTTTAGCAATGTGCAGCCACATGGTATTCACTTGTGACCACCTTTCCTAGTCATTTAGCTTTGTAATGAGATGTGCGGTTGCTTACACAACTAGATATTTCTTCAGTTTATCAATGTCCATGCCACATGGACCCTTTGTGTACCCCAACTCCTTTCTAGTCTCCAATATTATGGCCTTGTCTATTAAATCATCTCACAAATCTTCTCCTATGCCTTTCAATCCCATTACCATGGAGATGAGTACGGCTGAAATTATAGCTCTGCATCCTGCAAAGTAGAAAAAATATTCGTGCACTCTGCTCATGAGCCACTGGTACAAGGGCTCATATTTCCCAAAGTAAGGGAGTTTGTATAGCTGGTAAACTCTAATCTTCTTCAAGAGCTTCTCTTGCCAGCATTGTCATACACCGACATGTCTTCCACTGTGTTTATTTGTCTTTGTGTTTAGCAAGGCATCAAGTTCCTTCTTATTCTCTATGGTATACGGTGATTGTACTCACTCACCTTGCTTTTTTCCTTATGTGATAATCCCACTCCTAGCCTATGATAACCCCCTCTAGATATTGCATTTCAGAAAAATTACTTTCGGGAGCCATCTCCTCTTCTTCTTCGACCACCTTCTTCTTTCCCTTCACTCCTACTACAACTACTTTCTTGGTGTCATTTCTACCTTACAATCCTTTGTAGATACTCACCTCTTGAATTATATAATGTGTGAATCAAAACCTAGCTTGATTCAATGCCCTAGGTGAAATCACATGCCCTCACTCCTCTTTATCACCTTGCTTCACTCAAACCCTTCACCACTAGGGGACGCAAGCTCTTTCTGCGCATATATCTCTTCGTCATGACTGGTTACACACCTCTCACACCTCAATTCGATCACTCGGCTCTTCACACTTAGCTCTTTTTCAAATACTCTTAATCATAATGGTAAAAATGAATTCGCATCCCATCCTTATATAGATTTTCAAATTTTTGATGCATTCATTTCTCCTTCACCTACCAAATATCCTCTCATTAATTGATCAATTCCATCCTTTCCGCACATTACATCTTCACGCCCCAACTATAACCTTCTAGCATGCACCTTCCTACCCTTTGGTCATAGACTTCTCTTCAGTGCACTTCCTTGCACCTAAGTACCTCATCACTACACCTTCTACTGGTAGTTGTTATGGCCTCTACTTACCTCACGTTATATTGTCCCTTCATTCATCTCCATCTTTGGTCACTTTTTAGAAGCAATCCTTTGACTTGAAGAGCACCCATAGCAGCTTATTCCTTCTCACCTTTCAATTCCACAATTTTGTACCTAGATACCAATAATCCATCCACCCCACACTAAAAATATGTGTAGTCCTCTATGCATAAACATGCTTCATATAGTAATTAGCTTCATGCGTGCAAGCGTGCTTATTACACAAGAACAATAACTAAATTGACAAAGCATAACGACAAAGAAGGAAACACATTAAGGGAATGTAGAATTGAAAACCTAATCTAAATGACAATACTACCTTATTACAAACACCAAGAAGACTTATTTATAGTAGGGCTTTAACCTACTCCCATTAAAGTAACCAGGTAGCCATGTTCCATCAAGTGCTTCTAACTGGAAAGCACTGTTTCAAGGATGTAAGTGATAACATACATCCCCAACCAATGTACCTTAAGTTTTCCTAGATGGCGTAAGAACTTAGAGTCATAGAGAAGTACCATTTTTCCAATCTCAAACTTCTTGTCCCTTATGTTTTTGTCATGCCATGCCTTCTACCTAGCCTTTTCTTGCTTCTAACTCCAACGTGCTATGGATCTTCATTCATCTAGTTGAATTATCTTTTCAATCCATTCTTCTAAAGCTTTCTCATCAGCTAGACCTCCAACACACACAATACGTAAATAAGGTAACATAAATTCCATAGGAAGAATGACTTCTGCGCCAAACACTAACTGAAATGGTGTTGCTTTGTTCAACCTTTTATATGTTGTTCGATATGCCCAAAGTACTACAGATACTTTATCATCCCAATCCTTTCTTCCAACATCACATATTTTTGTCAATGTATGGCCCAAAATTTTGTTGAAAGCCTCAGCAGTTCCATTTTCCTGAGGATGATAGGGTGTAGTCTTATGGTGTGCAATCATGAACTCATCCAATAAAATTATGATTGTCTCATTAAGAAAATGTGTTCCCCTATCACTTTGGTCAAACTTAAAGGACATCCATACCTTGTAATAATATTTTCCCATAGAAATTAGACTATTGTAGCCTAGCCATTATGATCCTTGGTAGGTTTGCTTTTTCCCATCTTGTCGGATAGATATGTGCAAGTTATAATGTAGAATGATCCATTTCTGTGAGCAGCTGGTGAAATAGGACCCATAAAATCTATAACCCATTTCTCAAATGGTTATGTGCTAGTAATAGGTCTCACAGGGCATTTCATCTCATTGACCTGGTCTTCTAAGACGTTGACAATGGTCACATGCCTTACAGAATTCCTTACAATCTTTATAGAGGGTCTCCCACCATAATCCAATGAGTAGAATCTTGCGCAGTTGTGGCATCACCTACATAAGTGGCCACCTGCAATTCCACCATGAGATTCTTCCATAATGCCCATGCGCTCATGTTCCAATACACAATGGCACAATACCTCATCACAACCCAATTTGTACAAGTCACCACTGATTAACATATAAGGTGCGGTGCGTGTATAACAAGTTATTTCTTCTCCAAGGATTTCATTCCTTCCAGTGTCATCCACATGTAAGTAGAAAGATAGTAATAACTCTAGTTCTTGTGGGCATACGCATTGTAACCTATATAACTATGCATCTAGCATGGTATCCTCAATTGCCTATGCTTCTTCTCCTGACTATATTCTTGATAAATGGTCTAGTCCAAATTACTTTTTCCTGGTTTTACCACAATTGTGAAATCAAATTCTTGAAATAAGAGCACCCATCGACATATGCACCCTTGTAAAATAGGTTTATTTACCAAATACTTCAATGCCATGTGATCTATAAAAGATGAATGGTGTAGCTAGTAGGTACTAGTGGAATTTATGTAGTGCATAGATCATTGACAAAGCTTTACACTCTATAGTTGTGTAATTTTGTTCTGCAGGAGTCAACTTTCTACTAGAAAAATAGATAGGATGATCTACAATACCTTCTCTAGGTTGGGCCAACACCATGCCAATGGCCATGCCAAAGGCATCAACATGTACATGAAATGGTTTGTCCCATGAAGGAAAACATAGAATAGGCGCGGTAGTAAGTTTCTCCTTGAATATCTCGAATGCACGTTGTTTTTTTCTCCCAGTAGAAAACGTACCTTTCCCTTTCACTAACTCTTCTAATGGTGTGGAAACTTTGGCATAGCTTTTTATAAATTTTCTATAATATCTTGTATGACCCAAAAATCTGCACACCTCACTTTGACTAGTAGGCTCTCTTAGACCTATAATGACTGCAACCTTTGTTGGATCAACCAACAAACCCTCCTTATACAGATTATGTGTCCTAAAAGTATCCCAAATGGTGTAGTAAATATGCACTTTTGATGTTCAAAGAGATACTCAACTATGCGACACGTTCAAACATTAAGCAAAAATTGTCACAAGTGATCCTTAACTAATCCATACACTGTCCAATCATCTAAATATACCTGTAAGAAGTTGTGAATAAATTATTTTAATGCTTGGACAACTATGCGTGAAAATATAGCAGGCACATTTTTCAGACCAAAAGGCATTACAATATAGGTGAAACTACCCCATTCAGTAGTAAATGTAGTCTTTTCTTGATCCTCTAGGCAATCCTAACTTGATGATACCCAGAGAACCCATCTGTAAATGAATATATTTCACGCCATGCAACTCCTTCTAGTATTTCCTCGATGTAAATGGTAGGGAATGGATCATTACACATGCGACATTCAACTCCCTATAGTCCACTCATATTCTAATCCATCCATCCTTCTTATACCGATCACCATTGGACTAACCCATTCTAACTCATCAAGGGGCTTGATAATTCTAGACTTCAACATGTTATCAATCTCTTCTTTGACCTTTTCACAAATTGGGGTTCATTATGTAAGGTCTCTTTCTAACTGGGCACACACCCTCTTTAAGCTTTATCTTCATCTCCCCTAACGATTCATGCATGCCTTTAAGTTCATGGTACCCCCTAAGAAATAAGTCCTGGTAGTCCCTTAGTAACTCTATGATTTTTGCCACTTGAGTCTGACCAATAGTCTCCAATTATGGCTTCCTTAGGCTCAGTATCTGTTCCAATATTCACCCTTTGTCTTCATAGGTTCATGATAGGCGCACGTGGTCTTATCCACACTATCTAATACCTCATGCCTTCTTGTTGAATGGTTTACATCAAATTATCTACTTCTTCATCATCCACTAAGTAGACCATTTTCCTTTCTCTCTCTCAAGGCAAGCGCATTGAAGTAATGTTATATTAGGCCTCTGGTTCTTTATCAAGACGCACTCATGAGTCCTCTTTATCTAATAATTCCTAAAGGAGTTCTTCAGCCTTGGCACTATCCCCCATAGTTAAGTGCTTGATAAATTTTAATGCTTCTTCCATCGGAGGATTTGTAGAGAAGAATTCAAATGTTTGGGCCATTCCTGTAATTAAATTCTGCCAATTTCTAGTTTCTCTATGGAGTTATGCATATACATACCAAGCACGCGTACCTTGTAAAGTGGAATAAAACTGGTGCACCCAAATGAAGGTGGTAAATATTCCTACCCTTCTATCCAGAGTCTCTCACACTTTTGAACATGGTGTTGAACAGGTTGATTACCATGATAATTACATATTTGTGTAGGTGCATTGCTCCTAAAGAACCTAGTAGTAAGAGCAATCCCAATTTCATTCCATTCGACCATATTATCCCTATGGACCACCCACCAGTGTGTTGTGTACCACATAGTGTATATGCTAGCATATTTCTTCTTTCCAGTGGATCTATCCATTTTTCTTCCATGGCACATAGGAATACCATGGGATCCCCTTCTCTTGTGTAACAAGGTACTGAGTTGTTACCTATCCTCTAACATAACATGGTTTTGTGCCTCGAGGAATATGCTCTTTACTTCATGCCCTACCAACTCATAAGTGTTATGAGCCCAATTATCACAAGAAACACTTGTAGTATCATTAATAGAGTGTGCATCCTCCCATTGAATTAGTCCTTCTTTGGTTGGTTCAATCATCTCTGGATCTCGGATGGCACATACATAAATCCTATTTAGATCTTCTTCACTCAAGGGCTCAACATAGGGTGCAGAATTTCCATATATTAAAGGGATAATAACCTTTTCCTCTTTATTTTCAAAACTGATATATCCCTTGTTGAACCAAAGATCAGCATTATTTGCATAGCACCAAGGATGCCCCAATACATTTGCAAAGCTATCTGACTCAGCTAGCGCTAAAACTTCAAAGTCTCTAGTGAACTTTTCTCCTTGTATGGTAATGGATGCATCTTTCAAAACTCCTATGGGAGTGGCCTTAGTCTGATTATCCATGAATAATACATTATAGGATGAATACAATGGGGGTATTCCCATTTATACCCATGCATCCAAGGTAAGAACATTTACCTTCGCACCTGTATCAATCAGTATATTACTCAAAAGCCACCCATTCACAACACCATTCAGAGTGATTTCCTTGTCATAATCTAGGTTATGAGGAGGGAGATTTTCATACAGGATCTGTCATCCAGTCTCAGTACTTGCATGTAGAGTGTTTCCTTTTAACCAACTCCCTAATAGTGGAATGATGTTCTCCTGGCGCAATATTTTACACACTTCTCTCAAGTCATCTATATCAGTTTGGACCATCTCTCGATTTTTCTTCTTCCTTTAAGTATTGTATCTCACCCTAAAGATTCCTTAGAACTTCCATGGTATCCTGATAAACCTCCTTCTGATAGGCAGGATCTGGGTACCGTGCATGAAGAACCTCATCTTTAGTGATGGTAGGTTTCTGTTGTAATGCCTCCCTGGCACGTGCTTGCCTCAGCGCGGGTCGTGATATTCACTTGTAGTGCCTCGGATTATACTTCCATCTTGGGCATCCATTGATTGTCCACATCACGTTGTATCCTAACCATCCACTGCACCTTTTTTTCTTGTTTATGTTTCTTACTCAAATGCTCATATAAGTTCGGGCACTCTTCATAGCTATGGTTCTTTCCACAGAAAGAACATGTAATATTCTGAGGACATTCACGCCTATAGTGGTTAGGATATCCACATGTATAACATGTTCCATGAGGAAACTCACTTCTTCCACCACCACGGCCTCATCCTCCTCTAATCCACCACGGTATCCTCGACCTCTGCCACGATTGCCTTGAAAATGCCCCTCATTCCAATCATGGTGAGCCTAATTGTGCTCTCAGTATTGATGTTCATTCTTTCCCTTAGAGTTATCTAAAACTCATGTCTATCATACACCAATATCTATAACATCATGGATCTGTCCAATCAGCCAATAGTCCTCCATGTTATGAGTTGTGGACCTACAGATTTTACAGTAGCTTGAAACATTCTTCCTTATCACGTGTTATAATAATGGGTAGCAGCTAGCATCATGGTTTAGGTGGAATATTTCACAATCCATCAACAATGAGTGTATTTTTCTACGAGGGAAACTATCCTTTATGTGACCTTCTACTTCACAATCTGTGCACCAAATCCTCTGTGTGTCTCAGTGTGCTGAATTTGCATATAGCTTCTCCAACTATTTTTCCATTGTTGTTATTTGTTCTTCTAAAAATGGGCTCACCCTCATATCTATGCTTCCAACTACCTCAGCACACAAGGATTCTTCAAGTGCTTCACACGGATCAGTGTACATCTTATGTGATAATGCCCTCCTAAAAGGGGTAATCAAGCCCCCAACGAACCATTGTGCATGTTGTCTTGCATGTATGTCATAAGAAAGATTTGATAACAACATTTTAAATTGTGCATCATACTCTCTAACACTTTTAGTAGTGCCTTGCTTAATATCCTTGAGCACACTTATACTCTTCTACTCAAACTCAGGGATATGAAACTCTTTAAGGAATGCATCCTTTAAAGTCATATAATCTACATAAGTCTGATCAGGGTCAAAATTTTGTACCAGTTATGTGCATGCCCTTGTAATGTAGTGGAAAATTGGCTTGCCCTATGCTCAGAAGTCATGATCCCTTTTGCACACCACAATATTTCACACATATGCACATGTTTAGTAGCATCTTCTATGCCCCTATATTCTAGAAGATGAAGAGACATTTCCATGTAAATATTCTGGGGTTGGTGTGGACCTTGCCCACCTGATCCAGAACCTCTTGTGTTTCCCCTACCTCCAAAACCACCAGATCCACCTGAACCAGAGCTACCTATGCCTCTTAATCCTGAACCTGTAGCTGGGTCGGGCCTAGAAGAATATGTACTTCCTGTGTCCCAATAGTAGAATTAAACTATACCCCGATAGTCTGCGAAGTGTTACTACTCCCAGAAATTAATCCAAAAATTGGTGTGCTTATATCCTTTGTGCTGATGATACGCCCAAAAAGGTACTTCCATATAACAATGAATCCATTTGTGCTACCATCATTACGCCTCTTATAAGACTCACTCCTACTCTCCCACTGCTTGAACTATCTTGTTGACTGCTTGTTGTACTAGATGCTGAAAAACCCAATGCAAGGGCAAGGTTACCAGATGGATTCAGATGTGTGCCCATGGCCCAGGTAGTCTCTGCTAGCATGCTTTTATGTGAGGCCGAGGGTGGATCCCTGTTATGCTTTCCCAGATGGGGAGTTCCTAATGCTCTAGCTCCACGTCTTCTACGTGAGCTTCAAATCCTTCACGATCCATCTCTCTCCTCAACGCCATACTTTCTACAACGTTACGTTGCTTCTCTATCTCCCTCTCGCGTGCCTCATCATACTTAATCCACCTTTCCTCTCTCTGCCTTTTTGTCTACTAGGTCTTTGATACTTCACCAAACCTTCTCCTACCCCGCATGTGGTGAGGTTTAGTTAGCCATCAATTTACTCTCCAGATTCAAAGTTACCATTAGGATCTTGATCGCCAGAGGAATGCCTTGTAGGTAAGCTCCCCTTGGATATCGTAAGAACTAGAATTCAACTACTTCTGGACACGAATAAGTGGAAATTGAGTATTCCAAAATATAACTATTCAAGACACCATGGAACCACGTATCCATAACTTGAGTCCAAATCAGATCATCATCATACAGGGCCTGGAATTCTTCCTACGTCTAGATAAGTGCGTGATACCTCTAATTCCACTTAGATGCATAAGCACTCAACCACTTGTACAATTCTACTAGAAAGATAGTGAAAAAGATCTCATATAAATTGTCATACAGATTCTGTTCCACCCACACGCATGCGTTAAAATCAGATCCAGTGTTGAATCACCGTGTGTATTCTTCTTCTAGATCATGTATCCATTCTTCAACACTTGCTAAGGTCAACCGGTATGTCTTCATCGCGAACCATCTTGAAAACAACTGAAAAAAAGAGGTCCCGAAATGGAACCAATGATGTAACCTAGAATTCAATGATACAAATCTAATAAGACCCTAGACGCATTGGCACATCACTCATCCTAAACTAAGCACTCACCCGAAGCACACAAAGGTATCAGGTCCCTCTTTAGGGTTGTTGCTCTAGGATGTTAGCATGATGAAGACTTAAGAGATACATATAGTTCCATTACTAACACATCATTCTACAGAGCATACCATATCTATACCTAAGGAGAGAAGAATTAAGTACTAACCATGATGAGATAAAAAACATACTAGATTCAGATACACACAAAACTAACACTTAGATTCAGCCAATATCCTCCATTATATTTAATGTAATAAGTATACAGAATCTTCATTACAATAACAGTAGTATGCGCATGTAATGATTTAACAACATATCTCTGTATATATCTCCTCTCTCTCTATTACATAGTTTACTACATATATATAAGGGTGGGGACTTTCTCTTCACCGCTTATCCATTCCAAAAATAGGTCACATGTCACTAATAGCTACGCACCGTTTACAAAACTAGCCACACATGCAAGTGCGCTAACAATAGACTACTAGTAGTTAACTGATAGTATCAGATCTATTTCTTTCTTGTGTCTATGTAAAGTGTTGCGTATCTGATCCTCCAAGAATAGCCAATGCGTGGCATGCACATTTTGCCTCGTTTGTGTGCTCTACACACCATCTCTAAAAATATACTTTCATGAGCGAAAACAGCTAAGTCCCAAAAAGTTGAACTTCTATTCCGCACACGTGTTCTCCCTATCCATTCACACCTTTTAATATGACTCACTTTCTCGCGCGGACTTCTTATGTGATTTTTTTCAAGTGTTATCTGATCAACAAAGAGGTTTTAATGTTGTTTTTGGTTCTCAAGGTCATCTAAGGATGCGAGAGAAGAGCATACACAACAAACAATCCAACTAGATAGCCATGAAAAATCTTTGTAAATCCATAAATACTATAAAAAAATTTAAAACAAGATTTATTCCCAATCAATCCAAGTGCTTCTTAATGAAAGACTAAAATTTCTTTTGGTTCCCAAGATCACACTAGGTGCAAAGGAAGGGCATATAAAAATTTAGCCTTGGTTCTTTATCAAGTGAAAAATCTTGTAAACTAAAAGATCAAGCATATCAATGAATGATGATTTTTCTTACTTACTCTAAAATAGAAAAAAGTGATTTAGAAGTGCTTTTGATTCCCAAGATCACACTAAGTGCAAGGGAAGAGCATACAAACCCTATTCCAAACTCAAATAAAGCATGAAAAATCATTTATCAAACCCTAAGACCATTTTAACAAAGATTACTTATCAAGCCCTAAGTGAATTTCATTAGGAAAATTGTTCTAAAATCAGTAAATTGACAAAAACAACAACTAAAATCCTCTAAAAATGACAAAAATACTAAAAACTAGAAATTAAAATTGTGAAATTTGAAAGAAATTTACCTGAGTGCATAGGCGAGGCTTTAGTGCACAGGTGTGGGTTTTAAAGCATGGGCACACCCTTTGAAGCATAGGCGCAAGCTTGAAAGCATAGGTGCACCTCTGTCAAACTTTCACAGTCAATAGTGCATAGGCGCGGCCAAAGAGGTGTGGGCATGGACCTTAATGCACAGGCGCAAGGCAGACTCAGAGACCAAAACTGAAATGTTGCATAGGTGCATCCAGAGAGGCATAAGCATGCTTCTTGATGCACATGTGCATGTTTCAATGTATATGTGTGCTTCTTGATGCACATGCACACTCTTCAATGCACATGCACGGACCTTCTTGTAGGTGACCAAAAATCCAAGTTTTGAGAAGAATTTCTTCAAAAAGATTAAATCTTTGGTATTTTGAGGCAATTTTGACAGGGCTTCGCCTCCTTATATCCTACAAATAACATGAAAACACAACTTCTACCACTAATCTAGTTGAAACAACTACCTAGCTGCAAAATTGATCTACAAAACTTTGAAAACTACTCTACAGAGCTTGAAAACTTTGAATTTAATCTAAGAACTTTGAAAGTAAGCTAGAAATATTTAAAGTTAATCTAGAAAAACTTGAATCTAATCTAAGAATTCAAATTTAATCTAAGAAAAATTGAATTCTAAAACTTTTAAAACTATGTTAAAAATCTTGAGAATGAATGCAAATGGGGTTTGACTCCCACTGGGCGTGCCAAATGATAACACCCCAAACTTTTAACACAAATTAACTAGTTTAAAGCAAGATCAACACCATAATGATCTAAAGTTAAATGCAAAGCTAAGGAATGAAAAATCAATGATAAAATATTAATAGCATAACAATGGATATTAAATGAAACTAACATCTAACATCTAAGCATGCCTACTAGTATGTTTGATTAACTAACATAGACCTAAATAGATCTAGGAGCAATCAAATTGGGAATGGTTTCTACTCCACAAATGGTGAGGAGATCTCTCTAACACAAGACTAAAATGTCATGTTAGATACCCTCCTACTAACCATAATGAAGGCTTTAGGAAAAGATGAGCATGTGAATCCTTAAAGTATTTTAGGTTCTTTAACATATATCTTATATGAGGCTACTAATAAAAGCATGGTGTAAAGTATTAAGGTAAGAGGTGAAATCTTTTTATAGTTTTCCTTTTGGGAGAAACTTGTAATTTTGTGCATGTGGGACAAAAATCCCTAAATTAGATTAGAATCGTTAATCATGATTAGGCCTTATTAATCACAATTAGTGAATTACCAAGTGATTAAGAGGTATGAAGCCTTAATCAAGTTCTTAGGGTCAACTAGGAGGTTATGATAAGCTTTTGAGGCTTGCTTTGAGACATTGTGGAGGAAAGTGGGGTGATTTTGAGTGGTTGGAAGAGGGGTTTAAGCCAATATTAGGGTATATTGACCAAAACAAGGGCAAAATAGGCTTAATTAGCTAATAATTGCTAATTGTTTATTTTAAGAATATTTTGACTTATGATTTGTCATAAAGTGGCATCTTGAATGTGAAAGAGGTTTGGTGATCAACAAAGTGCTTTTTAATTGATCAAAGTGGTAAGAAACGTTAGTTAATTAGCGGAAATCACTAATTATAATGGAATTGGTGAGAATGAGATTGATTTGCGTGCATTTTGGCAATAAGATTGCAAAAGTGGAATTTAGGTGTCTATAGAGACAAAGAAAAGAGGCCAAATACATTTTTTTCAATCACTAGTTTTATTTCTTGTGAATAATGTATACATTAGTATGCTTTAGGACTTAGAAATGTACACAAGTACTTGATTTTGTGTCTACACTGCTGGATTACGACATGGAGGGATTTGCAAGTCCTCAATGTAGTGTGTTAATATTTGATGATAAGTGAAAAATGCCTCATAATTGTAGAAATGGAGGGTTTCCATCACCAAGGATAAGAGGACTTGATTGGTGGTAATTCTATGGTTAATGATCACACAAGTTACTTAAGTATTTTGGTATAATATCCTGACGATGCCTATTGAGATGTTAACAAGGGCATAAGAATTTGGATGTCATTTTATGGTTTAGAAGCATGAGATGCTCGAAGAATGTCTTGTATGACACATTTAGGTGAAAGTTTGAAAGTAGGTTTAGATTCTAATATGGTTATTGTGAGTTTGATGAGGCACGTGGTCCGAAAATAGAATATAAGGATGTTATATCATATGGTGTGTTTTTTTATGATCCCGTGAGAGTTCAATCTTTTTTTGAGGATGGCTTATTATCTTTTCTGTCATAGTACCAAGGTTTTTAATTTTATGTTGATAGACTTTGTCTTTGGATGGGGTTCTTTATGATTTCACTAACAAGTCACTTTTCTTGTGATTTTGAAGGGATAATATCAAAGGTATATGTGTGAGTGTATGTAGCAGGGCTTGAAGGTTTTGATGTCGATGGGTATGAGGATTCAATGGTAAGGATATCTACAAAGATTTGATTATGCATTAGGTGTTTTGATTGTGGGAACACATTATACAATGGGGTAGGTTGGAGATGGTTGATAGTGTTGATAATATGAGCCATAAATTTTGGGCCCTTTGACATTAGTTTGATTATTATTTTGGGGATGGTTTAGAAAGAGTTGTTTGAACACGTCCATGTTTTGATTAAGAGGTGCATTCATATTGTCAAGTTGCAATTCACTTTGATCAATGATATCTTCGATAATATTTATAAAAGAGTGGCACCTTTCAATGTCATGTCCTCAGACTTGATGATATTTATAATAGTCTTCACCTCTATACCATGATGGTTTGGAGGTAGATTCATCGATGGGTTAGATGGGATGGAGTTTTATCATATAAGAAACCAATATATTGTCAAAAATAGAGTCATAGGAATCCCCTATAGGTGAATATTTACCTAGAAATCAGGACCATTTAGAGTTTGGGAAACTCTTAAACATAGATTTCAAGACAACCATGTTCATTGAACCCTTTGATTTGACGTTGCTAAAAGAAGCTTTAAAGGACAAGTCAAGTTTTGGCTTCTTAGATCATAATTTAACCTTACCATCCCCAAGGGCTTGGAGTTCTAAAATCTGGGCCATGGTAAAGGTTTCATCAAACATTTGAAATGATTGAATCTAAAGGGTAGATGATATATGTTTTTTGAAGCGGTTTGGGGAAGAGAGAAGGATAGTTGATTGATAATTCCTCACTGTCTCACAATAAAATCGTAAATGAATCATCCTCAAATTGTTTGATAACATATAAGTTGGTGATAGATATCTTACAAGTGATATATATATGTCCTAATAATAGTTGTGCTAATTATGTGAATTAATAAAGGGAGCATTGAGGAATATTTTTATACCAATTGAGAGTGAGCCCGCTAATGACATTGGAAATGTCCTTAGCATGATATCTTGATCATGAGCTATAAGATAGCAGGCATGATGAAAGGCCCTAATGTGTTGTTGTGGGTCTTCCTTACTATAGAATTTGATAAACTTTGGAAGCTCCCAATGTGGAGGATAAGGCTTAAATGGTACAGATGGGTTGATGGGTTTGTTGCATATTTTTCATAAGAAAACATGTTTTTAGGACCCATGGTGGTAGCTTCGAGGCTAGCAATTCTACTCATCAAAGTCTACATAGGATAATTCTATAGAGGTTGGATGTTTAAAGAGGAATGGTTAGCCTATCCATAAATGAAGGGATTTTATTTTTGATATTGATGGTAAGGTAAAGGGGGTTTTGAAAAATGAGGAGTATTTCCTTGGTATATTGTAAGTTGGCTGAGGGAAAAATGGTTGTGAAGAGGATTAGATATATTGATAAGGATAAGGGATAAAAGTATTAATGAGGGGTTGTAAAGGTTATATATTTTGATGTGGGTAGGTATAATTGTATTGTGGGATACCAACAGTAGGGGTTGGTTATAAGGATGGATAGGTGCTTCTAATAGAACTTGTATTGATAGGTGAAAATGACATGGTAATAGATACCACTAAGTTCTGAATCAAAGATGTATATTTTTGCAAGGTGATAGGATGGGATATGATCAAAGGACTCGTAGAATGAGGGATAATGGAAAATCATATTGACAGAGAGGGGCAGTAAAATCTATGTGAATATCTATGGATAGTGAAGTAGTGGTATGAGTTTGTCTAACTAGAGGGATGAATGAAGAATTCGATGGTGTAGTTCCTTGTTGAATGATTTTATTTTGTGATGAGATGGTATTAAGTTCGTAGCTAGAAATGAGATTAGATGAGGCAGGTGTTGATGTTCATGTATCACTAGTGGTAGGATAAGGAATGATTTTATCTATAACTTAATGATATGAGGGTTTAATGAGTTGAGGATGATCGCAAGTAAATTTGTTAATAGGTGGATGATATTTCATTTTGGGGTGATGGAGACCGATGCCTCACAAATCAAGGTAACTACTAAGAGTAATAGGGTTGGTTTCTAATAGTTCTTCAAATATTGGGTCACCACTATTGAATAAATGTGGAATGGATGGATCGGGAATTTTGGATGTCTCGAATAACTACTTGGGAGAGTTTGGGGGCTCATGGGTTATTTTAGTTGATAATTGGAAGGAATCGACATATTTGTAATGTTATGAAGATGATAATTTTGTCTAGTCAAGACCATGAACTAACAAAAAATAAATAAATAAGAATCTAGCTATTAGAAAATTTAAAATCACACATTCAACAAGATATTCTTAGATTATATTGATTAATTTAGAAATATGTGAAGAGAAAAGATGGTTTTTGAAAAGGTACTAAGAACAAGGCGTGGATAAAATTGGGTTTATGTGTGTTAAAACCGACGTCCTCAATATACCTGAGAGTATGAGAGGCCCAAATATTTATTAGTGTCAACACAAGAAATGATATTGGGGCCTGCCCCCTCACTTCACAGTCCCACAATGATAAGGGTGTCGGTGCTTAGCTAATACACCACCCAAGAACTATTTATACTCATCTAGAACATCAAGTCGGCTTCCCCTTTGTGATTAAATCCAAGTAGGTAGACCTAAAAATGCAGATTTGATTTGTAATGTGATTTGGTATGTGTGAGGGGAAATCGTGAATGCAATCATTTAACCCCTATTTAAGCTATATGATCAAGCAAGAATGAATATTCTTTTTAAGACCTAAAAAGAAAATTGAGCTCTATGAGGAAAAAACACACAAGATGTGATGCTAAAAAGAAACTAAAAGAAAAAGAGAAGGCATACCTTTTGTTCACTAAATACTCTCATTTACTTATTTTAAGTGTATTTGAGAAAGCCACCAGAGAATTTTGAACTAAAAATTTAGTAAGAAATGAAACAAGAAATAGATTTAACTATGAAAAAAATTGATCAAAAAGGGACTACGGTCCCACTTTGACGCTCTAGAATGTTTGTGGTATATTTTGATTCACTTTTATTACATGGAATAAATTGCCAAAAATCATAAAATAATAGGTTTTAATGATACATGTGTCGACAAACATCGATACGTAATGGTATAAACAAGTGCGAGAGACTCCTTCTAAAGAATAAGGAAACCTACATACAAATAGATAACTTGACAAGATAGATGTTAGATCACATAATGAGTAGTTGCTTGACAAAGGCCAATCCCGAAACCAAAGGGCTTCCTTTGATGGGTGTTAACATTTTAGAAAATTAAGTGATAAATAATGAAATATACAATGTGACTAGAATTATGATATTTAGATGATAAAATGACAGAATAAATCAATCTTTAAAAGGAATAGGTAGATCATGTTCTATGTAGTAGATGGCCTAGGAAAGGTTTGCGGTGAGATGAATCTCCTCAAAGTAATCAATCCACTCTTTATTGGTGGCATTTTGTTCTTCTCAGATAATCTCTAGCCAATCCTCGATGTCATCTAGATATAGTGTTAAGACGATGACACAGAGGCTCAACTCTTGTGTGATTTCGTATTGATCCTAAGAAAAGGGTTGGGAGATGATCGGAAGGTCATAAATGTTATTAGATGGGTGTGTTTCACTTGGAACGATCATCTATGGAAATAAGACACTTTAAAACACATCAATTAACATAAACATATTGTAAAATGGATTAAAAATAAGGGATATGTGACTAAAGGGATAAAAAATAGGAATTAGTGGTGATTCAATGTAGTCACTAGTTGTTGGAGGGAATTGTTGACAATTCAAGGGAATCACTAGTGATTGTTGTGTGATTGGATAGTTTTGAATAAATTTCAGATTTAGTCATGAACAAGTGATTTAATGATTTGATTGTCTTTTGAAAATATACGTGAATAAAGAAGAAATGTAAAAAAGTGACAATACCTTGTCTTTAATGCGAATGTAAACAAAAAATGTTGTAGAGAGACCTTACAAAAATTTTGAACTCTCTAAGGACTTATTCGCTCCAAAAGGTTTTATAAATGTCTTGAATGATGTCGTTTAAGTTTCCAAAATCATAGAATGCCGATAAAATGTGTTGAGTTCCAAAGATCCTCATCCAATAATTTTTGTGAATTTATACAGAATCGCCAATAATTAGTTAAAATTGGTGGTGATCCTAGAAAATTGGGGAAACTCACTTGAAAGTGTTTGAAACCACTTCCAAAATGGTGAGTTTCATATTAAGGATGAAATTATGAAAAATAGGAGTATATTGAGGAGGTTGTGTAGGTTTTGGCCTTACTAGGCTAAAATAGCTTTAAGTGGTTTAGGAGGTTTAGGAGGGATAAATGACTATTTACGGTAGTAAATGGATGTTACAGGATAGAATGATATTTGGGACTTAGGTATAGCATTTGATATATGAATATGAGCTAAGTGGGTAGGTCATTGAGGGTGCCGAAAAAATGGTGTCTATATTTTGTAAAAGGAGCTCAAGGGAATGCTAGGTTGTGCCACATTCACAAATGAGGTTAGTTTAACTTGCTTATATAGGGTTCCAAAGGTAAATTTTAATGGAAAGTCTAACCGAGAGGGAGTAAATGATTCAATGAAGAATGCAAAATTGAAATATCAGATTAAGGATATGTCGGTTTAAAACCATCCAATTTGGTCAAGAACGGATTCCACAAGTCAACCAAAGTGGACGTTTCTGAATAGGGATGAAAAGAAATAAAATGGAAGGTTACATCTTATCGAGTGGAGTTTATTTGTGGATTTTATGCATTTAATTCTCATAATTTTTTAACATATCGGTATGTGTGAATATATAAGTTAAACAAGATACCTCAAGATGTAGTAAGTGGGGATAGAAAGAGTGTATTTGTCTTAGCAAGATTGCATTGTCAAAACCAACAACGTCAAAGAGTAAATTCCCAAAATTTAGTTTCTACAAGTGTCATTGTTATCATAGCCTCATACCTCATTATCAACAATCTGTAAGTGGTGACATCTCTCCGAGGCAACTTATCAAGTTTCACATGTTTCAGGAGCGGAGGTAAAATGTTATTTAATTCTATATTATTTGTATTCATATTCAAAAATTAGTTTTAGAATTTATTTGATTTTTTTAATTTATGTTATAAACACACATCATCATCTTTAGTGCCAACATCTTCAATGCACCTTGTAAATATTGTGCTCAAATCGAATTTAAATAATATGATACCACCCCCACTAGTGTTTAGGTGGTGTTTCTAGTAAGAATGAGGGGGATACAAATTCTTCACCTAATTATGAGGAGGATTGACCATCTCGTCTAATATTTAGTGCATAGAAGTATCAAGTGTGGGGGAACTTACGGGTGAAACTGTTTATGAACCATGACATGAAAATATTACAAGATGTTTATGGCAAGTAAGCATTAGTTTACATTTTGTTTTAATTGAATCATTTTTTTGTATGCTCTCAAATTTGTCAAAAAATTAGAATAATTTAATTTCATTATTTTATTTCAAGTACTTTAGAAAAAGAATTATTATATGAGAAAAAATATTATTGTCTAAAAATTGCCACTTGGAGTACATATCGCAACCAATTAAGCATAGAAAATGGTTGGTTGTGTCTACTAAAAATAGTTTGATAGTGCCTACTATGTTATGGGAATTATTGAAAAAATGCAACATAGGTGCTTAGGAGGATGAGGTGACATATATGGGTATGACATCAAAATAAATTAAAATGATATTTTATATATTTTGTTTATCTTAATACATGGCCAATTTAATGTGCAAGAGAATTACATGAGTAATACACGTGAGGAGAAATTAATACACTGAATTTTAGGCATGAATGCATCTTCGTGGAAAATATAATGTGAAAAGTGGCTCAAACGGGACTCGAACGAGCTTGCGATAATTTGGAAAAACAACTATATAAAATAAATAAAATATTTTTTTGTCATATTCATTAATTATAAGTTTTTATGTATTCATATTAATATAGGGGTCCAAAGTATCTATGAAAAATCCCACCAAACTAGAATGAGTCAGGGGAATTTGGTGACTCATCATTTGAGACAAATGAGCATAGATGAGGCTGCTTGCAAATTTGTAAGTTTATTTAAATAATGTAGTATACAATATTTATTAATTCATACCTCAATTATATTTGTAACTTTAAATTATTTTTATAGGAGAATATGTATGACTAATTCAAATACACTTAACAAGGGTGTACATAACTCATATCCCTTAGATGTAACATCAATGCATTCAAGGAATGATAACATTGTCGTGAGTTTGTGCCAGGTAAGATGTCATTAATTTCTTAAATAATTATTAAAATCAAGCAGGTAACAAAAATTGAATTTCAAATATTTTATTCACAAAATTTGAATTTGAAATATTATAATAATTATTAAATAATGTTATTGTAGGAAAATAAACCATCACCTTATTTTATGGCCTTGACTTTAGAGAGGGTACTAATGATGATGATCATGACTACGACTATGACAACTCATCATCTCATGGAATGGAGCACACTTCAAACAATACGAGATAATGAGCACATAGATTAACATGATGATAATGAACTCTTAGATTATGACAATGATTAGTTGATGATTTAAATAGTTTGTAGTAGTAGTTTATATATATATACATTTCTATCTTTGTTATTTTTTTATGTATGATATTTTAGTTTAGAATTGTAATTTAAATTTTAAAAATTATATTTCAATTCTATTAATGTGTGTAAATGTCATTATGATCTTATTAATTGTGTTTGTATGACTAGTATTCAATATCATTTTTAAATGTGTACTAATAATTTAAAATATGAAAACTTTGGTTTACATTTACAAACATTAATCATAAAAATTTAGACGCACACAAGCATGCACACACACACACGAAAAAAAAATGTAATATAATTTTAAAATTGATACTTCAAATAATTATATTGCATTTTTAAAAATTTGTTAAAGAAAATTTGCATCACATTTGAGCCACTTAGCATTTTGATAATGGTCAGGTTGGCATCATGAATATTTAGTGCAAATGTGTGGGAAAAGTGGTGCAATAAAATTTCCGTGTTTTTAATGTTGCATCGCATTTTCTCCACCTTTCACAACAAAACTCTTCAAATAAATGTAGTGAAAACCCCATAATGGTCAATTTTTACGCAAATTTGACTCAAAACCCGACGCTATTCACACTTTGTATAGTATTGAATCATAAAGTTTGTTATAATTATAAGGTATGTTTCTAGGATTGAAAAATGTAAATATGACTTGAAAATTTTGTTTTAAACCTTGCCCATTTTTATAGAATTTGACACGATCTTTGGGAAACCGGTCCCCTTCATTATAACCCTAATGCAACAACACCACCTTGTAAAAAAGTAGTTAAAATTGGGGATGTTTGAAACTATATTTTGATGAGAGTGGCTCTTTAAAGACAACATGAATTATAATGTACTTCAATAATCATTCTAGTACGATCTGAGTGCCCAACCCTTATTACTTTAGATAACCTAATCAATATAAGATATAAAAGCTAGATACTCTTAGAATTTCCTTACATGCTTGAATGTTTCTCTAAATGATTGCAATTTATTTAGGCACTATGATGCTTTTGTATCACTCAAATTAATAATCTATTCCTTCCATTAACTTCTCTTAAATGTATTAATGCGCCTATGTATTGATAAACTTCTTGAATTCAAATGAGGAATTTAAAAGGCATACATACCGACACATAACAAACAAGGAAAACCAACAAACAAGATCCAAAAATATAGACCCAAAATAAGATTCAAAGGGTATATATAAAAAGATTGTTAGATCTTAATGTATAATTTGACCCACAACTAGACGTATGGTTCTAGCGAAAACCCAAAAAAATGTAAAAATTAAAAATGTAGAAAGAAAACATGATAGAAGGAAAAATATAACACAAAAAAGAGTAAAATAAAATCTATTAAAAAATCTATAAAAAAAAGAGCGAAACATTATGGAAGATGACGAAAACCATAATAAAATCTTAATCTAGATAAAATACATAATACAATAACAATTAAAAAAATGTAACAAATAATTAGCTATTAATAGTTAGTAAACATTTATAATTATAAACTAATAACCGAGTACCATAATAAGGTGTCTAGATTTATAAATATTGTGCAATAATTATTTTTAATTTTTGATGTGTCTTTTATGTAATCTAAACCTATATTTAAAAATGTGTCACCAAACAATCAAATTATTAAAAATACGGATCTAACGAATAATTAGCTTTACCTAACCGATGGTAAAGCAACATACATTTTTCGTCCGAACAATAATTAATATTAAACAAATAACAGATCACACTAAATACTAATCATCTAATTTTAGTTTTCCTCCATCCACACATCTCTACTAGGGAAATGCACCGGTCATTGAGCACCCTATGTTCAACGACATCTCGACTAAATTTGTGATGATGATGGGATATAAAAAAATTGTTTGTCGTGATTTTAAAAAAGTGGGGAAGTCATATTGGCACCACGTGGTGGGCCCACTACAAAAAACCTAAAAAAATTGCATAGTAAACCAAAAAAATACATTTTCTAACACAAACAATTGTTTGTACCCACATGGAAAGCAGACAAATTAACTTTTATTCCTAATAAAATCATATTTAATTCACTTCAAACCATCCCCTACCACTTCACCAACCTCCACCGATTATTTTTCCTTACGTGCCACTAATGCATTCAATGCACCCACTAAGTGCATGACATAACATTTGGTAGTGAACATGTGGGAGGAGAAGTTGAACATTTCTACCCCTTTGAACCCTATAACGAAGCCAAAGAACGGTTCCTATCATCACTCACCTAACCTATTCTACCCTCGAAACATAGCTAAATATCCATCTGAATCACCATGTGGGTCATGAGGTGATCCATTTTCATAGGTGTTTGTATTTATTATCTTTAGGTTTCATACGTTGATCACATTCACAAGCAATACTAGTTTTACAATCGTATATTCATTCTATATTGAGTTGTTTATGTGCATGTTCTTGTTTAATCAAGCATTACCAATTTTACAAATGTTTATTCATTCATTATTGAGTTGTTTCTATGCATGTTCTTGTTTAATATTTCATTCGGCACAAACTCTATTGATTCATCATATTTCGACCATTAATACACATTTCTACACAGGGTTATTTCTACTATTGGTTATTGAGTAATGGATTTTGTTATGACCTGTTATTTTTTCATGCATGCATGTTGAACTATTATTTTTAGTGTATATTCATTGTAGACACAAAATCACGCACTTAAAGTCATTACCTAGTCTTGATCACGAGACTACTATTTGCATGATTCCTAAGTACAAACATTAGTAATTAACCCATGTCTTTGGCCATATTTTGTTGCTTTATTGCTACTTTCTTTCGGTCTTCCACCTTTATTGTCCCAAAGTGTTTTTTATAGTTCATTTTTTTCCTTTTTGGACTCGGGCACCCAACCAGACACCAATGCCGACGCCCTCATCCCCTTTGGGAACACCCGTCCTCTTTGTACTTTGGTCACACTTTTTGGGTCCATTCTATCCGTTTGAGAATCTTATCTTTTTGGTAATCTTACAAAACTAAAGTAATGGAATCATATAAATATAAAGTTATGTGATCATAATAAGGGACCAAACACTAAAAACTAGCTATCACCACCTAAGGTTGCATCCATCAAGGCATCTATAGCTACATTTACATCCATCTAGCTCCATCACAAGGCACAAAGGCTAGTTCATATGCATCACACTTCATAGGAGGGGAGTTTATTGTTTCCATGCACACATTTATTACATTCTACATCTAGTACTTTCTCACTATTCAAAAAGTGCAAGCGCACAAGAGCAACCTAGGACACAATTCCACACACACACCTAGAACTAAATTGGGTTTGAGATATAGTGCAGCACTCAGTGATAAGTCCATCAATTTGGTAGTTAAGGACAGTTCGACCCCTTCATATGTATCTTTCCTTTTTAGGGTTTTGATGCTTTGTTTGGGGTTTTGCAAGTAATTCCTTTATTGTAGGTTTATGGTGACATCAGTGATCTAAGTTTGACATACATATGACAAATAGTGAAGGCTTCGCACCATCTGGTGACTCTGTGGCTTTTGGACTTCCCACACGAGACAAGGGTTCCCATATTACAAACCAGGGCACCCCAAGTGCCCCAATCTCTTTTCTAGGGGCCCCAGTCTAGCCAAATCACTCAGATTTGTATTTTCTTAGGATTTTATGGGACGTTCTCCCATTCCTATTCGATTGGTCTTTCTTTGTGACATAGTCCTACGACATCTTGAATCGCTAAGGCTCTTCCGGCCATCTTTGTACATTAGGTTTTATGCATTTTATTTCTTCGTTTGATTGGTTGTATTTTAGTTATTTCATTTCTTATTTATTTACTGTAAACTTGCATTAGATTAGGCTAGAATATTTTACATTTTAGTTTAATCATTTTGGTGAACCCGTACTCGATCATTGCACCCCTATAATCCTCATTATTTCATTGCTCATCCTTCTAGCATATTCTCATCATGAGTATCTCAATTAATGATTTCTTGCTTGCTAATCCTGACTTAAGACATAGAGTCCAACATCTCCTAGTTACTACTATCATTCCTGCTAGTATACATCCAAACTCCATATATAATTCTTTTTTGATGCATTTTCTCAACATATTTCTTTCTCGTATAATCCTCATGTTGATCTTTCTACTTTCGATAATGATCCACCCTTACATATCATGATTCACATCTATAATATGGGTATCAAGTGTACTTTAATCAAAAATGGATCTGAACTTAATCTATGTCCCATGTCATTCCTTTAAAATATTGCTCTTTCATTACTACTAATGTCATTCCATCATATCTCTCTCTCTTCGTGTATATGATGGCTCTATTCATCCATGTGTAGGTCACATTGTTTTACCTATCACTGTAGGACCAAAAACTCTCAACACAGTCTTCTTTTTCATTGACTTTCCAGCTTTCATATAACTATTTACTTGGTAGGCCATGACTCTATGTCATGCAAGCAATTGTCTCTACAATGCATCATTGTGTCAAATTTCTACATGAGGGTGTTGAGTATATTGTTCTTTGTGATCGTCATCCATACAAATATTGTGACCATGATCCAAATACTACACTTCCTATTCCAAGAGCTGACACTACTGATGACCCATAACCCATAGATGAGCTACCACATTTACCACCACTTAAAGGTGTTATTTTCATGATAGATTCTATACCAATTGCATCTACGCCTCCCCTCCCTTCTACTACTGTTATGATTGTTTATCAAGGGCATGTTCCTACGTTGGACATCACTCTAGCTCCTCCACCTCATGTGTCACCTCCACCAGTATGACTTCCTTTCACATGCACTCTTTTCATGAATGATTCTTATTGGGATCATATTCCATTCAATCCTACTTGTGATGACATAGTATGTACACATGATGGCTTGACTCGGCTAGGTTTTTCTTTTGAAGATCTATATCCTCCACCACATTCTTCTCATCTTTATCATGGATTCGTTCACATTACTGCTACTTATGGTCTACGTGTCTTTCACCTCATAGTTTTTCTTATGTGAATCCCTCGCACTTCTCTCTTGACATTAGGACAATCAAGGTTTGAATACATTAGGAATACCTAAATCCTGATCACACTGATATATCATTTCCCATGCCCTTTGGTCATGTATTCATCTGCAATAGTTATTTTCTTAGCTCTACATAGAATCTCACTCACTGGTATGCACATGGGTGTCCATTACCACCCTTTATTGATGATTAATATGCCATAGGTATGTACAACTTACGCCATAATGGCTCATTACGTGATCAACCTGACACCATTTCTTACCAGGTCTTTGATGCTTATTCATTTGGCTTTGACCATGACAATGATGACCTCTAGATGACATTACATGATTGACTTCTTCATCTTACACACTTGGGGGGCATTACACTTCTCTTCTCCCCATCGAAAACACACATCTTCTACTACACACATGTTAGCATCGAAACTACCTAATGACGCATTCTTGTGCTTCGGTTCACACTTGACTATTGAGGGCATCCTATTCACATGAACCTCACACACTACACAATTGACACTACACATCATGCATCTTCAATCCTACATTTTACATCTTACATCCTACATCTATTATGTGTCATACATATTCTACACCTATATCATCTACACATCTTGCATTGCATCCTATACATCACACATTACACTATACCTACTACACAACTCGCGTATTTTACAAATATATCACTACCCAATGATGCCCTCTAGTCTCATGGTCCATATTGGACTATTAAGGGTATACATCACAAATGGACCACATCACTTTCACACATTCAACCATTCAAACTTTTCCTCATGCAACATTCCTAGGTTGGTGATATACGCTATAGGATACATCATCACTTTCTTTATCATCATTTAGTGATATACACTTTAGGCTACATCTTCACTTTCCCTACTCATCTTGTAGCGATATACACTTTAGACTAAATCATCACACATCCTCACACTTCATCTCTATGTCACACATCATCACTACATACTCATCACATCGCGCTACATATAACACATAGTTCGACCATTTCCTGATGACACACTCTTGCTTACGATTAATTCTTGACTACTTATGGGGCATAAACACATGAAACTCACTTTGCAAAAAATCCATTCACTCGGGAGACACATGGCTCCTGTCATTCACTTTGAATTTCATTCCATCCATTCATAACATATTTTATAGCTTTGTCACATTTACTCTTGCTTACATTTACTCGTACATGTTCACTTTATTACACATGTTAGGTAGATATCTTGTATTTCATTGTTTTATCATACACGCATGCACGTTCACTTATTTTCTAGGTGTGATCACAGATTACATGAGGCCATTACATGTAGCATATATGCTTGGCATAGTACCTAGTACCAATCCCATTATAGCTCCTAGGGGCATCCACATTCGTACACCGCAAGTGTTATTGTTTCATTTTTGTTCATAGCACACTACTTTATTGGTTTACACATGCTTTGTGTGCACACTTGTTTTTTTTTGTGGCCATTTTGGTCTTAAGTGTCTTGCAACATCATGATTTGTGTCCCATGTTTTCAACCTACTTTCCGTGGTCTATATTTTCTTCTTGGATGTTAACATTATCTACTTACACATTGTCTTCATAGCTTACACTTGTTTTCTACATGCATGCTTGTTCATACTAACACTTGTTTTCTAGCCACTTTGTTTACATGTGCCTTGGTTTCTACCAATTTCATCCCCTCCCCCTGTAGGGCATAGTTTTAGTTACAACACTTGGTCCTCTTTTAGAGCCACATCCTCCTATAGCGACATCGCATATGCCCCTAAAGAGGGAGGCATCATTTGGGTTTTCACATAGTACACAACACACAGTGCAAAGTACAATTTAGTTTTCATTTTTTTCCATGACATAGTGGGTTACATAGTGATTGGGCTCAATATAACCTACGAACTCCATACACAATAGATTTTATGGGTATATTTTCCTTAGCACATGCGTGGGCACACACCACTGGATTGCGGTAGTGTTTTATACAATGGGAAGTAGTTAAATTTTTGAGGAAAACACCGGGAAGTTTCTTTCCCTACACTTTTTCCATTACATTGGCATCACATCACCCAAAAAACTATATAGTGCAGAGGTCTCTGCGCTTTGAGAAGCGATTCTGAGTTGGAGGATAAATTAGACTTTCCTCCCTACACTTCTTTATCCAGTGGTGTGAGATCACCCAAAAAAATCATGCTTCATCAACAAGATCCTTTCTACACCCTTTTTCTCATCACATATCAGGTACACATGTTCCTTTTTCATTTTTAATACTTTCATTACATGCTTTTTACATACATGCATGTGTCTTTTCACATATACATGTGTATTTGACTACTTGATCATCTTCTCTTTTACATATCCATCTGTAAGGGATCTATAAAAGAGAACACCCTAGGCACCCCAGTCTAGCCAAATCACTCGAATCTACATTTTGTCATGCTCTTGTGTAACGGTCTCCCATTTCTATTCGGGTGGTCTTCACTATGACACACTCCTCCGAAATCTTTGAATCAGCTAATGCTCTTCCAAACCTCTTTGTACATTAGGGTTTATACATTTCATTGCTTAGTTTGCTTAGGTGTATTTCAGTTATTTTATTACTCATTTATTTACTACAAAATTGCATTAGATTAGGCTAGGACATATTACATTTTAGTTTAAACATTCATTTATTTCGGTGCATTGTTTTTATTCATCCATTCACTCGTAACTCTTCGATACGATGTATAAATTGTCCAAAAATAGGTTTATGTAAGGATATTACTTGTATAAATCAAAACATATACAAAAGAGAATAACATGAGAGAACAATGAAATATAGATAAATGATGACAATATGCTCATATAATAGCTTTGCCACTTCGAGGGGAAACCTCCAATACCACCTCGAGGGGGTAACCTCCAAACCACACAATAACACTCCAATACTCAATATGATGATTAAATACAACCTTCTAACCCCTATATATACCATTCTAACCTATGGCCAATACTGAGGCCGACCTCCTAAGCATAATAAATCATAAATGAATGATATAATAAGATAAGGGGATGTGTGCCACATGTTGGCATCTCCATCAATACATATACTTCATAACATCCTTTCCCTAGGTGCATAGCATTCCTTCCCTCCTTGACATGTTTTGTCCCCGAAACATAAGAACAAACCATGTAATGAGTGTGTTGTAAATTTTTACACACTTTGCACCATGATCGATCATCCATCCATATGTGATCTTGGTAGATGATACATATCTGAACTAATATCCATATTCAGTTGTCTTTACTCTGATTCCATTCATGACCATAATTTATCATCCTTGGACTCCATGTATAACCAACATAAGGATTCACTGCATAACCATAATAAGGATTCCATGTATAACCATAATAAGGATAAACATGATAAGGATTCCATGCTTCATAATTGTTGCTCCATTGATCCCTGTATAAATAAAGTGATTATTCCTCCAATTACTGTATATATATATATTGGTAGGAAATATGATGTGCCCTGGGATATCTCCATGATTTTTTTCTCTCATGTTGACGTGGATTTCCATATGTTGTAGTTGTAGTATCCTCAACCTTATCAACCTAGTTTCTCAACTTTCTTTTCTTCATCCACCTTTGCATTTGATATTTTCTTTTTCTCTTGAGTGGATGAATCATCATTTCCTTATTTTTCTTCATGTTACTCTTTTGAATCATCCTTATTCCCTTCTTCTCCATATTCTAAATCATCCGCATGGTCTATATTGACTTTTCTTTGATTTCCATTAAGCCGGATATCTTGTAAAGTGACCTTCTTCTTTTGTACCAAATCTTCATAAACTTATTTTTCATATTAATATTAATTGTCCCCATTTCTCTAACCAAGGATACCCAAGAACAATATCCAAACCATCCATATATAAGGCAAAAAGATCTGAATGTAAAGTATATTTGTCCATAATAAGTTTTAAATCTTAAAAACTTGAATTTTTTACCATTCACTTTATCTTCTTTGATATTACTTTCTTGAATATGTAGATGTTGAGTCATATCCTTGTTGATGAAGTTATTGTTGGTGTCAAATCGCAGCACCCCTGAATGTCTACAACATGATGGGTTGAGACTCTCAGTACGATTGCATAACATGGAGCTTTTCCCAAGTGTGGGACCTTGTGAAATCGAAAAGCTCTCCCGGATGAAGGCCGGTTCCTATTCCTCTGTTCAGATGCACACATAGAAAATGCAGAGGGTTTACTAAAAACCTAATCTAACTTGCCAAGGAGATAGGGTAAGAAAATGCATTAAATAAAACCTAAACTACAAAGGTGATGCACTGAGGAATTAAGAACACCTGTCTTGCCAATTAAACACAGACCATTAAAATGCAATGCAAGATCATGCACAGATAGCCAGATCCACAGTGAAAGATCGGGGGATGCAAATGAATACAAAGAGGGTTGAGAATCATCCACATACATGCATTAATTTTCTCCAAAGATTGATACAACACACTGCAAAATGCCAAGAGGCAAGGTTGCATTACAGTTTCAAATGGGAGGTTTTAACTCCACAAGTTCACCTGCCAAAGAGAAGAAGGGAGGGGAAAAACAGAAAATGTCCAACCTTTAGAAAGAAGCCCCTCCTTACAATTTATAGGAAGAATGAGAGAGAAAAGAGAGAGGAATTCGAAATCTGCCCCAACCACCTCCAGAATGCACTTAACTCATCTCATAATGATGGTAGGTGAGAACCCCAGCGAACCCAAAAGTGGCAAACTGTATTTTGCATTTTTAAGAATTTTTTCTCACCCAATTAAAGATATCTAGTCATAGTTGGATAGAGGACCTCGTAATCTTTCCAAAAAGTCCAACCTTGCATGAATCCGAGCTCCCAGTCAAAAGTTATGGCCATCTGAATATATGTGCCAGGGTCTGCTTCCTGTCAGCGCTCAAAAATGTTGCGCCTCCTGAAGGTGCACCTTGGGCGCATCCGTGTGTGTGTCAACATCCTCTTCTATGCACCAAGGGTGCATCCTTTCCTGTCGACACTCCGTGTCGTGCGCCAAGGGCGCATCATTTTCCCTGTCGACATTCATTGTCATGCGCCATTTCTGTGCGCCAAGGGCGCATTGTTTGCCCTGTTGACATTCATTGTCGTGCGCCACTTCTGTGCGCCAAGGGCGCATCATTTTCCCTATCAAAATCCATTGTTGTGTGCCACTTCTATGCGCCAAGGGCGCATCGTTTCTGTCGACATTCATTGTCGTGCGCCATTTCTGTGCGCCAAGGGCACATCATTTGCCCTGTCGACATCCATTGTCGTGTGCCACTTCTGTGTGCCAAGGGCGCATCATTTTCCCTATCGACATTCATTGTCATGCACCATTTCTGTGTGCCAAGGGCACATCGTTAGGGATTTGAGCTTCTTTGATTTCTCCATTCTCCTGCTTGTCTATATCTACCCGGGGAAAAGATATATACAACAATTTGGTGACTCAATGGGATCACCTGCCTGCTAGGTAGAAGATCAGTGGCCTTTTAGCAATCCATTGGGCATGGAGTCATAAGCAATAACCTGAAACCAACCTGATATCTGATCCCGAACCTGATACCGCAACTTCTTCTCTGACAGCATTCTGAATTGTAGAAATTCAACCTGAGAGCAACAAAACCTGTGCCGGAGCACTTAGGGAAACAGAAACCTAACTACAACAAGACAATGTGCATACGCACTTAGAGGAATTGAAATCTAGGCTAATATTTACAAGGGTAAACCTTTTCCTTTTAGTAGCAATGTTTAAGATGGATTCCGTTAACCGGAATCGGGAATTCTTCTCCATCCAATGTAGACAATTGGAAGGCATTACTACTTTTACATCCCGTGACCATGTAGGGGCCACTCCAAATGGCATCAAACTTGGAATGCCTTCCTGGTTTTGCCCGATCTGCATCCCATTTCAGAACTAGGTCCCCTTCCTGGAAGGTCCTTGCTCTTTCTTTCTTATCAAACCATCTTTTTATTAAGGCCCGATCTTTCTCAATTGTTTGAATTGCATGCTCTCTAATTTCTTCCAATTCCATCAACTCTGCATACATGGCCTCCATTGGTTCGAACTCAGCCAGCTCCAATCGCTTCATGAACTCCAATGTAGGAAGTTCTAATGATATAGGCAATCGCCTCTTTTCCAAAGACCAACTTGTAAGGGGAATTACTGTAGACCTCTTTGGTGTTATTCTCACACCCATAATGCTGATTTTAGCTTGGTATGCCATGTTCTTTGATTTTCATCCAGAGTCCTCCTGATGATTCTTAGCAAATTTTTGTTCGTGGACTCTGCCTGTCCATTACCCTGCGGGTAATAATTTGAAGAGGTGCTCAAATAGATTCCATTCTTGACAGCCCATTCTGTAATCTTGGAACCTATAAATGCCAATGCGTTATCTGATATGATAGTGGCCGGCACACCAAACCTGGTCACTATTCCTTCATAAAAGTCTAGTATGTTAGACTCATTTGCTTCTTTGAGCGCTGCTGCTTCGGTCCACTTGGTGAAATAGTCCGTTGCCGTGAGAATCCACTTGTGGCCTTGGCTTGAGTTTGGATTGATGACCCCGACGAAGTCCAATCCCCATTGCATAAATGGTTGGTCAACCAGAATTGGGTGCAATGGAAGTGTTGCTAGTCTTTCTTTGCCTGTGAAGAGTGCACATTTCTTGCACTTTCTTATCCATGTATAGCAGTCACTGAAGACTGTCGGCCAATAATACCCTGCCTTCATTATCTTGAGAGT
This sequence comes from Taxus wallichiana var. yunnanensis, assembly GCA_018340775.1. NCBI lineage: Eukaryota > Viridiplantae > Streptophyta > Pinopsida > Cupressales > Taxaceae > Taxus > Taxus wallichiana. The sequence goes on along the minus strand of CM031235.1, from coordinate 381,515,116 downwards.
TATTACTCATGGGGCGAAATGTCCTCCAGAATCTCTATCGTGAAAATCTCGTAACACCCTTTTAATTTGATTTGTCCCAATGCACCTCAATAGAACTCCATTGATGTCTTTCTTAAACAAAATACCATCAACAAGCACATATGGAATGGCTTGTAATCTGAAGTATCTCCTCTTTTCTTTTCTCATTTCTGGAGGGCATAGGCACATGCGTCAGGGAAGTGTATCATATTCTGAGTCCAACAAGGAGTAGGCACATCATCATTTTCTTGTTCTTGATCATCCTGTAGTACCAAGACAGCCTCTTTTTCATTACCTGCTTCAACTTGTTGACTCAAGGCTAGCTGCTCACATAGTCCCTTCCCACGTACTAGTTTGGTGACCTTGATCTTGATGTCATATTCCATGACACGAGTTATCCATCCTGCATGTTTCTCATTCAGATCCTTGTTTAGAAGGAAGTCCTTGACTCCCGCATGAGAGACCAATAATTGGATCTTATTGTTTGAGACTAGGTGCTTGAATTTCTTTAAGCTCCTGATTACTGCAAGGACATGCTTTTCAATGAAAGAGTACCTAGTTTCATATTCCTCCAAGCCTTGACTGAAGAAAGCAACTGGTTGTTCTAATCCTTCTTTGTTTTGTTGTACCAGGATTGCAGAAATTGTGTCCCCACCACCAAAGGCATATAGCATGAAGTCCTTGGAGAAGTCTGGATTGACGAGAGTCGAGCTTGAGATATAGCCTCTTTTATTGCCTCAAAACTTGCCTTGCCTTCAGATGTCCACTTAAATGCCATACTCTTCTTTAACATCAGTGTTATTGGCTTCACAAGAGTAGCAAAATTTGGAACAAACCTGCGGAAAAAATTGATCCTTCCTAAGAAGCTTTGAAGAGCCTTCTTATGAATTGGCAATGGTAACACTCGAATTTCTACAACTCTTTACGGGTCAATCGTCAACCCTTCCTTTGAAACAATATGGCCTAGAAGTTTTCCCTCATGAGCCAAAAATATACATTTTTTGGGATTCAATGATACCCCAAATCTTCTACACCTCTGAAATACTTTCCTCAAATGACAGAGGTGATCCGCTGCATTTTTTGAGAATACAGTGATGTCGTCAAGATATATCAAAACTATTTTATTGATCAACCCCTTAAATGCCATATCCATTGCCCTTTGGAAAGTGGCCCCAGCATTTGATAGCCCAAATGGCATCTTCTTGTAGGCATAAGTCCCCCATTTGGTGGTGAAAGCCGTCTTGAATTGGTCATCTTCTTTCACCATCACCTGATTGTACCCTGAGTAGCCATCTAGGAGAGAGAATCTCTCTGAACCGGATACTACTTGCAATATTTGTTCCATTGAAGGAAGTGGGTAATGGTCTTTGAGAGATGCCCTGTTTAGGTCTCGGAAATCCACACACAACCTGATTTCTCCACTCTTCTTCCTGACCGGAACCAAGTTTGCAACCCAGCTTGAGTGCTTGATCGGGAATATAATGCTTGCCTCTATTAGCTTATTTAGCTCTTTCTTCATTAGAGGTTCAATGTGAGGGTTGACTGGTCTCTGCTTCTGCCTGATGGGCTTAGCATCTGGATCCAATTCTATGGTATGTTGTGCCAAATTTGGATCGAATCCTCTTAAGTCTTCATAGCTCCAAGCGAAGACATCTGGAAATTCTTGGCAAAGTTGTATGAAATCTGATTTCTCCTGCTTAGTGGCCACTTTACCAATTTGAAGTGTTTTGCCTTCCCCAACCGGAATTGGCTCTGAATCTTCTCTCTTGACCTGTATATTAGCCTTTTCCTTACGGAACTGGTCGTTAGGGTTGAAGATAGACTCTAATGTTACTAAACCCTTAGGAAGCTTGTTTATCCGCAGCTGCACTACTTGATCCCCATCTTTGCTGCTCTAACTGTCTTGATTCTTAGCCGAGAATTCAGCCTCTTCTTATAAGAAATTGACGATCTGTTGATCATTCTCAAACACCTGCCAGCTTGTGTTATTATCTGAATCGCTGGCCTCACAATCACATGGATATGTGGCTGTGTTTTTCCCTTCGATGTTGTCAACCACATCAAACATTGCTCTAACTGCTGCGAGCCTATCTGCGACTTCATTTTTCTTCCTGGGTATGGACACAATGTTGAAAGCTTCGAAAACCTCAATGAGGTCCCATACCCTATTCTTGTAGCTCCTCGGCAATTCATTCTTCGTAGCATGTTGTCCCCTAACTTGGTTAACAATTTATCTCCAAACACCTGCAAGTTCTTTATGCCCCTTTTCCTGGTCCAATGAATTCCATGAATCAATGCTTCGTATTCAGCCGTGTTGTTTGAACAGGAAAACTGGAAACGAAAAGATGAAAAATATTTGATGTCTGCTTCTCAAACCATCGAAAAATAATTTCCAAACTTTGTTTTCATCCTTTTGTTCAAGCTGAATGATGTCAGGAATGGGTGAATTTTCTTCGTGTATATAATACACGCCCAATTCAGATTCTTCAATTTCCTTGTATGGGTCGAATTCATGATTCTTGTTTGCCCATTCATCCAAAGTTAAATCAGGAATTCCCTCAACCTTAGTACCTATTTCTAGATCACTTGAACACTCCTCCTAATCAAAAGCCAAGCAATTTGCATTGATAGGACCTGATACATGAGGCTCAATATGGAAATTGGCAATTGGTTTTGACCTGATTGTTGCTTTGGCTCCATACCTTGTCCTAAAAATCATGTGTGACCAATCTGCAAATAAATATCCACCGATTTTTGCAGTGAAGTCTCTTGATAGACACAACACAAAGAGTGGCGGAAGGTCAATCACAGACACATCTTGCAGAACTGTAACATTAGGATAGGAATGTAGTGTTAGGCTTAACCCCTTGATGACTCCAACAGTTCCTACTACTGTTCCATCTAGTCAGCATTTACTCCTTTTCAAGACTGGCTCATATTTCAAACCCAGTTGATCTCTTTATTTTCTTTGGCATCACTGAACTACTTTCTCCTGAATCTATCATGCAGTTGTGTACCAAGTGGTTTCCAACAATCAACAAAACATAGAATGGTGGAGGCTTCAAATTTTTGCTCGTCTAGTCCCCATCATGTTGCACTGCATTAGTGAGAACTTTCTCATGTCCCTGGTTTAACACATTTGTGGCAGACCAATTAGCCATTGCAGCTTGCAATAAATCTCATTGCCCTGGGATCGCAAGTGATTCCCACATGGAAATGTTCACATGTGTCTTCTTCATTTGATCGATGATGTTGAAGGGGGATGAATTGTCCTTTTGTTGTCCCTTATTTGGCACAGCCTTTTCTGGAGCTTGAACAGGTGCGTGTGTTGCTACAACAAGTACCTTAGGCTGATTTTGCACATTTGGAGCTGCATTTGGTCTACTGACCCCTTGTTGTGTAGGAGTGGACTGAGAAACAACTGGATTACACGGTTTTCCCTCTCCTATATTTCTCTTCTTTGATCGTGTGTTGGCAGCCATGCCTTGAAAAGGCTATTGGTTAACTCCACGTAAGTCTTCCGTTTGCTAATTGGCCAATGTGGTTTCTGTTGGAGGTCCTTCTTATTGCGTTTGTTGCTGTTGATTCTCCTCCTGGCTTGGTTCTTAAGGCACACTAATGGTTTGCACCATCAAAGCCTGATTTAGTGCACCATTGAAACACACTGACTGATTGTGGGGTAGATTGCAAGGGTAACACCAGTCGTATTCCTGTGCCATGTTATTTTGTGTCGGACCAAAGCTCTTGAGGACGTCGTTGCATTTGGATCATACGGTCGAAATGGCCTGGCAGCTTGAGGTTGTCCTTGGTTTTGGTTTTGATTTGCAGCCTAAGGTGGTGGTCTATTTTGTTGGTATGGGGGCCTAGCTTGGTACTGTGCTTGAGGCTGATACGGTCTAGCACTTTGAGCTTGTTGTCTTTTGATAGTCACAAGCTCATTTCCAAGGTTCTGTAGCTGTTTCATAACCTCCTGTAATTCCTTTGAAGTATCTGAAGAAGTCGATGCCCCATTATTGCTTTGATTTCTAGGAGTTGGAATGGGATTCAACTCTGGTGCTTGACTGGTTGTAGGATTTCCCATATCTGGATAGAGAGGCATTGGTGGCCTTGGTGCAAGCTTTCCAGCTTGGATCAAACAGTTCTCTGCTCTGATAGTTGTGTCGTAGGCCCCTGGCAGCGTTGTTCCTCCCATTGATTGGATCATCATGGCTATGTCTAAATTTATAGCCTTTAAGAAATAAAGGAATGCTCCTTCGGTGGTTGGTCTAACAGCTATTGGAATCCTGTCCCATGTCCGTTGGAATCTGAAGTTGAAATCATCATTTGTTCGTTAGGAGCCCTTTTGATTGTTGTCAATTGTTCCAATAAGGACAAATTGTCTGCCCTCTCCCCAAACTGGTTGCAAAGAGCTGAACAAAGTTGGTTCCAATTCGTAATAGACCCTGCTGCAAGGCTCCTAAACCATTGTAAGGCCTTACCTTTGAAAGATGAAGCCAACAACTTGACCGCAACATCCATTTCATTTATTTCGTGAATTGCACATGCATTAGCAATATCCTGGATGTGATCAATAGGAGTAGTATGATTTTCTCCTGTAAAATAGGGTATATTCTTTAGTGCTACAACTGGAATTTGATTCTGAGCATTTAGGGCAAGTGGACTACTACCCGTGAAATTGACAAAGGGATTCGGTGGTAGATGTGCCATTATGATTGGCCTAAGAACCCTGGTCGATGCGAGAAAAGGCCTACCAGGTGGAGGTGTAGACAAAGTCCTGTTAGGTGGAGATGGTGATCTTTGTGGTCTTCTTCCTCTTCCTGGTGATAGTTGCAAGTGGAAAAATAGCCCCTCTTCTCGAGTATTAGACCTGGTTCGAATTCTTCTCATGTGCCTGGGCAACTTGTGCTGCTACACCGCTAAATTCTATCCTTTGGAGTCGCCAGATGTGTTAGAAAAATGAGCCTCAAAAGGCTAGCTTCTACCAAGTTACACACCAAACCTGACAATATTTAAAAATATATAATTTTGAAAGACCTGTATTTTTGAGATTTTAGAGTTTGGAATTTGATTTGGAATGACAGTCCCGAAAATCCAAAAATGCCAGACTTCCGAAAACCCGAAATCCGAAAACCAAAAACCATGAAATTTTGAAAGTCAAAATCTCAAAAATCTAAGAATACCCTTTTGAATATTATCCCCCGATCTATCAACTGGTGAAATTTTGACTTGTTTTGAGCAAGTTAAGCCCTTGAAAATTGATTTCAAAGTTCAGCCTGGAAGGTGAAAAAACTGAAACTGTAAAACCTGCAATTTTTAAGTCCGAATTTCTTGAAAATCCCTTCAAATCTTGTAGAATGACCTCTTGGTCCCACCGGGCATGCCAAAACTGTTGATGTCAAATCACAGCACCCCTGAATGTCTGCAACACGATGGGTTGAGACTCTCAGTACGATTGCATAACATGGAGCTTTTCCCAAGTGTGGGACCTTGCGAAATCGGAAAAGCTCTCCGGATGAAGGCCGGTTCCTATTCCTCTGTTCAGATGCACACGTAGAAAATGCAGAGGGTTTACTAAAAACCTAATCTAACTTTCCAAGGAGACAGGGTAAGAAAATGCATAAAATAAAACCTAAACTACAAAGGTGATGCACTGAGGAATGAAGAACACCTGTCTTGCCAAATAAACACAGACCATTAAAATGCAATGCAAGATCATGCACAGATAGCCAGATCCACAGTGAAAGATCGGGGGATGAAAATGAATACAAAGAGGGTTGAGAATCATCCACAGACATGCATTAATTTTCTCCAAATATTGATACAACACACTGCAAAATGCCAAGAGGCAAGGTTGCATTACAGTTTCAAATGGGAGGTTTTAACTCCACAAGTTCACCTGCCAAAGAGAAGAAGGGAGGGGAAAAACAGAAAAATGTCCAACCTTTAGAAAGAAGCCCCTCCTTACAATTTATAGGAATAATGAGAGAGAAAAGAGAGAGAAAATTGAAATCTGCCCCAACCACCTCCAGAATGCACTTAACTCATCTCATAATGATGGTAGGTGAGAACCCAACTGAACCCAAAAGTGGCAAACTGTATTTTGCATTTTTAAGAATTTTTCTCACCCAATTAAAGATATCTAGTCATAGTTGGATAGAGGACCTCGTAATCTTTCCAAAAAGTCCAACCTTGCATGAATCCGAGCTCCTAGTCAAAAGTTATGGCCATCTGAATATCTGTGCCAGGGTCTGCTTCCTGTCAGCGCTCAAAATGTTGCGCCTCCTGAAGGTGCACCTTGGCGCATCCGTGTGTGTGTCGACATCCTCTTCTATGCACCAAGGGTGCATCCTTTGCCCTATCGACACTCCGTGTTGTGTGCCATTTCGTGCGCGCTAAGGGCGCATTGTTTGCCTCTGTCGACATTCATTGTCGTGTGCCATTTCTGTGCGCCAAGGGCACATCGCTTTGCCCCTCGACATTCATTTTCATGTGCCACTTCTGTCCGCGCAAGGGCGCATCATTTTCCCTGTCGACATCCATTGTCATGCGCCACTACGCACCAAGGGCACATCGTTTGCCCTGCCGACATTCATTTTCGTGCGCCATTTCTATGCACCAGGCGCATCGTTTTCCCCTGTCGACATCCATTATCATGCGCCACTTTTGTGTGCCAAGGGCGTATCATTAATTATTTGAGCTTCTTTGATTTCTCCATTCTCCTGCTTGTCTATATCTACCCGAGGAAAAGATATATACAACAGTTATACTTGTTGTTAGGGTTTATGGAAACAATTATCTTATTTCTTTGAATGCATCCATGAAATTTAAATATGGTATCTTCCTTCTTGGGAGCTATAATATCTTCTTCTGCATCAATATCTTGTTTTTCTTCCTCTTCTTCATAGTCTTCTTCAACTTCTTCTGCGTTTGATTCTTCAATATATGTTGCACCATCATCTTCCCTTGAATCTTCTTCACCTTCCTCTTCATCTTCTTTCTCTCTTGATTCTTCAATATATTCTTCCCCATCATCTTCCTTTGACTCTTCTTCCTCTTTTTGGTCCCATCTATCCATAAAAAGTTGTTCCATTTCCTCCCAAGACCAATCCTTCCCGTCATTTTTAATCTTAGAAACCCAAATCCATGCAGACCACCAAGACATTATGAAAACCTATTCCTTGTCATGAAATATGAGAAATATATATTCTTAAATTTTATCCACCATTCTTTAGCATCCATCTCACCATTTCCATAAAAAATTGTTATCCCCATGCTCATGATTAGGGTTTATGGAGATGCCGACATGTGGCACACATCCCCTTAGTTATATGTATGGGTTCACATGGGATATAATGTTATGATGTATATGTATTGATGGAGATGCCGACATGTGGCACACATCCCCTTATCTTATTATATCATTCATTTATGATTTATTATGCTTAGGAGGTCAGCCTCAGTATTGGCCATAGGTTAGAATGGTATATATAGGGGTTAGAAGGTTGTAGTTGATCATCATATTGAGTATTGGAGTGTTATTGTACGGTTTGGAGGTTACCCCCTCGAAGTGGTATTGGAGGTTGCCCCCTCGAAGTGGCAAAGCTATTATATGAGCATATTGTCATCATTTATCTATATTTTGGTGTTCTCTCTTGTTATTCTGATTGTATATGTTCTGATTTATACAAGTAATATCCTTACGCTTTATTTCACCCATGCATCTTACAGTTTCAAAATATAGTGTTGTTATTGACCATACATTGTTGTTATTGAGTAATGGGTTTCATTTTGACCTATTGTTTTTTCAAGCATGCACGTTGAAATTTTTTTAGTATATATTCATTTATTTCAGTGCATTTTGTTTATTCCTCCATTTGCCCCAAACTCTTCTAATATGGTGTATAAATTTTCCAAAAAACAAGGTTATTTCACCTATGCATCTTACAGGTTTCGATATACGGATGTTGTTATTGACTATACACTGTTGTTATTGAATATAAGTGTTGTGGTTGTTTGTGTAGTTAATATTTGAATATCCACAATTAAATTTATATTGATTGACTTGAATATACATTGGAATTACTGAACATACATTGAATATACAACTGTAACTTTTTCATTTTCTACTACACATTCAAACCTTCAATGTGCACTTGAAATTATTGAATATGTTGTTAGTTCAATTGCATGTTCTTATTACATTGTTATTATTTAATAAATACTTTTGCCAAGGGGCCCACATATTCAAGAAGTAAATGACAACTATCTTTTTAATATTCAAATAATGTCTGAATATGTGAGGAATGTAAGAAAATAGATAGAATGTTAAATACATGAAGAATGTCTACATATGCAATGAATATGTGAATCACTTATCTTAACATATGAGGAATATCTTAATATAAATAAGTGTTGTCTTTGTTTATGTAGTTAATATTTTACAACCCACCCTATCATAAATTAGTTCATAGCCTTCTCTGTGGTCACCAATTGTTGCCTCTCCCATAAGCACACGAAATATTGAATATACAATTGTAATTTAGTCATTGAAATGTATGTGTTCAAAGGTAAAAATTACACACATTATTAAGTGTACATTCCATAGTTTCAGTGTATAAATATAGTTTGTAGTTATTTTGCAATCCTCCTCCATCATTTATAACTATGCACCAATGCCACATTCAAAGCAACCATTAACTCGTGCTGACATCTTTTCATAGCACTTATTGATCCCTTCCAACCTATAATGTCATTTATTCTTTATGTTCTCCATGCATTGAGCACATTCGCATGCAACACCAGGATTTCATCCGTATTTTCAATGTGTATTCAATAATTTCAATTTGTTAATATGCAAAGAAAAATAAAGTCTGAACATGTAAAGAAAAGGATGTCTATACATTGAGTATCATTTAACATAAGGTGAACATGGTTCTTATTTTAGTATTTGTTTGAATATACACTGGAATTATTGAACATAGATTGAATATACGGGTGTAATTCTACATATTTTCAACTACAAATGTTGATATTGGTGTTGCTTGCAAATGTGCTTATTACTCCTGAGTCCATTTTTTTGCAAATAACCTTTGTCAAAATTTGGTTCATGAAGGAATGTCGTATCAAAAGGAAGATGAGAATATCATAATTGTGTCTTTTGACACCTTTAATCTACAGAAATCATAATGCTTCATTCTACAGGTAAGGTCATTTATGACCTTACTTAGGCAATGAATTGTTTTCCTTTGTTGTCATTATTCTAGAAAATAATGAATAATAAAAATTATAAACACCTATAAGAAGATAATTCATGTTTTTACACATTACCAAAACTTATACTTTTATATTGATATGATGGAATAAACTACAAATACTTATGTGTAATGATAAGATGGAAAAAAATAAATATTGCTTGCATGATTTCCCAAAAAAACTACAAAACTAAGTTCATATTTTTGCATGAAGGTTATAACTTATGCATAATAAGGTTATAATTATGCATACCAATCATATAATAAGGTAGCATCTAAATTGTTCCAAAACTGAATTCTTCTTCAATTTCATCAATTGTGTCACTTCTTATGTTGTTTTGTATTATTCCATTCTCCATTTGGGGTGTCATTGGCATGTTGGTTGTGTTTGGTGATGGGAGTTACTGATTGTTTGCATGGCCTGATTGCATTTGGCTAATAGAATTGACATGCATGGGACTGGAAGTAGGAAATTGCATGTTTTTGTACTTGTATAAATTTTCATATTCTATTTCACCTTACACATTATGTATCTAGAAAAATTCATTTCACCTCTAACCTACGAGATGAATCTTAAATCTTTAAGTTTCATAATACAATGTGAGTAAATTGCATTTATGTTGTTGGAAATCACATTGTTGCAGTTGAAAGAAACTGTGTTGTCAAAAATTGCATTGTTGGTGTTACCTCTAGCATGTGGTGTTGGTTTTAACTCTATTTTTTAATTGGGACTAGTTTGAAATTGATGTTTTTATCGGCTTGACTAACTCTTCCTCCGAGTCAAGTATATAATTATGTTTAACACTCATTTTTAGGCTTCATTTGTAACTACCTCCTTCTAAACCCCCTCTTGAATACCATGTTTTAGCCTACAATTATTTAGGAAAAAGTAGTATAAATAACCATGTGTAGAAATGTGTGCTAAAGGTCTAAATATGATGAATCCATAGATTTTGTGCCAAATGAAATATTAAACAAGAACATGAATAAAAATAACTCAATAATGAATGAATATATGTTTGTAAAAGTGGTAGTGCTTGACTAAACAAGAACATGCACAAAAACAACTCAACATAGAATGACTAAAAAATTGTAAAACTTGTATTATTTGTCAATGTGCTCATTGTATGAAACCTAGAGATAAAATATCCAAAAAACTATGGAAATGGGATATCATGATTGTCAATGTTAAGAATTACAACATATTTTATGATAATCTATTTCCATTTTGACCTGGAACAAATAAATTTGAGATGTTGTAATGTTAAGAATTAGAGCATATTATGTGACAAAGCTCCCAATTTAAAGCCGAAGTTGATCTCACCTAATGACCCACTTGGTGATTCAAAGTGGCTAGTTTTTGGCTCGTTGCAAGGTTGAAAAGATCGGTAATGTTCATCTTCATGTCTACATATTCACACTACTAAATGCAATATCATGTAGTAAATGACTGTATTGAATGCATTAGTGACTTATGAACTAACACTCGATGGAGGCCAGCGGAGCGGTGGGGATGATGTGAAGTGAATTGAATGCAATTTTTTGGGGAATAGAAGTAAATTTATATGCTTTCCACCGGTTATAAGTAGATTTTCACATTGGAAAAAGTATTTTTTTTGTTTATTATGTAAATTTGATCTTTGAAAGGGGTATTTTGTTGGGGTATTTAGTGTTCACATCACCACAAACTCATCTTGCATTCACATATTTCATATACCTTGAAATTACTAAATATACATTGAATATATAGTTTGAAGGTTAGAGGTAATTATGCTTAATTGAGAGATTTTGTGGTGATATGAACATTGAATATGCATACTCTAAAATTATTGAATATACATTGACTATACACCTATAATTTTTCATTTAATGCATTATTTGAAATAACAAAATTACCATTGCATATTCAATATATATTCATTAATTCCCTTTTACTAAATGTATATTGAATAACATGAGTGTATAGTCAACAACAAGATTGTATTTTGAAATCGTAAGGCGAATGGGTGGAAAACCCTTTATTTTGGAAAATTTCTACATTGTATTAGAACAGTTCATGGTGAACAGAGGAATAAAAAAATGCATTGAAAGAAATGAATATACATTGAAAAAAAATAGCTCTGTGTGCATGCTTGAAAAATAATAGGTCATCTCAATAACTTGATAGTGTATGGTCAATAACAACATTGTTTTTGGTGAATGGGGAAGTAAAAAGATAATTGTCATTTACCTCCTAAATATGTGGCCTCCCTAGAAATATAAGTATTTATTCAATAATAGCAATGTAATAAGAGCATGCAATGAACTAACAACATATTCAATGTATATTTAGTAATTTATATGTACATTAAAAGTTTGAATGTGTAGTAGAAAATGACAAAGTTATAGTCATATATTCAATGTATGTTCAATAATTCTAGTATATATTTAGCCAAACAATATAAATTTAAAAGTGGATATTCAAATATTAACTGCATAAACAAAGAAAACACTTATTTATATTCAAATATTCCTCATTTGTTAAGGTAAGTGACTCAGATATTAATTGTAGATGCAAACATTCTTCACGTATAAAACATTATATCTATTTTATGACATTGTTCACGTATTCAAATATTAACCGCATAAAAAAATAAGACACTTGTTTATTTTCAAATATTCCATAATTGTTAAATTGATTCCCATATGCATACATTCTTCACATATTTAACAGATGCATTTTCCGGCATTGTTCACATTTTCATCTAGTCAATATAAATTTAACAATTGATATTCAAATATTAATTGCATAAACAAAGACAAAACTTATTTATCTTCAGATATTCCACATTTTTTAAGGTAAGTGATTCACATATGCAAACATTCTTCATGTATTTAATAGACTATCTATTTTCGATATTGTTGAGGTTTTCATCCATCGAATACAAATTTAACATTTGATATTTAAATATTAACTACATAAACAAAGAAAACACTTATTTATATTCAGATAATCCACATTTGTTAAGGTAAGTGATTCACATATGCATTGCATATGTAGACATTCTTCTCGTATTTAACATTTTGTCTATTTTCTGACATCATTCACATATTCAGTCAGTCAATATAAAGTTAACCATGGATATTCAAATATTAACTACATAAACAAAGACAACACTTATTTATATTCAAATATTTTTCAGATGTTAAGGTAAGTGATTCAGATATTCATTGCATATCTGCAGACATTCTTCATGTATTTAACTATGTCTATTTTATGACATTCTTCACATATTCATACATTCTTTGAATACTTTGAATATTAAAAAGGTAACTATAATTTACCTCATGTATATGCGACCTCCTTGCAAATCTTAATTTTGCGGTGGCCTCCCTACAAATTTGAATTTGGTATATAACTCTGCCAGTTATGTGCTCTATCAATTGTTTCCACAAAATGATTGCTAACCATATTCATCCAAATATATAATATTACATTCCATTTGAATTTGAATTCTAAGATTTTAGAGGGATAATTCAACTTTTAGAGTGATAATTATATGATTTAATAAAAATTGGAATTAAATCTATATCTCATAACTAACAATGTACAATTTGATGAAATATAGTAAAATACAATTGTTAAGTGCTCAAGCAATGTAATATTATAAGCAAATAAACAAGACAAGTGACTTAACTAATTTATGTATGATCTCGTAGATATTTGGGACTAGGTGTATCTTTGGATCCGGAAGGGAATGATGTCATGAGAATATCGCTAAGAGTTCTAGAGCTCTACACTAATTAGGACAGGGGCCCACAGGAAGACAGACGCACTTAAATGTCGGTGTCCAACTTTGGGAACTAGTGACTATGTGAATGCTTGGGATCTATTTCTTTTATGGGTCTGAAGACTATCACTTTAATCTCTTCTTTGTCTTGTTACCTTTGTTGTTATGGTTTCAATCACGCCTATAACCTACAAAACAAAACCCTAACTACCTAAAAATCTCACAAAACACATCAAATATGAATAAAATATGTTAAATGTGAAGTCGTACTTACCAAATCATCCGAAGAGTAAACTTACTCTTAGTGCAAATCAGCAACACCCCTTGGATGTTTTCTCATATTTCTAGTTTGATAATTAGCATCCAAAGTGTGATTGCACAACATTGAATCTTTTCCCCAAGTGTGGGACTTACAAAATGGGAAAATATTCTCCATATTAAAGGTTGGTTCCTCTACTCCTCCGATCAAATGTATGCTTGAAACTTGCATAGGTTTGAACACAACATCCTACTCTAATTCTACCAAGGAGACAAGGATGGAAAGAAAAGGATAAAAATAAAGCTAACAAGGTGATACACCAAAGGAGTGGTGAACATCCACTTCTACAAATTGACACAGATTATAGAATTGTAGAAAATATCATGCAAAAATTGCTAAAATGTGATGAAAGATCAGAATGAAAGCAAACAATACAAGAAGAGGATTGAAAACTCATTCACAGAGCTTGCATTGTCATTTCCATTTTAAATACGGTGCATTACAACAAAGAAGGAGTAGAAAGCATGTTATAGTTCTAAAAGAGGTCGATATTCCATAAATCCACTTTCCAGAGTGAAGAAGGGAGCTTACGAGTTCATAAAAATGTCCAACCCTTTACAAATGAGCCAAATTTGGCTTTTAACAATCAAAAATTTGAGCCAGGAGTGAGAAACGTGGGAAAATGTAAAGGAAACATTCAACCACTAACCAAAATCATCAAGAAGGAATGGGTACCCTTAAAATTTCATTCCCAAGATTTTTGACCATCTTTGGAGAAGATGGAAGCCATACTACATTAAAAATGATGGTTGAATGTCGATTCTACTCTTTTCCCCATGCCCAAGGTGTTTCTTGATTTTTCTCTCACCAAACTATATCAAAAAACAAAATTGATGATTCCATCATGTAGAGAACTTCAATATCCAACGACACTAAAATTGAGGAAAACCGAGCTCTGGATTGAAAGATATGCCCCTCTGAAGATTTAGGGAAAAATAGGGCAAAAAATTGGGTCGACAATTTGAAACCCAAAAATTTTCCCTCTTTTTAAATTTGGGAAAAATTCCCCAAAAATTTCTGCCACTCCGATGCCATGTGGCACATTTCTGTTGGACTGTGGATTAAAACCACCTTTTTACGCCTTTTGAACTTCAAAAAGTTTTCCAAAAATTCTCCGCTTGACCCAGACCCAATGCCACGTGTCATCATCCAATTGGGCGCGAGCCTCAATCTACTTTCTTTCCTTTGCGGGTCTGCAGGAAAAAATTTTCCTTCGCATCCTTTGGGGACACTTTGGCAAAAATTCAAATTTCTCCCCACCCCTCCAACCTTCACCGAGAGCAGGAAACGTGTCAACTTTCAATTGGCTCGCGAGACCTAACCAAAAATTTCCCTTTTTTCCTTCGCGGGCTTACGGGCCAAAATTTTCCCCTTTGCCATTTTTACCACTTTGGAAAATTTTGCCAAATTTTCCCACGCCCTACCGGTCCGATGACTCTAGGGACACACATCAAATTTCTATTCATAGCGGGCCTTCGGGCCAAGATTTTCTTTACGCCCTTTTGCAATTTTGGCGAAAAGCCAAAATTCACTCCTCCCTCCCGACTTCCACCACCTTGCAGACACGTGGCGTCCTCTTATTGGTTCACGGGGCCTGGATCAAATTTTCCCTTTGAACCAAAATTTGGAAAGTTTCTAACTTTCCTTCCGCCGCTAAGCGACCTCTAGCGGTCTCATGGACACGTGGCGGCCTCTCATTCACGCGGGCCTCAAGCAATTTCCTTTCTCCGCGAGCACATGCGGGTGAAAATTTTCTTGTGCCCTTGACACTTCCTTGTGCAAATTCTAAAAATTCCTCTACTACCTGTCATTCCCACCACGTGGCGTTTTGATTGGTTGTGGGCCTTCCCAGGGAAAATTTCCCTCTAAAACTCCGTTGAGCCATAACTTGCAAAATACAAGGAGTTAGAAAGAAAAATTTACCTTTCTGGAAAGGTGAGAAAATTATCTATTTGATGAAGCCATTTTTAGAAAATTTTGAGTGCCTAAAAGTGAAAAAAATTGACGAGACACAAGGAAGGAAGGAATGAAGGAAGTTAGCGCAAAATAAGCAAGGGGCTTATTTTGGATAACACTTACTACCGAGCGTTGCACTACATTTCAAACTCCATGAAGTTCTATGTGCTTGTGTTTGAAATATTTTCCTTAGGTTTCCCTCACACAAATGATGCCAAGATAGCTGGCAGTAGCTAGATTAGATGCAAATGTGTGGTATGGAATTCAACACTTCCCCTTTTTATGCAGTGTATGCAGCCCAAAAATTTAGTCCCTTTGATAATAGTGATAGTATGTAGATGTGATTTCCCCTTAGAATTTCCAGCCAAAATAATAATGTGTATGTTTTTGTATATATATGAGTCCCTTGTTTAAATTTTGACACTAGTGACGTAAAAGGTTGACTATGAACACATAATAAGGATAAGAAAACTAAATATGCCAACCAAAAATGATAAAATACTTCAAAAAGAATAAAGAGGATAGATCACCCAGAATGGACTCAAACACCCGACCACCATGGTCTAGAGTTGGAACTAGTGTTTTGGGATAAATGATAATAGATGTGAAAAGACAGACAGCAGGCACAAGGATGCTTGTGACCACTTAAGTGGATACAAAGAATGAAAAATGTATGAGAGAATCAAAATAGAAATCAATCAAAGAGCATGAATGAATAAACTATGTCACCAAGTGAATAATTTTCTTACTTAAGATTCATGCATATAACAACATACTTGAAGGCATAGTAAAATAGTAATATGTGCGTGATTTTGTGTCTACATCCCCCCTTTATGTTATTTGAATGAAATTCAAGTAGTGTAAAGGAAGTAAGGAACATACATGTATAAAGCTCAAAGAATCCATATTTGC
Organism: Taxus wallichiana var. yunnanensis; assembly: GCA_018340775.1. NCBI lineage: Eukaryota > Viridiplantae > Streptophyta > Pinopsida > Cupressales > Taxaceae > Taxus > Taxus wallichiana. Next base: position 381,498,890 of record CM031235.1, on the reverse strand, counting down.
ATAGTGTGTGTAAAATATAGGAACTTATAGCATGGTGAATCATGGGTCATTGTTTTGACCCATGTGGTATACATGGAGATATAAAATGTTATAAGGAGCACTTAGAGAAATAGTTAAAATAATTTGAATATTTTTAATTGTTATCAAAGGTGATATAAAAGGTAGGGAGTGAGCAATTCCCAACCTGATTTGTTTGAATATGGGGGATTTGGGTGTCCTACCACTAGAGGAAGAGTGTTGGGAAGAGAGGACTATTTTTTCTCTCCATCCATGAAAATTATCCCCAAAATGTCCAACCACAAAAATGGATAGAGACTAAATTTAGTTCATATTAGTTCGATTAGTTCTAATTGAAGAACCCATATAGGAGTAGTATAGGAAAGGAAATGACGTCTCATTTCCCCCACTCCTACAAGTAATGGGTGTTCCAATTTGAATAGTTTTGGATGGCTTCCAAGTTAGGTCATCTGAAGTGATGGTAATGTAATGTGGCTTCCAAGTTAGGTCATTGAGAAGGTATAGTAAATGTGCTTATTGTACCAATTGATTGAATTTTTTTAGTGATAAGAGATTGCTTGAAATAATATGTACTTAGGAGTTTACTCACGGAGAGGTTTTTTCTTTCTCCTCTATATTAGGTCATTTGGGGGAACATATTTGAAATCGTAGGAAATATTGATGGTCATATAGAATGATTGTACCTTTGTTTAAATTATATCGAGAAAATTGTGATATCAATGTATTATTATTTTTTATTAATTATGTTACATCCTAAGAGGGATTATAAATTGATCCTGATTGTATGCCCCCTTTTAGCGAAAGGGTGAAGGGTGGAAAAATGAGCACTAAGTGAAAGAAATACCTATAAGATATTGTAATAATAAATGAGAAATAGTATGGGATAGTATTGTCAAATTATGAGTAGATATGGAGTAGTACATGTGCCAGATTTGAATATGAGATGTTGAAATTTATATGGTATGGTGCTAGAGGAGATTATGATCTGTATGGTGCAAAAATGGAGTTACGAAGCTCAAGATATGAGTGAAACTATGTAACGTGTATTAGTTGTAGTAATAATGGTAAATAGTAACTATAGTATATGGTAAATTAGAATTACTATATATAGTAATAGTGAAAATGTGACTTGTAATTTCATTTGTACCAGAGTATTTGAAATTTGATCTATGAGTTATGAAAATGCCATGCATTAGGGGAGTGAGTTTTATGAGGTTTGAGAGAGTGGCTATAGTTGTGGACTTCACAAATAACCAAGGAGCTGGTATGTGTGATTATTTGTGGAAAATTTTGTCAAATATGTCTATTTTTAGTAATTTTAGTAAAAGTTGTAGTTTTGTAGTTTTGAAAATTTTTGACAAGGAAAAAAGCATACAAGGTGTTTCTATCCATGGGGACACTACCGCCCAGCCTCCCCACTAATGACTAGTGACCTGCTTACATGTCAATGTCTTGCTCTCTTGCACTAGCATCCTATGACAGGGGTTTTAGCACTATTTTGTGAAATACTTTTACTCGATTAATTTTATGCTATGGCGAGGATTTTGAAGTATGTATGATTTACTAATAGAATAATTTTGTTTCTTTTGGTGTTGTGTAGAGGGACATACACTCCATAGAGTTTCGTGTGGGTCGTCACTTGAGTGCATTTCTTATGTTGGGGTTGTGATATCGAGTGTGATATATTAGACCATGCTTGTTATGGTACATTGTTAGATTGGAGGAGATACCCCATAATATTCCTATGTTAACTACTTTATGTAAGATAGATGGTGTGTGGATACTTGTACATTATATTTTCCAACAAAGTGATGTGACAAAGGACACTAGAGGATATATATATGATATTGTGGTTACCTATAGTAGGAGAGAGAGTGAATATTATGGTCGTATTGGATGTGCGTAGTCGAGATGAGGGAAGCACATGATATTTTATAGGACATAGGTACAGATCGAGACACATATCAGTTTGGATGCCATTTTGAGATATGGGGTTCCGTGATTGTGGAAATTTATTACAATTTTCATAGCTTTGTCAGTGGTAGTGGAGGGTGGTAAAGTTTTGATTTTGTATAGGATGCATGATATTTTCATAGCATATAGGATCATGGTAATAGACATGTTTGGGTACAGTGTTTATTAGCCCATTTGTACATGGACTTGTATAGATTTGCATAGGGGGATCATGGTGGTGGGATAGAAGCCACTACTTTGGTTCATGTGTGGGTATATGAGCATATTCCTATATTGAGGCCACTCAGTGGGCCACGGGTCAATTGGGATCAACCCAAGATATTCATAGTGAGGTGGGTGAGCACACATAGAAAGAGTATGGATGGATATGACATATAGGTCGATGATAGATTAGATGGGCCCTAGGGCCATTATATGGAGACCGTATAGAGATTATGGTGGATGGGTAGAGGATGGTGTGGATTTGCGGTGCATACGATGCACCATGTGGTTAGAGGATCATTTCCTAAGGGTGATGGAGTTTTTCGGGGTGAGCTAGTATCTAGGTAGTTTTGGATGGCCCGGATGTGCCTCCCGAGCCATATATATGGTTTCATCTACTAGGGTGGAGAGATAACTAGGGGTGAGGTCAGCCCAACAGAGAAAAAATAGTGAATTCAAGTCTAGATGAGGCGAGATGCGACCATAGAGGCTATACAAGTTGATGATGTGTGTGCACATCGGCATATAATCAGTGATGGGCAACACACCAATGGGTTTTGTTATTTCGGGTGGTGGTGGATGTGGTGGTGGGCTAGAAATTTGAGTAGAGGGACATACATCTTTCCCCATGAGGTAGATCATGTAACAATGTAGAGAGATATTGTAAGTATTATTTACTTTTATGTTATTTCTTGTTTTTTTCTTTATTGATGCAAAGATGTGTAATAGCTAAATTTTGTTGTGGGATTATAGGGGATGGTTATTGGTCATTGATTGTGAACACCTCCATACATATGTTGACTCAAAACATACCCCCAAATTTTCTCATTGGAGGAGGATGTTAGAAAGGGTTGATGTTATTATGAGAGAGCATGCCCATTTGTTTAAGCCAGTGGCTATAATAGCAACCATGTTGATGTGCACGTTTTGTTGTGTGAGTGTGATGACCCTCATGCGAAGAATGGTGAGCAAGAGAGGTTATAGGAGGAGGAGGGCTAGCTCAGATATATTTTCATGATATGTGGAGCTACATGGTCGATATGCGAAGTAGATGGTAGAGCTTTCTATGTTACGGAGTCATCTTGAGAGGTATGGAGGCCAAGATCGGTAGTGTAGAGTTAGTGGTGAAGCCTCTCTAATTCGAGAGCTCCCACGATTGTTGATAGTGATAGCGAGGATGATAGATGATGCATTGATGATGTATTATTGCATTGGGGATTTCCCCCTAATTATTGTATTGTTTAACGATGATTTTTGAGGATATATAGATATAGTCATAGATTGATATCATATATGTTGTTTATGTATATTGGCATATAATGTGATTATTATGATGTATACTTTTGGTTGTTTTAATTGTTGAATGTTTAAATCTATGATGATGTGTGAAAAGAATAGCTAAGTAGTGAATTGAATAGGATGTGTATTTGAATGAGAATGAAGAGTATAATATACGATGTATGTGATGTAATGTGGTAGATAAGTAGAAGTGGCAATGTGAGTTAGAAAATATAAGAGAATATAATAATGATGTGTTGATAGTTGTATAATGAGAAGATATAAAACCATGTGTTTAGAATTGTGTATGATAAGGATGAAAAGAGGGGAGAAGAAGAGCAATGCCCCCAATGTGAGAATGAGGTTAATTTTAGTAACAATTCCCTCAACAGTCATGTATGAACCTTAAGAACACAAGTGTGTCATCGGGTAATGAGATGGAAAATGGATGTCATCTACTAGAGATGAAGAGGCCTATAAGGCATGGTGGGATCATGTGAAGTAGAAGCTATGTGAGGATAAGTTATGAATTAGATGTTAGATGAAATGGTGTCAATAATGGGAGGTGTGGTGATAGGAAATGCGGAAGCATGAGTCTTAAGAAGCTAATGAGGTGTTGTAGCAATGTATGAGGGATGAGAGGATGTAACTATAGGTGGATTAGTTGGAGGACATAGATGGACAATGATCTTAGGGGTGATTAGATGATAACCTTAGGAGGAGGTGAAGGAGATAAGTGAATAGTGGTAGAAGCTCACTTATGTGGATAGGAGAGAGAGAACTCGATAAGATAGAGAGAGGAAAGAAATGGCACCTTGTCTTCTAAAATTGGTGTAGGCAATCATGGAGAGCATAGTAATCATTTTCATGGTGGTTATTGATGTGGTGAAAATTATAGAAAGGGCATTCATGTTAGTGGTGTAAGTGGTGAGGTGGATTATGTTAGTTATAAGGTAGATGGATGAGTCACTTATCAAGTGAGGTTTGCAATGCATCATGTGTTTTAGCATTATGTGATAAGTGAAATGGTTCACGAATGGGGGATGTATAATACTTAGGTGAATGCTAATGCAGTGGTGGGGAAGAAGGACGTTTTATGGGGGTAGAGATGGGGAGCATGTAGGAGGGTCAATAGATGGGAGAGGAGAAGACTTAGTAGGAAAGGAAGGAATAGAAGAATTAGAAGGTGTTTGTATAACATGTTCCTCAATTAAGTCCTTCTAAATCAATAAATTTATAGCACAAAAGAGTAAATTATTCACATGTATCATATAATAGTTTTTATTTTAAGGGAGGAATTAAGCCATGACAAAAGATAAATTACATTTCTAAATCAATAGGCTGAAATAATAATGATGCATGCAAGAATTAAAGCGTAAAATGTAATCTAAAATTGGTTCATTCTTTCCTTGATGCAAAGAAGGCAAGCGTTGTATGTAACTTTAGGACCATTGTTAGAAATAAAACATCTAAGAAAAGCATCCTCCATATCATAATAAGTACTAATGGATCCATAAGGAAAATGAGTATACCATTGGAGAGCATGATCAACAAGGCTATGACTAAAGGCTTTGAGTAACAATGCAATCATTGGAATAAGAATCCATGGATAAACAATAGTGTTTTATATGTAAATAAGGATTTTTGGTGCCATCAAAATAGGATAAATTATGCATGATGAATTTCTTGGGGAAATTATAATTGTGAATCTTCTTAGGAATGGGATTTCCATGAAGGGAATTATTTCAATGGAAGCATAATAGGATTTACTTTCGAGGGTAAGGGTATGAACTTGAGATTGCAAATTACCAACAACATGCATGAGGGATATGATATCGTGTGAAGAATGATTGGAGAAGTGAGAGGGACATTGAGAGGTTGAATATTGCCATTGTGAGTGATCATGGGAACTTGAGAAGGAGGAGTGGATGTGGAAGGAGGAGAAGGTGTGAGAGGAGGAGAGGAATGTGGATGTTCTATGAGGATGCTAGGTGTAGGCTCAGGAGACTTAGTAAGAGGTGTACTAGGAGTAGAAGTGGAATCATCATGGGAAACATTGGAAATAACTTCAGAAGTAGAAGAAAGAGGAGTAGTAAATTCACATTCAGTCTTAATAGAAGAAACATCATCACTAACATGTTCATGATCAGAAGCATAATCAAAGTCACTATCAATCATATTTTCACAAGCAAGGATTTCATCAAGAGTATCATCAACATATAAATAACTTGTAGGAGTACTAGCATCATATTTATCATGACAATCATTGGAAACAATTTCAGAATTAGGAAGAGTAGGAGATAGATATTTACATTCATCTTGACTACAAATAGGAACATCATTATGCACATTTACATTGTCATTATTAGAAATATACTTATTAGTGTTTATCTCTTCACAAGCAAGAACCTCATCATACAAAATATCTATATTAATATTTTCATGTTACTAAGAGAAACAAAAGAGGATGAAGCATCAGTAGTGACTATGGTGGATGAGGGAGAACATGAAGAAAATTTTTGGTTAGGGGAGACTATGCAAAATTATGGATTTCAAACCAATGGGAAAGGTTTTTGGAAGTCAAGGAGTATTGGAGGATTATGGGATCATATTGGGGATTATACATGAGGTCATAAAATTTAAATTCTTTAGAGGCATTAGAAAAAATAAGTTACATACACATATAGTTTGTATCATTTTTTTGGATATGGGAACCTCTTATTGGCCATGAGGGCTTTGGGATCCTAGGGAAAAGAGTTTGAATAAGAGCGGGTTCACAAAATTATTTAATAAAAATTAGAATTACATCTATATTTCAAAGTAATTAACAATGTACAATTTTATGAAATATAATAAAAATATAAATGTTGAGTGCTCAAGCGATGTAATATTATAAGAAAATAGACAAGAATAGTGACTTAATTGATTTATGTACGATCTGTAGATATTTAGGACTATGTGTATACTTGATCTAGCAAGGAATTATGTCACAATAATCTCATTAAGAGTTCTAAATCTTTGCTTGATTAGATTAGGACGAGGGCACCCATAGGAAGACAGAGGTACCTGGATGCTTTGGTGTCCAACTCTAGCACTTGGTGACTATGTGAAGGCTCAAGATCTTCTTTTTTATGGGTCTAAAGATTGTCACTTTAATCTATGCTTTGTCACATTACCCTCATTTTTAGGGTTTCGATCACACCTGTGACATGTAAAACAAATCACTTTGGTTACCTGTAAAAGCTCACAAAACATATCAAATATGAATAAAATATGTAAAATGTGAAGTTAGAATGACCCCAACAGTCACCTAAAGAGTGAACTTATTACCGAGTGTTACACTACATTCCAAACTCCATGTAGTTATGTGTGCTTGTGTGTGAAATATTGTCCTTAGGTTTCCCTCATGCCAATGATGCCAAGATATCAATTTTAAGCTATAGTAGATGCAAATGTATGGTATGGAATTCAACACTTCCCCTTTCTATGTAGTGTATGCAGCCCAAAAATGTAGTCCCTTTGATGGTAGTGATAGTATGTAGATGTGATTGCCCCTTATAATTGCTATCCAAAATAATAGTGTGTATGTTGTGTATATATATGAATCTCTTGTTTGAATTTTGACACTAGTGACACAAAAGGCCGACTATGAACATGAGATAAGGATAAGAAAACTAAAAAGGCCAACCACAAATGTCAAAATATGTCAAAAGAATAAACAAAATAGAAGTGCCCAGAATGGACACAGGCACAAGGCACCAATGTCCAGAGTGGGCACTAGTGTCTTAGGATAAATGATAATAGACGTTAAAATATAGACAGGCATGGATCGATATGACCTCGACCGAATGTGGATCAAAATGACAGATGTATGATATACTCAAAATAGAAATCAATCAAAGAGCATGGATGCAAAAAAATACCATGTCACTAGTGAATACTTTTCTTACTTAAGATTCATGCATATAACAACATACTGATGACATAATAAAATAGTAATATGTGCGTGATTTTTTGTCTACATTATTAATTGACATTAATTCTGATTTCTTTTGAAAAAATATTATTCTAATACATATTAGTTTGTAGGGGCAACATTTAATGAGGTAAAGGTGGCAAAAAGAAGGGAAGTTATGATAAAAAAAAGCTAGAGAATTTTTTTATTTTAAACTTAAAATTACTTTTAATATCATCTTGACAACTTGAGAGGTTGTGCACTTAGGTGCATAAATGTGAACAAGTTTGTTCCTATACATAAATTGATGAACTTTTGATTATGTACACTTAAGTACTTAAGTTATTGATGTTGACATTTTAATGATGCAAGTTGGATTTTAAATGGAGGAGTCAAACATTATTATTTAAATGTTAATGTTCCCAATATGTCACTTCAGACATGTTTTGAATTAATGAGTGTATTAATTATGTAAATTTTATCGATTTGTACAAATATGCCCATTTATTGGGTACCTCAACTATATTAAAAAAAAATTCCACTTAGTGGACTCCACCCTCACAAAAAATTACATATTTATTGGTGCATATTCACTAATTGCTGCCTTTCCCCTATAAAAGGTGTTATCCACTCTGTTTTTCAAAATCCATACCATTCCATGTTTTATGTTCTCTGTCTAAGATTTCTCTATTGATAACCTTTCAAACCAACAATCTTTATAATAATTTTGTATAGAATTTTCAAAGTGATTTAAAACTCTCGGCTTTTCAAAGATTATCATAAGTTTTCAAAAGGAATTTGATAAATAACAACCAAAGGAAGTTCAATTTACAATTTGATCTCTGTGTGTTGAAAGCCTAATTGCGGTTTTTGTAGAATTGCCAAATATAGATTTACTAATGGAGTAAAATATCGTATAGAATGAATAAGAAAATCATAAAGCCGTTGTAATGCGTAATATTATAAACTTTGAGGAAATAATTTTGTTAACAATGTTTCATCGAAATTATAATATAAGTAAGCAAAAATAAAGGATATAAGATCCTCTTGTGGATATTTCTTTCCATTGAAAAGTGTAATTTTAGGTGAAATAAAACTGGGAGGAAGGGGATAAGATGCTACCTCAGTGTAAGAGGATTGCGTAGAAGAAGTGAAGAATTTGTAGAAGAAGAGGTAGTAGTAGAAACCCATTGAAATTGAAGAACTTGGGCTTTTAGATCATGCACCAAGGATTCTAATGCATGGGTGCCAAAAAATAACTTGGTTGAATATGAGAGATGAGAGGAGAAAAAAAATGAGTAGAATACATAGAAATGGAGACAATAAGACTAGATGTTCCCATGGAGATGGGGAGAGAATAAGCTCAAATAATAAAGGAAGACCTTAATCTTCAAAGCATGCTCTCATGAGAAGCCCTATCACGAGAAATTTTTGTAGCTAATAAGATGTCAAGGAATGATGTACATAAATCATATTATTGTACAAGTGAATACAAAAATAAGATTTTTGACACAAAATCACGCACTTGGGTACATTTCTAGGTTCTAAACACATGTTAGCATTCATATGGTTCCTAAGCAAGAAAACTAGTAATTGACGACTATCTTTGGCCTCTTTTATTTGCTTCTTATTTTCTATTTGGTATTTTACACCCTACAACCCAGTCAGTATTTTACTCATTTATCTTTTATGGCTCCAGACACTAGCACCTAGTCGAGCAGAGCACCCAAGAACCTCTATCTCATCTAGGCACCCCGACCCTTTTCTATCTTACTCGCTCCTTTTGGGTCTCTTTTATCTTTTGGGCATATTTTTCACTTATGGGTCAAACTTCTAGTTTTCAATTACAAAATTCAAACAAGGGAATCATATAAATACATAATTATGTGTTCAAAATCAAGGACCAAGCTCTAAGCATTATTACTATCACCTAAGCTTGCACTTAAAAGGCACCTAAAGCACTTCAAAGCATCCATTTGGCATTCAATCAAGGGACAAGTTTTTTTATTACACTTCATAGAAAGGGGAAGTTTCTTTATTCCATCCACACATCTATCTACATTGTTACATCTATCTACAACCTTTTATCAATTGCACTCTCACAAGGGAATCTTAGGGCATGATACTTTCACACACTCACAAGAACTACATGGATTCGACATGTAGTGTGATGCTCGATTGTAAGCTCACTCTGTTGGGTGATCGTCGGGGTCATCGACTTCCCATATTACATTTTTATTTTTTGGATTTGATGTGGTATTGTGGCTTTTATAGGTGATATATGTTTTACAAGTTACAGTACCCTTGATGATCAAATAGCGACACATAGGTGATCAACATGAAATATTTACGACACTTGTGGGAAACTGTAAAAATTAGGTTTTTACCATCTCGCCCATCATAGGCTCACAACAAAGGTCTCTATTTCCCATATGATCCTATCTAGCCTTGGGTTCCCATATCCGATGTCATTCTTGTAGTCCATAATTTCTCCGAGCATTGATTATATTGTTCACCTCATGTTTAAAAAATTTCCCAGTCTAGATCACTTATGGATCAAGTGTTAATCAACTAATTTATTATTCCTATACCTCTTGCTTAGCTTTTTATATTTTACTTACTTTTTCTCGATTCATATTGTATTTAGCGATTGTATATAATTTTTACATCGCTTACTCTATAATTAGTCTTGTACAGAAAAATTTGTTCTTAAGCGGGCGAAGGCCGATACTTGGAGCCACCAAAGAACTTTGAATGATGAAGGGCTTAGGACCTTAGATGCGAGATGTGGATCTACGAGTGAAAAGAAGATAGATGCATGATATAAGAAGCTAGATCTACAAAACCAAAACATATAGGATTAGATAACAATATGCGGGGTTGCCCAGACATTACCAGTTCTAAGGATTTTAACTCCTTGGAGGATGTCAACCCCATGCCGTAAAAGATAATAATAGATCATGAACAATAGTTATCATGCATAAATAATGAAATATAAAATGACAAGTAACTAAAATGACGAGAGGACTTAGCTTGTGCTCTTGCTACTATGGAGATGAATTGGGCATCAAGATGGTAAGATAATAAAACCATGCAAAGATTCTCCCTCAAACTCGAGAACTTAATTAATCTCTTTCTTCTCCTCTCTAGGCCTAGGTCTCTCCAGGTCTTCTCAAAATATATTGAAAAATCTATCTAGTATTCAGGTCCTTCCTTGAAATATGGGGAAAACCCATATTTATAGCTTGGATGTGAGGTTAGATTGGGGTTAACAAGTAACCGGGTTGGGTAGAGTAACCCGAGTTAAGAGATATGATGTGATCACATGGGGACCATGGCTTGAATTATTAGATGGAGTGGGGAGCATGATTGACATGGTAGGTGAGATGATAGATTCCATTTGAAATTTAGAAAGGGGTGTCGGATGGGTATATTAATACCCATGGATTGAATAATTTGTGAGAGATGGGGGATAATGCCAAAAGTCAATTATTAAATGGGTTTATATGGAGCCCATTTAATAATTAATTAAATTTGGTTGAATAGATGATGAGGTTTATTGAAATTTAGGAAAATAAAGGTGAGATAGGAAATTGCATGAACACGAGATGATGGAGGGTGTTATACCAAAAATTGGTGTCTACATTTTCCCCTTTTTGTTGAGTGGTTTGCGATAGCAAGCCATGAGACAAAAAAAAAAGGTTAGATGAAATATGTGTCCAAGGATGGATGAAGACATGACCAAAGGAAAGATGCCTCAGGAAAAAAAAGATCACAATAACAATAAAAAAAAAAGTATGGCGGTGACTCCAATATCACATCGGTAGAGGACAATTGCGGTCTCAATGGAGACAGATGACAATGTTCTACAGACTAATGAGTGGGTGAAGACCACTGCAGTATGGATGTAAACCAAGATGACCAATGGGTCATAGGAAAACATCAAAATATGTGCAATTGACTGAAAGTGAAAATATGTGTGAAATCCTTTGTCTGCGAGGAATCGTATGAAAAATCATGTGTCCACAAAAGGGACAAGGATGAAGATAATGATGCCCCAGACAGGGGCACGAAGGACACAAAGTGAGTTATATGTGTTGACAAGTACAAGGATGAAAAGGTGCCCCAACATAAGACATAGATGGATGTTGAAATAAGATATCCCAGGGGGAATAATCATAAATGTGCACATGATGAGTAGATAGGATAGAAAGGTGAGATAAAATTCCTAAAAGGGTGATAAATATGATGAAAATCATGTTTCATAGGAAATATGCATAAGTGTTAGCAAATTAGAAGGTGAAGAAGACAAAGAAGTCTCATTTTTGATAAGTAGGATAAGAAGTCAAGATACTTTTGTGACAAAACAAAAGCAGAGCAAATATTCATGGAAGAGAACAAGATCAGATAGGTGATGGCCATTATGGTATCTTCCAAGACAAAAATGTCAAAGGAAGATGGGAAGAGATTCTTAGAAATGGATATGATGATGTCCCTGCAAGAGGACTGACGAAGATAAAAGATGTGACAGGTTCTCAAAAAGAGAAGAGGTCAATGTTGCAGAGAGAAGAACAAGAATGGTAATGAAATGGATAAATGGTGGTACATAAATGGAGAAACATTGGCATTGACCATGAATTCCATATGTGAGGATGTTGAGAAAGAGAAAAGGGAATAGATAGGAGGATTGGTTGATTATGAGAAGAGTAAGAAAGATTGAATGTGAAGGCGACAGGGGTATGGAATAGAGGGACGGAGATGAAGGAGGAGAAAAGAAGGAATGAAAGGGGAGGAAGAAGATAACAAAGAAGGATTATAAAGAAAGGGGAAATGAAGAAGGACAAGCAAAGAGAAGACAAGAAAAGAACAGAGTAGAGGGTGAAATTATGAAAAAGAGAGAGTTATTTAAAATGAAAGGTGTGAAGGAGGATGAAGCAGAGGAAAGCAGAGAGGTAATGGAAAATGAAAGAGATGATAAAGCAAAGAAAATTGAAGGAAACAGATCATAGTGAGGAAATCCAAGGTAAAGAATATGGAACTAACCGCATGGAAATGCATGTGGATGATGAGATGATAAAGGAGATGGGACAATGCTGAAGAGTTAGGTTATCGATGGGGAAGTAAGGAGGAAGTGTGAGGTAAAACAAGGAGAAGGATGATGTAGAGGAAGTGAAATAAGATGAGGATCAAAAAGGAGGAGAAGACAATGAAGAAAATTATGCAGAAGGAAGGGAACCAAGAGTAGAGATATTTGATAAAGAGTGAGAAGCACAAGGAACGTAAAGAGAAGCTTGAGGGGAGGAATGACATCGATTGGAAAAGATGTAGAGATGCATGAGATGAGGATAAGTTGATGACGAGAAAATAGAGAGAGGGTGCATATGATGAAGACAATGAAGAAATTGGCAAGGAAGAATGGAAGATGGAGAGGTGGTGAGGAAAAAGAAAGGAAGGGATAGGAGAGGAAATGCCAGTGAATGGATGTTAGGAGAAATCCACCAATAATGATCAGTAGGAAAAGATGGGACAAAATATGAGATGAGGTAGAAAGTAAAAAAAGAATGGGAGGGGGAACACCAATGAAGGGATGTTAGGAGAAGTCCCCAATAATGATCAAAGGGCACGAGAGGAAGGAAGGAATGAAGATAGAATGGAGGAGGTCAAAGAAAAGGATTCAGACTTGTGCAGAATGGGGATGAGTGATTTTTAGGAGAAGTCCACGATAATTACTAGCATGGAAACAGAAGATGATGATGAAATAATGTTAGGGGAATATCAATGACAATGATGAGTAAGTATGGGGGTAGATATGTGGGAGAACTCTAGAAGATGGAGTGGAAAGAGTAAAGAAAGGAGGGATAACGATGTGTAGGAAGATGAAGGTGAGGAGAGGATGCAATGGATGAGAATGAATGAGAGAAAAATGAAGAAACAAGACACAAAATGAATGGAGAAGCAATGGTTAAGTAAGATTACCCAACGATGGATGATGGAGATGAAAATGGGGCAAGGAGGAAGTGGTGTTTGTGTGAATGGAAGAGGAGGTGAGAGGATGTGATGATGGGGAATGACGAGAAAATGTAGATGGAGAGAATGTGGGGTAGTGGGCGAGTGCAGGATGACAGATCATGCTTAAGAGGGACTCTTAAGTAAGATCACCATGCCGCAGGAGGAGTTAAGTAAGATCACCAAACCGGCAGTGACGATATGGAAGGAGAAAGACAACATTGTATTGGATACAGTGTGGAAGGGTTGGTTAGAGTGGATGAGTATGATGAGAGGTGGGAGATAAAAGATGAGGAAGATATGATGGGAGGTGGAAGGGTCGGAGATGAAAACCATTCTTAAGAGGAACTCTTAAGTAAGATTTCCTTGTGATGGGGATGGTTAAGTAGGATCACCAAGCCAAGAAGAAGAAGAAGGATGATGAAAATACTGAGCAGTGTATACCAAAATGGAACAAGAGATGAAAGGAGGTGATATCAAGGTGATAACAAGGAAACAAAGGAGTGTGACATGAATGGATGGAGGAACATATGCAGTGTAGATGGAGAGTGTAAGGGAAATCCTTAATTGGGATGCCCACGTGGTGGGAGTGATGATGTAAGAGTGTTAAGTGGAAAAGGAGGAGTGGAAAGACATTTGTGGTGGTGATTGTCATCTATTGAAAGAGGAAATGGTGGAGAATCTTCTACAACGGGAGGATCCAAGGAAGAAGATATACCTTAACTAAGATTCTCTAGCTATATGGATGGTTAAGTAAGATTTTCAAACTGAAAGCGAAAGAGTGAAAGGGAAACTCAAGAGGAAAGACAAGTAAGATATCTAACGTGGTGAAAGGGGATAGAAAGGTGAGAAGGATGATGTGGAGACAAATGGTGATGAGTGGAAATGGGAGCGAAAGAAATGGATCAAAGACATTGTTGAACATGTTGAGAGATAAGGAGTTGTAGGATAACAAACTTTCCTTGAGAAGGATCCTCAAGTAGGATTCACAAACTACAATGATCAAGTAGAATTCACAAACCAAAAGTATATTTGTAAACGCATTCATGGAGATGATGGATAGATATAAAATTCATAGTGTGAAATTTGATGTGATTTTTATAAAAGATGATCTGGATGAGATGAATGGAACATAGTTGTAGCAAGGGCGTACAAAGAAACTATGTTTCAACTGGATTGGAGATAAATAAGAAAGGTTACCACTCAAGGCATTGCACTTGTAGCCAATAGCAGGTGTTAATACATAACCAATGATAGTTAGTTATACCAAAAGATCATGAGGGAAATATGGATGAAAGATGCTCATAATCCTAATGTTGACATGACAAAGGGATTGAGATGTAACTTGTATGCGGGAAGAGGGATCTCCAAAGGTGGTGTTCCTTAAGTCTATGCCCCAGCTCTAGGAAAGGGAAAGAACAATAGCATAAAGTTGATCAATGCGGAAGCTTTGAAAATGTTGATAAAATGAAGGCTAATCAATGTGAAAAAACCTTCCGATGCCATAATAACAGAGTAGCCATCCTTCGAGGGTATGGTCTACTTTATACATAATATGGATGGAAATAATAATATGATAGTCATCCTTCAAGGGATCGGTCTATTTCTTTTGATTTTTTTGATTTTGATTTGTATGCTTTTCTTTTTTTTTTTTTGCATGAACAATTGTCCTTCGAGGGATCAATCTATTTTTGATAACTTTGATTTTTCCTTTTGCATACGTGAATTTGAGCTTCACATGGGGAGAGCTGGGAATAGCTAAGTAAACCACTTAGGAGGGGATAAGGAATGTACAAGAGACACCCTGGACCCTTTGCATGGCTGCAATAGGAGAATGAGAAGGTGATGGATGTAATGGTTATGGGGTCATATCAAAGTAGTGAAGGTGGACCACATAATTCAGATCATTACAATGACAAATGGAAGGGGCTAAGGATGGAGGAATGATCTAAGGATATAACTAAGTGATCATTGGTAGATATGCTAACAATAGACTGGTCACAAGTGTAATGCATTAAGAGGTTCTATCTCTAGTTTACCACCACGAGAGGAAGACAGTAAGTTGCTAATAAGATGAGATGATAGCCAAGCAAGAAAAAAACTATGTCCTAAAGGAAACAAACATATGACCACAATGGTGGATTTAGATGAAAATAAATGATGCCCCAAGAGAGACATAAACATAGAAGGACAATCATGGCCTCAAAGGAGGACTTGATGAAATAAACAATGTCCCAAAAGAGACACAAATATAGCCACAATGGTGGACTTGAAAAAATGGTGCCCCAAAAGGTGGCCTCAAAGGTGACTTCGGTAAAATAGGTCCATTATAGCCACAATGGTGGACTTAAAAAAGATGATGCCCCAAAAGATGTCAAAAAAAGGATGTCAAAAATTATTAGAAATGATATGGTCCAAAAAGAGACACAAAATATAGCCATGATGATATTGGTTTGGTGATTTGGATGGGATAATGTGAAGAAGGTAGACAAAACAATGTCAAGGGGTGAAGTTCCCTAGTGACAAGGGAGTTGTACGGATGATGTGCTCAAGGGTGAGGGAAAGGTTGTCCCCCAATAAGTTAAATGTGAAGGAGTTAAAGGATGTCGAAAGAGTTTAGATGAGATTGTTTTAGATTTGGATGGGATAAATGATCGGAGACCACAAGTGTGCTTAGTAAGATAAGTGGTATTGATGAACAATGGAGGACCTTCCTTAGGAGGAATGTCATGTGTAGGAGGGATATTAAGGGATGATGTGGATGGAGGAATTGTGGGAGACCGAAAGATGGGATATGAATTGGATTCAATGTAGATGGAGAAGGAACTTTCCCCTGAATGAGGAAATCATCTTTCTCATAAGATTGTGGACGATTGATCGAAATGCCTTACAATTTGATGTCATGGCCTAGGTGCGATGATAAGTGCAACTAAATTAGGATTGAACCATGATGGCTTGGGACCATAGGGATTAAAGGCTTTAATGGGAGGAAGTGTGATGGTAGATATTTGAGTTAAATGTCAAAGGATATCTATGTAAGACCCCATTGAAGTGTCATGGGGAAGGTAACTCTTGTGGGTTTTGATAGGATATCTCAGCTTGGAGTTAGGAGAAAAAGTGGATGTAGATTGGATGGTGAATTTCATGTTTTGGAGGAAAATCAAATTTGTTTGAAGGATTATATTGTTTGGATGTGGATTGATCATTGCAAGATGTTGTAGATGGAGAGACTGATCCTAACATAGATGTTGTGGCATTGGATTGTTGAGAAGAGGAAAAACTAAATGTTTCGAGGATGCGTAGGGGATTTTCGGGGATGTTTTCCCCAAGCCTTAGACTTCAACCGAGAATATTTACCTCTAGCGGGAAGATGATGAATAATTTCAACCGGAGGATATGATAGTGGTGGTGTGGTTATTAATGGAGAAAATGTCCTAAAACAAGATGAGGATGTTAATGGAGAGATAGGTGTTTGTATGATGCGATTAATGATATCTATGTGAGATGTGGATTGTTTTGGTTTTGGCATGGGAAGAGTTGATTTTGTAGAGGGAGAAGGTAAATCATCTTTATTTGATTTAGGTGGATGTGTTGGTTCAGTAGATGATCCAAAGGGTATCTTTGATAAGGTTACAGATCGAGAGGATTTGGTTGGTGTGATAGAAAATTAGGCAAAGAGTATTGGGGTAAATTGGGTGATGTGGCCATGGGCAAAGATATAGGTAAAGATGTCAAGGTAGGGATAGGTGTATTTGTTGGTATGATAGATATAGGGGTAGTTGGGATAGATAAATATGTAGGAATATTTGGAATATTTGGAGATGTGGGTGACGTGATAACTGATGGAGTAGACCTTATGGGTAATGCAAACAAATGCAGGAGCATTTTCAGGTGTAGAAGTAGATGGGACTGGTTGTTTCATAAATGTTTCGAGGGGTAAGAATGATATGTTTGCTAATGGGGTTGATATCGAAGGTGGGGTTGTAAGGGTGCATGTAGTAGAACAAAGTTTAGTTGGGATGGTTGTGAGTAATGTAGGTGTAGTAATAGGTGTGTTTGATGAAGATGTGGGTGAAGAAATAGATGGGAGAGATGTAGGGATATGTGTGGATATGAGTGGGGCTGAAATAAGTGCTAAGGATGAATCTAATGTGGTAGATTGGGGTATGTTTGAAGTGGCAGAAGTGGATGGTATAGTCAAATTTGATGTGGATGTGATAAGGATAGGAGAAGGTGTAGGTTCAGGACAGGTAGTGAAAGTTGATGTAGGTGTGACAGGTTTTGAATAAGAGGTGGGAATAATGTCCACTTTGTGGGAACATGTGGAGTTGGTGATAAGATAAGATCTTGATTGACAGTGTCAATCATATAAGCATTTGATAGTTGAGATGTAAAGGGGTGATTGATTTGTTGGTGGTTGATTAGTTTGTTCCATGGAGCTATCGATTTGGATATCCCCTTGATTTATGAGTTGTTGGACATGATCTTTGAAGGAATGACATTTCTCAATGTCATGACCTTTGACTTGATGATATTTACAATAGTGGGCTTCGTGATACCAAATAGGCTTGGCTTGTGAGTTGTCCATGGGTCATATGGGAGGAAGTTGGATGGATTTTACGCTCATCAACTTATCAAATACAGAATTGTATGATTCTCCTAAGGGAGTGTAGTTGGTTATTGATTGAGGGATCATTGTTGAGACCATGTGCTTGATGTAGATGGGGATGAGGGTTCAATGACCACAGTGTTGGCCACACCCTTAAACTTGTCATTATGTGTGAATGGTTTAGTAGATTCAAATTTTTTATTTAATTGAACTTAGTTTAAGATGACCCTACTCAATGGCATGGGTTTTGAGTTTGTGAGCCATTGTGAAAGCTTCATCAAAGGTTCGGAATGATTGGATCTGCAAAGTGGATGATATATGTTTTGCACATGAACGTGAGAATAATTCAATGAGTTTGGTTTGTGGGATAGTGAAGGATAGTTGGTTTATAACATCATGCCATCATGCATGAAGTCGGTGATGGGCTCATTTTCAAACTTGTCGAATGGTATATAGATCAGCGATAGTGGTTTTGTGTGTGATATTGATAGAAAAGTGTTCTAAGAACAACTATGTAAGTTGAGTGAAAGAGAATAAGGAATGTCGTGGGATACTATTATACCAGTCCAACCTGGGACCAAACAAAGACATGGGGAAAGTGTGAAGAAGTAGATCATGATCATGCGTAATAAGACAACATGCATGTTTAAATGTGAGGAGATGTTGTTGGGGATCTTCCTTATTGTTGAAATTAGTAAACATAAGAAGTTTCCAATGAGGAGGGTAGGGTTTGATTGGAACCGATGGATGAATCGGTTCATTACAGATTTTTTCATAGGATAAGGTGTTTTTGGGTGTTATGGTAAGGGTTTCTAAACTGGCTAACCAATTCATTAAGGCATGAATTGAATCACTCGAGGTGTTGTAAGGTTGAGATTGGATTGGTTGTGTGGTTTGAAAAGTAGTTTGATAAGGTGAATGATGTGTTTGTGGGTGTGTGGGTAGTTGGGGAATCATCTGATAAGGTGGTTGATAAGTTTTTGGATAAGATGTTTGTGGAATGGTTTGATAAGAAAATTGATTAATTTGTGGATATGTGTGTGTGGGAAATTGCTTGGTAAGGACTAACATGTGTCACAGGTTGGGATTGTTGCATAGGCTGATGTTGAGCAATAGGGGCATGATGATAAGGGATATATGTGTGTTAAGAGTTTGAGATGGTTGGAGCATACAATGGGCAGGAATGTAAGTGTGAAGAGGTTGAGATGGTTGGACAGGCCTATTAATGGAATTTTCAAAATGGGATGTGGGTGGAATGCATCCACTAATTTAGGAGATTGGGAGGATTAAGAGATTTTAGGAGATTTTTGGAGTAAGAAGTCATATATGGGGTTAGGAGGAGGCCCAAGTGTCTCTGAGAGGAGTGAGAGATGGTGGTATGACTGGTTTAGGAAGGCTGGCTTGATGAGGATATGAGGGTTAGTGTCAAGGTGGGGAAAATTTTGGATGACATGGTTCTCATGAGGTGAGACCATGGAGACTGGAGGTTGGGTGAATGATGATGTGGTTTTGAGTTTAGTATCTTGTTGGGTGAGATTTTCAGAAGAATTAATATCATTGGATGAGACATTGTTTTTTGTCTCGATTTGAGAGAGAGCGACAATAGGTGTGAAATAGAGAAACATTTGTTTATGTATTTTGTTGACAAACAAATCAAGTAGAATATTTTTTAGCATCATGATTAATTTAGAGGATGTGAATAGAAAATAAAATTAGGTAATGAAGGTGCCTAAAGAAGTCTAAGGTTGGTTTTAGGTAGTTTTGGATTGGGAGATGTCTGAGACGATTGCCTGTTGGGTGTTTAAGTCCCAATCAGTTAACTAGGTGAGAGGAATGTTTTGATGTGTTAATTATGTTTGTGTAGTCTCAGGTAATGTGTGATAAGTGAAATGCAGAGAGTTAAATCCCTTACTTAGGTTATGTGAGCAAGCAGGATGCAAAAGGTTCATTTTAGACCAAAATGAAATATGACATTCGATGTGGACAATCACTCAAAAAAGGAAAATTCAATGTAGAAAAGAGAAAATAGAGAAAAATGAGGAATACCTAGAGAATCACTTTTCCTGGTTATTTAAGTGTGTGTGATAGTGATGTATTTTGAAATGCCAATTAGTGTCCGGAATACCTTGTGTAGGTTTTCCCTAAAATTAGATGATTCACGTTATAGTTTGGGGTTGATAAGAGATGACTTGCGGTTTGTTGGTTTAAATGGTTGTCTTTAAAACTATATTGTTGTTGTGACAAGAGGTCATGAACATATCATATGAGGTGACTTAATCTTTGGTAGATGGATTTCAACAAGTGCTACACCTAAAATCAACAAATACTAAGATATTGTAAACAAGCAAGTTAGAAAAGATGAGTAAAATAACAAAAAAATGACTAAATCTAGGATCTGGTCCCATCGGGCATGCCAAAATGTTGTACAAGAAACTTCGTTCTCGAGTGGGGTGAAGGCCGATACTGGGAGCCACCAACAACTTCAAATGATGGAGGGCTTAGGACCTCAGATGCAGATGTGGATCTACATGCAAAGAAGATAGATGTATGATATAAAGAAGCTAGATCTACAAAACTGAAATAGATAAGATTAGATCAACAATATGTGGGGTTACCCGAGATAGTGCCGAGTTCCAAGAGGATTTTAACTCCCTTAGAGGATGTCAACCCCCATGTCAAAAAAGATAATAATAGATCATGAACAATAGTTATCATGCAAAAATAATGGAATATAAAATGACAAGTAACTAAAATGACGAGAGGACTTAGCTTGTGCTCTACTATGGAGATGAATTGGGCATCAAGATGGTAAGATAACGAACCATGGAAAAGCTTAAATCCCTAGATAACTTCTCCCTCAAACTTACTGAACTTAATTAATCTCTTTCTTCTCCTCTCTGGCCTAGGTCTCTCCAGGTCTTCTTGAAAAATATATCGGGTCTAGCTCTAGGTCCTCCTGAAATATGGGGAAAAACCCATATTTATAGCTTGGATGTGAGGTTAGATTGGGGTTAACAAGTAACCGGGGTTGGGTAGAGTAACTTGAGTTAAGAGATATGATGTGATCATGTGGGGACCATGGCTTGAATTATTAGATGGAGTGGGGAGCATGATTGACATGGTAGGTGAGATGATAGATTCCATTTGAAATTTAGAAAGGGGTGTCGATGGGTATATTAATACCCATGGATTGAATAATTTGTGAGAGATGGGGGATAATGCCAAAATTCAATTATTAAATGGGTTTATATGGAGCCCATTTAATAATTAATTAAATTTGGTTGAATAGATGATGAGGTTTATTGAAATTTAGGAAAAATAAAGGTGAGATAGGAAATTGCATGAACGTGAGATGACGGAGGGGTGCTATACCAAAAATTGGTGTCTCGTAATTAGGGTTTATTAAAATTTACTTTTGTTAAATTAGATATTAAACATTAAGTTTTTCTGATCAACATTAGTATGTTCATCATAGGAATTCCCACTATCATAAGCTTCTATACCTTTTAAGGCGCATGAGTAGAATTAGATGGATGGTTATCATTCATAGATATAGAGGAGTTCATGACTTTGAAACACTTTTGAGTACGGGGTGGGGGATTAAGATATTGTTGAGAACCAAACTAACCACTATGCATATTAAGCATGAGATACAAAAACTATGATTTCTAAGGGTTAGAAAGATGACCATGTGATAAATAAAGATAGATTTGATTCCTATCATATAATATTGGGGTTCATCGAATGATTTAATGTAAATGGTTAATATCTTAGGGGTGGTAACCAATTGAATATTATCCTAATAAAATAGTTTCCAAATCTAATTGTAGATATATCAAGTATAATACATGGAACAAGATAGATAATGATAGGTAAATGAAATTAGGCATTAAAAATAAGATGGAGAAGAGCACTTAGCTGATATTTTGGTTTCGTGGTGATCTAGGCTAATAGATTACAAAGAAAGGTTGTAAATGATCTGAAAAAGTATTTTTATTGAAACTCTAACCTAAACAACTATTTGTCCCAAAGCGTATGGTACGGACCAAAGTGTGCCCATGTTATGGCCCTTTTTGTAAGCTTTGGTCCCTCTGTACTTTCAATCTCTATAACTTTTTGTACCCATTTGTTGTTTCCATTTCTACTCATGTATGGGATATGGACCTATAAAACCATGTGATGCTTGTTGTGTAAATTATTCAATATTTAAAACCCTAGATGGTGAGGAAGTCCTATAAAACAAATGTTAGGTTCCTTTTAAGCACCCCTATGCACCACCGATATCGCCACTACTTTGAAGATGAATCAAACCACGTGTCATTCTTGCCTAGCATGTGATGTTTAGAATGTATGGAACCATATTGATGACCACGACCTTGCAACAATGGGATTATACTTGATACTTTCCCTATCTTGAATTGACTTTGGAAATGTGCCTTTTGTACTTGCAGACTGAGTGGATGACTACCCTAGAATGAGTATGTAGAGTATGTGGAGCTCAAGGGATTCTTGGAGTAGCTTTGCTTGTGATTACTCTTAGTATTTTCTCATTAGGATGTTAGGTGCCAAGTAGAATGAATGCCCCTTTTAATGAGAGATGAGTAACTTGCTTATATATGTGTTGTTGATTTGAAAAAAATAGAAAAGATTGACTAGAAGTGTACTAAAGAGATTGCAACAAATAAATTGACCGTTGGGAGGAAAGGGACCAAAGTGGCTAGGTGGGTACATATTGTATTGATATTATGACCCTTTCTATGTGCTTTGGTCCCAAATGCATGTGTGAATGATATGGAAATTGAAATTACAATGTGCGACGGTATGTCTAATTTGATGGATTAATATGACCATTATATGAAACAATAGGTTGTCTATGCAAGAAAGAATGGGTGAGATATAGCTATGGATGTGATAATTGGTCAATTTGAGCAAGTGTGGACTTTTGCAAGTGTCTTGTACAATTTATGTTGTTGCAAGCCATGAATTACCAAAATGAGTGTCTACATGATGATAAGTAGTTGTTGATTTAGCTAGTTCATCGTACTTTTTTATATAAATTGTAATTCATATTCAAGTTATTCTAATGTATGTGATAATTAACTATTTTCTCATATTCAAGAGTACATTTCTATCTTTGTTATTTTTTTAATGTTTGATATTTTATTTTAGCATTGTAATTTACATTTTAAAAATATTTTTTTAATATTTTAATTCTATTGATTTGTGTAAATGTTATCATGATCTTATTAATTGTGTTTGTATGAGTGGAATTCAATATAATTTTAAAATATGTGTACCACTAATTTAAAATATGACTTGACTTTGTTTTAAAATATTACATGCGTGCACACACATACACACACACATGCGTGAACATACAAAAAATAACAAATGTAATATATTTAATTGATGTTTAAAATAATTATATTACATTTTTACAAATTTGTCGAAGGAACTTGTGTCACATTTGCACCACTTAGCATTGCAATAATGGTCGGGTTGGCATCATGAATATTCAATGAAAATGTGTAGCAAAAGTGGTGCAAGTAAAAAATGTCTAGTCGCGTCAATGTTGCATCACATTTGCTCCACCTTTCACAATGCAAATTCTTCAAATAAATGCATTTGAAAACCCAAATAATGGTCAATTTTTTATGCAAATTTGACTCAAAACCCGACACTATTTGGACTTTGTGTAGTAGTGAATCACACCAATAGTCAAAATTGAAGGATATGTTTCTACAATTGAAAAATACAAATATTACTTGAAAAACGTATTTGAAACCTTTCCTGTTTTTGTAGAATTCTATATGGATCTCTGGGAAATTGGTCTCCTTCATTAGAACCCTAATGTGACAACATCTACTTGAAAAAATGCAATAAAAATTGGGGGATGTTTGAGACTATAATTTGATGAGAGTAGTTCTATAAAAACAACACGAATTATAATGTACTTCAATAATTAGTAATTAGTCTAGTCTAGTGCATGTTCCCAACCCTTTTTACTTTCAATAACCTAATCAATACAAGAAGTAAATGATATATGCTCTTATAATTTCCTTACATGGTTGAATGTTTCTCTAAATGATTGTAATTGCTTTAGACACGAGGGTGTCACAGTATCACTCAAATCAATAATCCATTCTTTCCACTAGCTTATCTTAAATGTAGTAATGCACCTATGTATTGATAAACTTCTTGAATTCAAGTGAGGAATTTAAAATATGTACATTCTAACACACATAAAATAGGAGAAACTAACAAAGAAGGGCTAAAAACATAGACCCAAAATAAGAGAATCAAAGGGTCCATACAAAAATATTGTTAGATCTACAAAGTGTATAGTTTGACATGATTATAATTACACAAAAACCCCAAAAAACTTATAACAATTAAAAATGAAGAGAGAAAACATGATAGAAAGAAAAATATAACACAAAAAAAGATTAAAATAAAATCTATAAAAAGAGGGAAACATTATGGAAGATGACCAAAAACACATAATAAAATCTTAATCTAGATCAAGTACATAATACAATAAAGAATTATAAAATTATAAAAAGTAATTATCTACTAGTATGTAGTAAAAATTTATAATTATAAACTAATAATTGGGTACCAAAATTAGGTATCTAAATCTATAAATATCGTATAATAATTAATGACGATAAACATTTCTTTATAAGCCGAGGCCATCTCTACTACGGTCCAAATCCATGGTCCACATTTCTAATTTATGCATGCGAAGGCCATGAAATGAATGGGATTCATGGATCATGCCCTACACTGCTCGTAGGGTTTGGAAATTCTTTCTTCTTTTATGCACTATTCACACAACTATTCATGCATTAAATATACATTCTTGTTTTAAAATTTTAGGGTGTGTATGAAATGGTATCATTTCTACGACAGCCATAAATTGGGCATGGATTCAACTCTGCCACCACATTTGGACTGGGTGTTTGAAGCAGTTTCCTCTCAAAGACCATTAAACCCGCTCCAAATATAGATACAGAGCCAGATCAATCAATTTTTATATAGTAAAATGAGGATATATTAGGGTTACAGATTTATCTTCATTTACAGGTTTGATTTAACCTATAATGATGTTTATTTTAGGATGACTATTAAAGTGAGAGCTCCATTTAGCACAGCTTCCCATATTTTTTGTTTACTTATTTAATTTAATTGTCCAACTATCCAATTATTGCTAAATTTACAACGTTAACTTGGGTTTCAACATGGTTAATGCCTCTGGATCTCAAATAAAGTGCTTTTTATTATTATGCAAGGAAAATGGCAGGTCTGAAAGGGCATTTAGGATGTGTCACTCTCCATGTTATGCTTTGTATTTTGAAGAGTGCTTTATGTGGTTGGTGAGTTCTTTTGACATGGGTCTATTTTTCCCGCTCAACGTTTATTTTTCTATTAAATAGATGGAGAAACAAACAATAGATACGATACTTTTGAAGCTATATGATTCATATCATATCTTTTAAACCACAATCTTATCAATCTAAGGAATATCTATATTGAATGCCCTTAAAAACAAATTTAAAATGTGTCCTACCTCTGTAGACAAAAAATTTGGGTCACACTCCCCTTAGTCCCCTTTAATTAATTAACGTAACATATTCACCTAACCATGACCCCTTACCTGCATTCATATTAATTTAATTACTTACAATTAAATTAATGTTCATTCTCACATTATTAATTAATTTAATTACTTTAATTAATTTAATTTACACATCACCTTGACACCTCACCATGGACTTATTCCTAGCTTATTAATTAGTTAAAACTAGGTCCCTACTTATCCCAACCAACTGGGACTTAGTCTAACCCTAAAATTAAAGTCATATTCCTTCTCCAACAACACTCCCACTTATCTAAGTGCCAACCCTCACTTGAGACCTGAATTAGCAATCAAAATCATGCCAAAAATAGTAAAGATCGAGAGAATTTTTGGTAACTTGGATTAATTCACCCTAACCGACGTCGGTTTATCCTCGGTTGATTGTCGGTCACCTAAACCACCATCGATTCCTTTATATATAATTTTACAAATTTTTACACATGTTGGTCATTCAGTTTTGGGAGTTCTATTGCAATCAAGTGAGGATCTCAAAGCCATTCCTTCATCCAAACGATGTCTACATACCACCAAAGTGCAACACAAGCAATAAGTTCTCTTCTAGATCATTGGAATATCTACGGGGACACAGGTTGCACTACCATGACACTGAACCATCCATCACATCACCGATCAATCACCAGCCACCTTTGGGCATGACATGTTGGTCTAAAAATCTATTGGGTAGGTAGATCTATGGATAGATAGGCCAACAGTGTGCAGGGCATAGCCCCTCTTTGAGACAAAGAAAGTGAAACTGGTTTATTGCTATTCTACCAGCAGGAATCTATGCAAGTCTTATAGTATTCTAGCCTTCAGGGGGTTTTGGGATCTCATCCCGGTAGAGTTAGTTCCGATGAAGAACAAAAAGGAATGAAGGAAGGAATAGAAGAAAGATGGATCTGAAGGGAGAAAAGAAATGAATTCCAAAGTAGAAAGGTCAAAGGGTTTATGTTTTGGGCCGGTAGTAAATAGAGCCAAACTTACTCACATAAACAAACAAAGCAATACTGTTAAAAAAATGACAAAAGCATAGGTGAATCCAACAGAATAAGCATGTAGATCTAACTTAAGAAAGATCTAACACATAACACAGGAATTCAACACAAAGTCTCAATTTTTTGTATTAATATTTGTTTTCTTACAAGAAAGCTCAAAGTCTTTCTCTCCTCACTTCTATTTTTCATACAAATTTTCTCACACCTGAATACTACAAGTGTCCAAGTATTTATAGAAGGAGAAGGAGAAAGAAGACAAAAAGGAGCCAACCACTATTTACAAAATATTTAAAAGTCAAATGTTGACTTTAGGGCAATTTGGTGGATGACAACATCCCATGGTGCAACATGGATGATGTCATCATTTGTGCCAACATAATTTTAAATACTTTTACAAAAATGGGATTTATCCCAGGAGGAAGGAGCCTATTCATCGTCATCCCTTGGCTTGAAAGGAGTGTCTTGCTTCTGCTTAGGAGAGGTAATGTGAAACTGAGCTCGATACTCCATGAACTTGCTAACCATCACCTGAAGTTGATCCTGAGCGGGACCCTTGGTGTGATCCCCGATGACTTCACAAGTTTCTCGTTCATCTCTGAGTCTTTCAGGGAGTTTTAAGTATTTGTTGCCTGCCTCCATCAGTATCCAACAAAGTCGCGGCAGGCCAGAAGGTTGTTGATAGATTCTACATCAAAAGTGGCTTCTGACACTAAACCCTATGATGCAATTCCTTGAAAAGATAAATAGTATCATCTACCTTCCTCAAGGCGTATGCTGCACCGAGTAACCCTGGAGACATTCTTAAGATGATCTGCTCCATTTGATGCATGGCATCTAGGGCTTCCTCCTTGATTTTGTCTATCTTTTCCAAGACAAACTCCATTTGGTCAACCCGATAGTCTAAAGCAGCAAGGACTTTGTTGGGTGCTCATGGGTGATCAAAGACACCAAATTTCACCAAGTCATCGACTAGGTAGTCGAGCATCTTCTAGAATGTCTCATGTTACAACCTGGCATGGTCTAACTCTTCAGAGATAGGTCCTGCTATTTCCTGGAGTTCCGAGTTCTCTTGATCTATATTTTGATAGAGCTCTGTGAACTTTGTAATCACTTCCTCACTATCTTTGAGGATCTTCTCTCTCCAGGAGGACACTGCTACACCTTGCTCACCAATCTTGGTGTACTCATTTATCTTCTCCGATTAAGAACTTCGGAGGGTCGGCGGCAGTCATAGGAGGGGCATTGCCCATATTTTGCAGGGCTTGGAGAAGATGTTTGTTTTTCTCTTTTAATATTCTCTTCTCTTCCTTTGCTTCTTGAAGATTCTTGCAAAGGGCATCCACTGTGGATAAGGCCTCTCCTTGCAGGCTCTTTGATGATGTTCCCATTGTGACCTGAGTCACTGTAAAATCTGTAGGAGACAGATCTTCTTTCTTCTTTGTGGGATCAAGGTACGCGATCTCCATAACCCTTTCACCTAAAGCACTTTGAGAGAAGCGGGTTATAGCCTTTTTCTTCTTAGGCCCTTTAGCTGGAATAACGGAGAAGTCCATAGGTGCAATAGGGACTTTCCTCTTGTGTTGGCTCAGGTGTTCGGAGATCCATTCTGGACTTAGGGGAGTGGGACCAGAGGAAGAGGAGGAAACAGGGTGGAAGGAGCAACTATAGTGGACATGGGGAAATGTGTCGAGACACTTGGTGGTGGCATGGAGAAAGAAGCCAACACTCTAATGCTCATGGGGTTAGGAGTAACTGCAAGAGAGGGAACCATGGGGGTAGAAGGGATCTGCGAGATGAGGGAAGAAATGCTGGGGGATAGATCCGTAAGGGAAGAGAAGATGGAGGAAGAGGGAGGGGGAACGGTAGAAGATGGGGGAGAAGACACAACCAAAGGAGTGGTTGGTTGAGTGACATGAGGAGGGGAAGGAGGAGCAAGAGAGGGAATGGTTGATACTTTGCCAGTTGTAGATGTGACAACATCCTGAGTGGATGTGTCCATTGGAGCACTGGTTGCTTCTTCTCTTCTTGGGGACACTAATTCCATAACTTATTCCTCGGTGGTGGAAGGAGGGATCTCGGAAATTTCTTCGAGCAAGTGTTTTCCTCTCCTACTTTATCCTTTCCTTTTCCCTTAGGAAAATGTTCTGGCCTAGATGGTGCATTACCCAAGGGAGATGTGGTAAAGTCTACCCCAAGGTAGATGATACCATTTTTCTTGCACCAATGCTTAGTGCATTGCAGAGTTCCCTTGACCCTTTCCTCTATAGTCTGAGGGGCCTTATTCCTATCAATTTTGGCAAACGGCCAATTGTCCCCATCCGTGTCTAGATAAACTTGATCAAATTCTTGATCAGTTGCTTGGAAACCCTTTGGGACAATAGCCACACCATATTGAATGATCTCTCCAGGGCCAGTCGGGAGTGATCCTTTCATTTGAGCTCAACTTTGTGATATAGGTCAATGTAGATATCTTCGATCTGAGGGATGTGAATTGGATCGATCTTTTCCTTTGGGAGGTAATCACGAGAATCAAAGGTTGGCCTTGCCAGGAAATTATGCTTCAAATTGAGCAATTCAAGCTCTACAAACATCTCCCATGCTTTGCTCTGTGAAGTGCAGTGTGTACCGCCACCGTGTGAGGGGGAATGGAGTTCTACCCTTCTTCCTTTTCAAACACTTCTCATGGTATGTGATGAGCTGTCTGACACACCCAACATGATCAATTTGGGTCCCGCATATCTTGGTAATTTAGTGGGCTCTCCCAAGAAGTTAGCGGCTTTGAGATAGGTGAAAGTGGGGAATTTCATGAATAACGCTCCCCACTTTTCCATGGTGGTGACCACGCTTTTTTTCATCTGACCATAAGTCATGTTGGGCCTCAAGAGGCAGATGATGCCATAGAAGAAGACATCGTTGATTTTACTGAATTTGGCTATGATGTTCTCCAGTCTTAACTCTAGATAGTACTCATATATCCTAACCTGGGGCCATATCCCACATCGATTCAATGTTGGGTAGTCCCTCTCTGAGGTAGCAGCATATACTACATAGGAGTTCATATAGAACCTCCCAGTTGTTGAAATTTGTTGAAGCTACTCCAAGATTGTGTTGCTTGATAATCTCTCCCCAATCAAAACACTGATCAGAACATTTTTATTCATTGTTTCCAAATACCTGAGCATCCACTTGTGAAAGTAGTGGGTATCAGGTAGCCCAAACACCCTACTCAGGAAGGTGATTGTGTCACTCAGCTCCTCTAAAAATTCACTGCGATGAATGACTTGTGGCCACCTGCTTGTCACCTTCTTATTCTTGAGGTACACCTCATTCATTAACTGCATACATTTGTCTTCATTTTTAGTCCATGTCTTCATGCAGTCCTCCTGGCTCACTGCTACAAAATTTCTGTGGTGAGGGATACCCAACATGATCTCAAAATTTCAGGCCGTGAGGTTGATTATCACCTCGCCCTTCTCATTTTCGACACATCTTGTGTCCTTATTGTAACAACGGCCCACCAACATCATAAACTCATTGTTGATTGTGCTTGTTGGGAGCTCTGTAGTAAAGTGTAGACCACTTTGCCAACTAATTTATCCATGGGTTGCTGTGACCTTCTTGGTTCGGCCCAGAAGTCCTCTATGTCAATGTGCTTGAGTTCTAAATCTCTAATATCAAGATCACACTCTGCAAGTGAGTCAAGCATCCTGACCCTTTGGTATTTATATTTCATTTCTTGCTCTATTAGCTTGGCTTTACCCTTGGAATTAGTTGGCTTCTTACTCGATGAAGACATGTGTGGATCTGAGTTCAAATTGTTGATCTGCGCAAGAAAATTAGGGAAGTCCATTGCAGAAGGGCCATGTTAGCCGTTAAGTCGTCCATAAAAGCTTACAAAATGAAAAGTTAGCAATTTATGAGCCTCTAGCCACAAGGCACGGCTTTCTTTATGGTGTAGGGAATTGAAAAGTGAGGCACACTTTTGGAAAGTATTGCATAGGAAAAAGCAACACCAAAAGGGGTGCAGGGTGCGGAAAGGCTACACACAACATTCAGATGTTGGTGTCAAGGGACATGCGCTTGTGCAATGGAAGTCTTTTAGTGGGGCATAGATAGGATTGGTGTTACATAGTATTATGGTGTGCCAAGGTGCGGATGCAAAATATGCAACATCAAGGTGAGGTGCACCAAGGGGTTAAGCTTTGCAGCAGTGTGGGAAGGGTTTACATAGCATGAAGTGTTGTTGCTATGGTAGGTGCACTTGCGCCTGTGCCTTAAGAATTTTTACAATTTTTTACAAGGCACGAGAAAGGGCTTCATTGCGTAGTTCACAGTGCACCTTGGCGTGACTATTTTTTATACAACATGACTAAATGGTGTGCCAAAGGGGTGTGACTGTGTTTAGCGCAACATGTATGAAAATTGCGTCATGGAAGATAGCAGGCCGATTCTCTTCATTTTGTGGTTTTTACTCTCTCAGCTCGATTTTGATAGCAAGGGGTTAACCTTGGCAAAGCAGGGGACAGAGGAGAAAAGGGGCAGGGGTCCATTCTGAGGCAGAGCCTTCCAAATTAGTAGATTTGGAAGGAGAGTGAAAAATAGCTTGCAGGTGGGTTTGCAAAATGGGTTGGGATTGTGTTATCTTCTTAGGTTCATTGTTTATTATCAACAATCCTAATCACCTAAACCAACATAAAAACCACAACAAATCCACAAGAAGGGCAAGGGCCACTTACCAGGAATATATAACGATGAAGGAGATGATGTGGGGTCCACGAACGTGACAAATGGCAACACATGGGGCTGATAGGAATGCTGACAAGCACAGAGGAATAACTTTTCACATTTTTTCAATTGTGAAAATGACAGGTCGACGCGCCTATATATAGCAAAAGGTGCAATAAATGCACCACCAACTTTTCCTATGGCACACTTAAGTGGATGTCAACACAAAGGGATTTACGCCATGGCACAACTTTGAGAGTGTTGACACTACATTTTTAGTGCCCACAACACACTTTAGAGAGTGATAACAAGATGGCACTTGCGCCTTGGTGCACCTTTGAGAGGCACAACATTTGGAGTGTTGACACTCCCTAGAATGCGCCAAAGGAATAGAGGGGCACAATTTTGGTTGATGTAACACGAATGAAAACTGTGCCCAACCCAAAAAGGTTGAAAATGACCAAGTTCTAAAAACTAGATTTTTTGGAAAGGGATTTTATGCCATTCTGAACGTTAAGAGACCTCAACGGGGACCAAATGGAAATTTTGGTATGGTTACCTACAAAATTTCCCTTGTCAATTTTACAAGATAACATGACATCTTCACAACAACAAGTAATGTGATTTTAATCATTTGTGCTTACTTTACTGCATATCTTTTATTTTCTTTTAGTATTTCAGTTTCTGTTGTTACCCGAATATCTCCATCTTCCCACCAATCCACCAACCCAACCATTTCAAGCCTTTCCACCTTTCTTAACCTCTCCCTTTGTATTCTTGTGTCTTCTCAGTTATTATCGAGCCTAACCACACCTTATTCACTCTCCGTGCAATCACAGAGAGGTCCAAAATCCATCTTTATTAAGTTATTACCCATTGCCCCTACCAACGTCGGTTTACCCTACCGCCATCGGTTTCACCCCTATACTGGTGTCGATCACTTGACCGATATCAATCTCTGTGTCATTTTATACCCTCTGACCAATAAGCCTTCAACTCAACCAAAAACAACCCAGACCTCAACTGATCATTCCTAAACCCTTTATCAAACCTCTGTTAGACCTACAAAACCCATAACAATCTACCAAACCTCCGGATCTAATCGTAACTTTTCGTGTTAGATTAGATTTATTTATTATATTAGTATGAGATACATAAATCAACAACTACAGTAGGATTTCCTTATTTCATGGTATTTTTGCATTAAATTGTATTTGAAAGTGGATTTATAGCCTTCAAGGAACCACCTCGCTTCTTGGATCTAGAACTCGCTAGGTAGTCCATTAACCTATATTATTAATGTTATTTTGTGGTCTTGTTGTGTTTCTTACAGGTCATTCCTCCTAGCCAAATGGAAGATCTCCACGATCATCTCGAATCAAAAGTCAACAACCCGTGCATTCTACCTTCGACCTCCAATTTTATAGGTATTCCTCCTAACCTCTTACCTTATTTGTTTTATGCAAACTATTTGGTGAAAAAAATTGGCACGCCCAGTGGGACCCATTTGGGTTCTTTACATTGTTCATTTTTAGGGAATCATTGTGTGTTTATATCTTTTTGAAAGAGAGTTCACATTAAATATTCTCCCTTGGAAACATTCTTCTTCTCCTACTAGTCTCAGTGACACTTGTAGTTTGGATGAAAAAGAACACTTATTTTTATTCTTTAATGCATTAGTGAAAGACATACTCTTGACTATTCATTATTGCTCTCATCGAATATAATTTTTCGATTTGGGTTTAAAATATTTACATCTCATTTTTATATGTTGCATTGTAGCTCATTTAAATTATGGGAAACCTATACATTAGAAGTCATGACCAGCTGATGGTTGAAAAATTGAACAGAGCTCACATTTTGCACACACTCTCTCTCTATACCAAACCACTGAAAACAAACTACACATTTATTAAACAACATCTTTCCGGAAGAAGTTGTCAACAATCACATGATCAGAGGATTGACAGTGGGCTCCATCTAGTTTTCTAGCCAGTCATCATATCAGAGTAGGGCCTCAAGTACTATAAAGTATATATTGGGGACACCACGCCAAAACTTACCTAAAACCATCCATAGTTATCAGTTTCCATAGGGCACCTTCAGTAACCAAAAACTCTATTCTATTCACAAGTCAATCCTAAATGGCATAAGCCACAACATAAAATATACACCATAGGATTTCATGTTTGCTAGCTTTTGCTTGATTTTTGTTTTGAGGTGTGAGTTCATTTTCTTCATTTTTTCTCTCCCTACATACTCCACAATCATAGTTGGTGTATTTTGATTGTTTCTGAGTGTGTTAGGACTAATCATTGCCATACTCGGTCTCTGAGTTGGTCTTTTTATTTGACCTAAATCACCAAAAATTCACTTTTTCCATTTTTCACATATTTCACAATAACTAGTGTCATTCTAGCAACCACCATCGATTTCATCATCTCATCATCGTTGATTCACTGACCGCCGTTAGTTTTAGGTTATTTTGGTCATTTTTGCCAAAGTAGCATTCAATCTCTATTTCCTTTCTTTCTGTGACTTCCTTTGTCACTTTACTATATTTTTGAGTCTTTGATATTACCTTCAGAGCCTAGTTCCACTTTATTTTTATCATTTATTACCAAATTTACCAATCTTTCATTTCTCCACAGTAACCGACATTGGTCTAGCCAACCGGTGGTGGTTACCACCAAACCGGTTTTGTTGAGCAGACAAAATATGACACTAAGGAGAGGGCACATAGAAGATTCACGCATGGTAGAAAGGCATATTTGAAGGCGTGAAAGGATAGGGAAGGAAACACGCGTGAAAGATAGATTGATTTGGGACTTAGCCATTTTCATGGTTACGGGCTATTTTGGAGATAGCATATGGAGCACACAACGGGATGGAGACTTGTGTGACACGTAAATGCTATTTTGGGAAGAGCATCTACTAAGCGCCATGTATGAGTTTGAGTTAATAATAGGATTACTACTTCCAGTTAACTATAAGAGATCTATTATTAGCACACTTGCATGTGTGCATGTTATTGTAAAGGCACATGACTATTTTCAGCATGCGACCTATTTTGGGAAGTGCATAAGCGGTGAAGGGAAATTCACCACCCTTATAAATATGTATTAATCTGTGTAGAGAGAGATATAATGTGTACGAGCTGTCATGGAGTTATCTTTATAAATCGATGCACGCATAAACTTATGATACTACTTATTGTAAGAAGCTTCTGTATTTACTATGTTTTAATATAATGGAGTGTATTGGGTGAATAATGGTGTTAAACATGACTATAACTAGTTCTTACATGGTTGAATTCATTATGTTTATTGCTTAATTCATTATTCTTTTAGATATAGATCTGGAATATGCTATGTGGAATATTTATGCTATTTATGGATATGAATACATTACATCTTCATCATGTACACATCATGAATACCTGCACGCTTTGGGTGAGCACTCGGCTTAGGTGGGTGATGTGCCAAAGATGCCTCGGTTATTCGTGGTATATTCTAGGAGTGCATCATGGGTTTCATTGCCGAACCTCTTTTTTAGTTGTTTTTAGGATAATTCACGATGAAGATGTACCATTTGACCCTAGCAAGTGTTAAGGAGTGGATAAAATATCTAGAAGAAGAGTATGCACGGAAGTTTAGTACAGGATCTAAGTTTGACACACGTGCGTGGGTGGAAAATAATTTGTATGACTATTTGTATAAGAGATTCTTTGTTATTTTCTTGGTAGAACTATATTAGTGGATGGTTACTTATGTGTCTAAATGGAATTGGAGGTATCGCACACTTTTCTGGACACATAATAATTTCATACCTTGTATGATGTTGATTTGATTTGGACATGTGTTGTGGATACTTGGTTCCATGGTGTTTTGAACAACTATATCCTGAAATACTCAATTTCCACTTATTCTTGCCCAGAGGTAGCTGAGTTCCAATTTTTATGGTATCCTAGGGAACTTACTTGTAAGGCATTCCATTGGTGATCAAGATCTTGATGGTAACCTTGAATTTAGAGGAAAATCTGATGGCTAGCTAAACCCCACCATGCATGGCGGTAGGAGCAAGTTTGGTGAAAGATGGTAGACCTAGCGGCAAAAAGGTAGAGAGAAAAAAGGTGGCTTAAGTACAATGAGGTTCATGAGAGGTAGATAGAGAAGCAGTTTGACATTGTAGAGTGAATTTCATTGAGGAGAGAGATGGCTCATGAAGGATTTAGATCTCACGTAGAAGGCATGGAGCCAGAGCATCAGGAACTCCCCCATTTGGGAAAGCATGACAGGGAACCCTCCTTGGCCTCACACAGGAGTGTGCTAGTAGAGATGACCTGGGCCGTAGGAATGCATCTGAATCTACCTAGCAACCTAGCCCTTGCACTTGGTTTTCCAGTACCTAGTACATCCAATAGTCAGCAAGCTAATTTGGGTAGTAGGGAAGCAAGAGTAAGTCACATAGAAAGTACATCTATGGCAAGGAAAATGTCTTCATTTTTTTTTGGAGGTACCTTTTCAGGTGCATCATCTACATAGAATTTGAGTGTGTAGAATTTGGGGCTCACTTCTGGGAGTAGTACCACCACGTAGACTATAGGAGTTTAATACAATACTACTATTGGGACATAGGGAAGTACATCTTTTGGTCCACTTCCGGCTACAGGTGGAGGATTAGGGGGTGTAGGTGGCTCTAGTTTTGGTGGATCTGGTGGTTTTGGAGGCAGAGGCAACATAGGAGGTTCTAGATCAGGTGGGCAGGATCCATACCAACCCCAGAATATTTACATGGAGATGTATCTTTGTCTTCTAGAGTATATGGGCATATAAGATGTTGTTGAACACATGCACATGTGTGAGATACTGTGGCATGCAAAAGGAATCATGACTTCTGAGCGCAAGGTAAGTCAATTTGTAACTACATTGTAAGGATGCACACATAGTTGGTACAGAATTTTGACCACGATCAAACTTGCGTGAGATTATGCAAAGATTCAATTATGCATTCCTTAAAGAGTTCTATATCCCTAAATTTGAGTAGACGAGTATACGTGCGCTCAAGGATATTAAACAAGGCACTACTTGACAGTTTAAGGAGTATGATGTCTATTTCAAAACACTTATATCTAAGTTTTCTTATGATATTCACTCAAGCCAGCATGAACAATGGTTTGTTAGCAATCTAATCACACCATTTAGAAGGACATTGTCACATAAGACATACACTGATCTACGTGAAGCACTTTAAGTATCTTTACACATTGAGGCAGTTGGGAGTATAGACATTGGAGTCAGCCCATTCTTGGAAGCACAGATTGTAGCTATGGTAAAGCAGTTGGAGAAACTATCAGTGAATTTAGAAAATGAGACATGCACTAGGATTTTGTGTATAAATCGAAGTGGAGGGGCACACCAAAGATAGTTGTCCCGCAGAACAATATGTTCATTGTTGCTATACTGTGAGATATGTCACATGAACCATGATGCCAATCGTTTCCCATTATTACAACATGTGATAAGGAAGAATGTATCCTATATTGTAATATTTTCCATTCCATGACTCGTGATACGTAAGACTACAAGGTTGATTGGCCGATCCATGATTCTACGATATTTGTGTGTGATAGATAGGAGTTTCAGATAACTCTAAGGGTAAAGGTGAGCACCAGGATCAGAATCATAATCAATCACACTATGATCGAAATGAGGGGCGCTATAAAGGAGGATGTGGCAGAGGTTGAGGATACCGTGGTGGATTCATAGGTTGAGGTTATGGTGGTGGATGAAGCAAATTCCCTCGTAGAACATGCTTTACATGTAGATCACCTAACCAATACATGCACGAATGTCCTCAAAATATTACATGTTCTTTCTGTGGGAAGAATCATAGCTATAAGGAATGCCTGGATCTATATGAGCATCTTAACAAGCATCATAAACAAGAGAAAAAAGGTGCAGGGATGGTTAGGATACAGCGTGCTATGGAAAATTAGTGGATGCCAAATTTGGCATCAGAACCTGAGGTATTGCCTGTGAAGATCACTACACGCACCGAAGTTATGCGCACTAGAGAGGCGTTATAGCGAAGCCTACCATCACCGAGTACATTTTTCATGTAAGGTATCCGGATCATGTGCACCAAAAGGAGGTTTATCAGGAGACCATGGAAGTACTCAAAGACCTTCAAGGGGAAATACAATGCTTAAAGGAGCAATCACGAAAGATGGAACAGAAGAAGGCAGTAGAGATGGTCCAGTCAGATATTGATGACTTGAAGGAAGTATGCGAGAATATTACGTCAAGAGAATACTATTTAATTACTAGGGAGTTGGCTAAAGTGAAACACTCCACATGTGAATATTGAGAATGGGCATTAGATCTTACATGCAAATATTCCCCTTCATAGCTTAGATTATACAAGGAGATCACTCAATATTATTGTCAATGGATGGCTCTTGAGTAATATATTGATTGACACAGGTGTGGAAGTAAATATATGTACTTTAGATGCATGTGTACATATGGGGAGACCTTCATTGCAGCCTTCTTCTAATAAATTTTTATGGCTAATCAAACTAAGGCCACTCCTATCAGATTTTAAAAGATGCATCCATTACTACACAAGGGACCAAGTTCACTAGGGATTTTGAGGTCTTAGTGCTTGCGCGAGAGGCACGCTTCCCAACTTTTCTCAAACTCCTTGGTGTTACGCAAATAATGTTGATCTTTAGTTCAATAAGGGATATATCAGTTTTGAGAACAAGGAGGAAAGGTTTATTATCCCTTTAATAGATGGAAAATATATGCCCTATGTTGAGCCTTTGAGTGAGGAAGATCTGAATAGGATTTATGTACGCGCCATTTAGGACCCAGAATTACTCGAGCCATCTAAGGAAGGAATCCTTCAGTGGGAAGATGTGTAGTCTATTAGTGATACTACAAGTATTTCTTGTGATAATTGGGCTCATGGTACTTATGAGATGGTTGGGTATAAAGTAAGGAGTGCATTTGTGCAGAAAAGTAAACCTCGTTGCATCAACAGGGATACGTAATAGCTTTGTACCTTGGTACACTTTGGAGAAGGAGACCCTAAGGGGTTCCTGCTATGGAGGAATGGTGGATAAAATAATTAGAAATAAGAAATATGTTAGCATATACCCTACATGGGACAACAGCACGTCTTTAGTGGGTGGTTCACAGGGATAATCTTGTAGAATGGAATGAAGTCAAGATTGCTCTTACAACTCAATTTTCCAAGAGCAATGCACCTACTCAAATATGCACTTATCATGGTAATCAACTTGTTCAAGCACCACGTTCATGAAGTGTGAGAGGCTCTGGATAGAGGGGCAAAAATATTTACCACCTTTTCTATGGGTGCACAAATTTTATTCCACTTTACAAGGTTGTGCACGCGTTTGGTATGTATATGCGGAGCTACATAGAGAAACTAGAAATTGGTAGGATTTGATTGCAAGTATGGTCTAGACTTTTGACTACTTCTCTACTAAACCTCCAGTAGAAGAGGCATTAAGGGTTATAAAGTGTTTAACTATGGGAGACAGTGTAAAGGTGGAAGAACTCATTCAGGAGTTATTTGATGAGAACAAATCAGAGCACGTTTTGATGAAGAAGCAGAGATAAATGCCACACTACTTAAGCATGCTTGCTTTGAGAAGGAAAAGGGAAAGATGGTTTATAGATTGCATGATGAAGAAGTATAAAATATGGATATATATCATTCAGCAGTGTGCGCACAAGGTATCGATGGGCCGGTGATAACAACGCATGCACCTATCATGAACCTATGAGGACAAAGAAAGTGAATATTGGTACGGATGTTGAACCTAAAGAGGCAATAATTAGAGATTATTAGTTTGAATATGAAGTGACAAAGATGTTGGAGTTGCTCCATGATTTTCAGGACTTATTTCCTAGGGGCTACCGTGAATTAAAAGGAGTGCATGAATCATTAGGAGAGATGAAGATAAAGCTTAAGGAAGGTACGCTCCCGATCGGAAGAGACCCTACAGGATGAACCCTAACATGTGCATAAAAGTTAAAGAAGAAATTGACAAGATGTTGAATTCGGCATAATCAAGCTACTAGAGAAGAATCGAGTGGGTTAGCCCCATGGTTATCGGTATAAAGAAATATGGTCATATTAGTATTTGTGTGGATTACGAGAGAATTTAATGTTGGATGTGTGATTGATCCCTTTCCTACACCTTTCACAGAGGAGATATTAGAAGGCGTTACAGGGTGCGAAATCTATTCTTTTACAAATGGATTCTCTAGGTATCATCAGGTTCGGATTACACAGAGGATCAAGAAAAAAAACTTTCACCACTGAATGGGGAAGTTTTGCATATATTGTGATGCCCTTTGGTATGAAAAATGCACCTGTTGTATTTTCACAAATAGTTGTTCAAACATTCCAAGATTTTATTCACATTTTCTTGTAAGTTTACTTGGATGATTGGATGGTGTATGGACTGGTTAAGGATCATTATGAAAAATTTCACTTAATGTTTGAAATATGTAGATAGTTAAGCATTTGTTTGAACATGTAGTCATTTTTAAACCCTTAGATTAACAATAAAATCCCATGCGTGTCGGCCTATCACCTAGTGGGCATTGGGCGCTCACCTAAGGCACACGTGGGCACTAAGCCTCTCCTTTATGTGAGTCTTGTGAGAATGCATCATCTATGACAGATACTTAAGTGCAAAAGAATGGAAAGGAGCCATGTGTTCATTCTGAGAACCTAGGATGAGTTATCATCTTATTGCATCCATAAAAGAGAAATAACAAACAACATATAGAATTGATTCATACACAAAGGAAATGCACTAAGATTATGCTCATGAACACAAATATGATTTAGAACAGAGCCTTATATTCATATTTCAATAACCACATTACATTCCTTGAGGTCATAACAGACCCATATAACAATGCAGAGCAAGGTCATGCATCAAAATTAAACTATGGCCTTCACATTACAAGGATAAACACAAACCCATCCCTCTAAATATGTCATCACTCCTATATTTTCTCTAATCCCAACCCATATAATCCTCCATGATATTTATACATAGCTTTTCCTCTCTTCCACCAGTCTACCACACCAACTACTACTTTTCTACTATATGTGCACCTCAAATATATAGCTTTTATGCCTTCATCGTCATGCCATCTAAGGTAACAAATCAGTCATGTCAAGTGTCCAAGTTGTCCTCCAATGGAGCATGCCTCCTTTGATCCGATCTCTCCGTCTATGCAATTATGTTCTTCGGAACCTTTCATCGTATGCATGGAATATTCCCTTTTTATCCTATAGGCTGCTAAGTGGCACCTTATCCATTCCACATGCTAGACGGGTCACGCTTTTCTCGTGTGTTACCTGGAACACTAAATATGGCTAAGTCCCAAAACCTGTCTTGCCTTGCACGTGCACAATTTGTTCTGCAAAACTTTGCTAGAACCCTTCCTGTGTGCCTTCACCCTGTGTGCCCTTCTTCAAGTAGGTCCCGTGCACCCACGCGCCTTCTTATACTTGGCTAATATCTCCGGGCCCAACATCACCCCACACTATGCCTAATCTCCATCCTTGAAACACTCTTCAATAAAGGAAAGAATGGCGAGGCTCTTAAAATGGTTGGAAATAAAGAATAAAGGAATGAAGAATTGGGAGAAAGAATGAAAGAATAGGGAACTTGTTTATTGTTGGAGGAGGAGAGGGAAATCCTTCCCTATTTCTGCCTCTAGATTCTCCCAAGCATCAACCTCGTTCTGAGCTTGCTAACAGAGGTCACCCACCAGGGAACTCACCTCCTCAAAACTTAGCTCCTCCCCTTTAGCACTCATGGTCTCAACAATACTTTCCAACTTATTTCCCAAGTCCTCAAGCGCATCCATCCTGCGAGCGATCCGGGGTTAGCCGAATTTTGATCGAACCTCACAGGGTCTCGATTGCTTTTGACTTCTTCTCCACCTTGGCTAGGATCTTATCTCTTTATGCTCTATTCCCATTATTTTTCTCTTAGAACTCCTTGAGTTCGATTCATGGGTGGAAACCAAGATGCTTGCCACTCTATCCCTATCAGCATAGTTTTCATAAGCAGCTTCAGTGACTTGTGTGGCGGCCTTTACCTCTACAATAACAAGCCACAATCTCAACAACCTTCATCTTTTCCTCCTTCTCTTAGCATGCCTTTACACTCTTTTTTCAGAGTAGAAGTGAGTGGTCACATCTCCATCATGAGAATCTGAGTCAAATACTCCAGACATTGCAAGGTTGATTCATACTTACCTTTCGGGTGGCACCGAGTCGGGTGCTTCAGGAAAATGGCATCCATAATCATCTCCACCTTCTTGGAGACTTTATGCACACCTTTGCTTTTTCTTCTTTCATCTCACACCTCAACTGAGCATTGATTAGCTCCTCTTGCTTTAGGTCCTTTCTCTTTTCCATGAGCTCCTTCTTTTTCTTCTCTAATTCCTCCTCTAGGAATCTCACTCTATCATTTCTCCCAAATAGTCTGGCCTCAACTTTGACTGAAACCTTGTTAAGCACATTATAGACTGTTCATCTAATAGTTGTTGAGCGTTCACCAAGGATTTACTCCTTTTGTTCTGGCACCTTCATTAGCACTCTCTAGCTTACTTCAAACTCAGGTTCATCTACGTGAGACTCGAATGCCCAAGATAGCATCTTCCTAGTTCGGGGATATGTGCCTTCTTCATCAAATGATGACATAGCTAGGAGTTGCTCTATTGGTACAGTGCTTTGGAAGCACGCACATAGCACCTTGCTAGGATCATTAATGTATCACATTCCCTTCTCTTTTGCCACCACTATGCCTTTCCCACCTATTTTTGCAGCTTGTAGGAAGCTTACGCGCCGAGATGGGATCCCCACCCATGTTGTCATACTCCTTCCCAACGCTTTCTTCTTCCATCTCCTTCATAATTTTGTCTCTGTGCTCCACTCCAACTCTTATTCCACCAACTCCTTCATGATTCCCACCACTTCTCTCTCCACATATTTCTCCACTTGCTCCTTGGTGAGGCTTAGGGTTCCTTGGTTTTTGGTGCTCACCTCTTCGCTCACCCCCTTGCCTTGATCCTCTACTTCTTCCTCGTCATTCTTCTCCTCATCTTCCTTGTTATACTTCTCTTCACCTTCCTCCTCCTCTAAGTCATGTATATCATACACTTTGGATGGTCTTCACCTCCTTCAAGCTCATCATCATCCTTGTTGCCAATGTAGGCATCTAAAATTTCGTCTCCTCTAAGTCTGCCTCTTCTGTCACCTTTTACTTCTTCCTTACTAGGGATTCCAGACTAAGAGATTCTTCCTTTTCTTTTTCTTCACTAGGTGACGTCTTCCTTGGTGACTCCTCATGTGTGAGGGGATCTTCTTGCTCTAGCACTTCTTCTTCTTGGGTCTTTTCCTTGATAGGGGACTTCTTCCTATGCGCATAAGTGCTAGGCTTAGCGCTTGCTTCCGGCGTGCCCACCAATTGTGCGGTCTGCACACTTGGTGCCTTCTTCTCTGCCCCTCTTCTCTTTCTCTCTTCTTTGGTGCGGCCTTCTTTCTCCTTATGGGGTCTTCTGGAATGGAGACATCACTCTCCAAATAGGCACCTTTCTCAAACTTAGGCCTTATGCATAGATACACCCTTGTTGTGGTCCTTCCGATGATCGGAAACATCATGGGCTTCATCATTTGCACTTCATGGGAGACATACTTCTCCATGTATGTGAAATTTTTAGGGTACATGAGCTTTCAGTGCAGCTCACAGTGGTCTTTGTCCACCTCACTAAGACCAAACCTTATTCTTTTGTCTTCATTAAACTTTGGTTTACTCCACTCGTAAGTATTGAAGTAGAAGGGTAGCTTACATCATAAACCCTTAATGCCATTTGTTAATGTAAATATGCCAATGTAGAAATATTGGTATACTGCAAACTCTTCTTCTCCATCCACAAGTTTGGGAAGCTACTTTTGGATCCTCCACTCTTCCCCGAATGCATCACACATTCATTTATACCACTTCTCCAGGCGCGCCTTACAAGTGGACGGCATGGTTTCACAAGTGTACTTTTCAAACCTTTTTACGAGCAAGGGATCCTCTTACGGTACTCCTAAATGAATTTTTCTAGCCCATCAAGCACTCCAATCTCTCGAGAAAATGATGGTGAGGAGGACGTTGCTGAATAATATCTTCTCTCCCTCCTGCACGAGCTGCTTATGATTTCATCTACAATGAAAATGGACAAGTTATAGATGGTTCCCTCTGATATCTTCCGGCATACATTTAGCCATGCCTTGTTCACTTGCGTCCATCATTCTTGATCATTAAGATTGGTCACCAAGTGCGCAGCCATCCTCATAACAGGGTCTGGAATCTCTATAATGTCAAAGTATCATGAACCCTTCTTGTAGTCATAAGATGTTACTTGTCTCCTTAATAGCCTCCTTGTCACTCAGATCATCATCTCTATTTTCTCCTCACAAATAAGGCATGTGAACTTGGATATCAATTGTGGTTTTATGTGCATCTTGTGCCCTACAAAATAGAAGTGATCCTCATGTATGCATGACATTAACCACTGATATAGTCGCTCGGGCTTACCAAAGTAAGGCAACTCATATAGTTGCAATAACCCTACTTTCTCCAATTTGACTTT
The DNA here is from genome assembly GCA_018340775.1 of Taxus wallichiana var. yunnanensis. Classification (NCBI taxonomy): domain Eukaryota; kingdom Viridiplantae; phylum Streptophyta; class Pinopsida; order Cupressales; family Taxaceae; genus Taxus; species Taxus wallichiana. The sequence continues at coordinate 381,454,786 of CM031235.1, read as the reverse complement.
CACCTCATCATTGTATATAGGCATCCCATTTGGTGTCCTTTTATTAGTTGGATGGACCAACTCTAACGCCATTTCCTTTTAGTTGTTCTCGTGCAATGGTTATAATCACTCACGGACATTTGTCTTAAGTGTGACACCCACTCCTTTCCTAGCAATACTCCATCTAGGTATTACATTTCTGCATACCATTCTTCATTGGAGCTTACGATAGTAGTGGTTTGCTTTCCTTTTCCCTTGCCCTTTTGTTTCTTTGGTGAAACAGTTACCTTTTAGGTGTCATGATTTCTGTCAGGGATAAACTAATAACTTCTTACTCTGCTCTGCTACTTTTCTTAACTCCAAACTCAACTCCAAAGCTCAACTCCTAGAATAAATCCTTCTATCTTCATGCCCTAGCTGCCAAACCCTAACTAGGAAAACCTTCCACAAGATGACGCACTTAAAAAACCTTTTCTCATGCCCATGTACTCCTTCCTCTTGGTTTGCAGATCCACTCTAGTCACACACTTAGATTTCTAGGATTCTTCTTCCTTCACACAAATCTCTCTAGATGCCCTAGTTCACAAGAGTGCTTCAACTTCATAATAGCAAGGTAGAATAATGACTTGCCTAACCTTATATTTATAGTTTTTGCTTCCCTCCAAAGAATAAATGTTATACCACCTACCAATGTACTTAACATTAAATGCATATTTTTCCACTAGGTGACTTTAAGTACCCTTACCCACACGCCCAATCCTGCGTGAAAAACTTCAACCTTCTAGCACGCAAAAATCCAATCTGACCAAAGACTCTTACATACACATCTACAGAGGTAATCGAAGTCACTTGTTATGTCCTTTATCTGATTTTTTTCCCTCACCTACCTCATGTTGTTCCTACACTCTTCATCCTTTGTATGTGGTCTTTATTATAGCCTTCTTGACACCATAATTTATTATCCACCGTTTACTCACGTGCTTTCTCAATCTTACGTGCTTCCTTCTACTGGGCCACTCAACTTTTACTATGGGATTATATTTTTCTTTGCATTACTCCACCCCACACTAAAATAGATGTGTGGCCTCTACGCATACACAACCGTGGAAAAATAATGTAGTTCTTGACGCCTTACGGTGCAAAATGAAACAAAAAGAAAGGAACAAGTAACGAGAAAGGGAAACACAACAAAATAAAATCATAAAGGGAAGTTATAAGCTAAGCGGCGATCTTGCCTTATTTACAAACATTAAGAAGACTTATTTATAGTAGGGCTTGACCTTTCTCCCCATTGAAATGACCTGGTAATCTCATCCCATCTAGCACTTGTAACTGGAAAGCGCTGAATCAAGAATGTACAAGATGATGTAGGGTCCCAACCAATGGACTTTCAACATCCCAAGATAGCGCATATACTTGGAATCATACAATAACACCATCTTCCCAACCTCAAACTGCGTATTCTTGATATGTCGATCATGTCATGCTTTTTGTCTTGCTTTCTCTATCTTTTGACTCCATCTAGTAAGTGATCATCTCTCGTCTAACTGTATCAACTTATCAATCCTCTCTTTCAGTGCTTGTTCATCATCTAACCCTCCTATGCGCACTATATGTAGTGATGGTAACATGAATTCAACTGGAAAATAGACTCCGCACCAAACACCAATTGAAATGGTGTGGCCTTATTCAACCTCTTGTAGGCTATCATGTATGCCCATAGATTGGTGATAAATTATCATCCCAATCTTGTCTTCCAATGTCACGATCTTAGTTAGTGTGTGACTTCGTATTTTATTAAATGCCTCGGCAGTTCCATTCACCTGAGGGTGATAAGGGGTAGTCTTATGATGGGACACCATAAATTTTGCTAACATAATCCTGACCGTTTCATTGAGAAAATGTGTACCTCTATCACTTGTCAAGCTTAAAGGACAACCATACATGCTGATTATGTTCTCCCATAAAAATATAGTAGTTATCACTGCAGTGCAATCCTTCGTAGGCACTTCCTCTACCCATTGTGTCAAGTAATCAGTGCAAGTAATGATATACCATGAACCAGTACTTCGTGTGGCTAGCGAAATTGGCCTTATAAATTTGATTTCCCAATTTCCAAATGGTTCAATGTTGGCTATTAGGTGAATGGAATTTCACCCCCTTTCCAGGTTTTCCAAGGCACTAACAATGGTCACAAGCCTTGCAAAACTCAATACAATCCTGGTAGATGGTTTCCCACCAAATCCTGCTAGTAAAATCTTCCACGCAGTAGCATTTCCTACATAGTTTCCTCCTGCAATCCCATCATGCGCTTCCTCCATAATTTCCACGTGCTCATGTTCTAATACGCATCGGCACAAAACCTCATCACGTCCTAACTTATACAAATATCCACTAATCAACATGTAGGGTGCGGCGCATATTGCTAACTACTTTCTCTCGAGAGCCTTCATCCTTCCAATGCCACACATGTTTTCAAGAATACTGTGATATCTTCCATGTCTGAGGGCACATGTTGTAACCTAAATAGTTACACATTCAAGCATGGTATCCTCAATGATTTTTGTTTCCTCCTCTAAGTTAATCCTTGATAAGTGGTCAAGTCCTAAATTTCTCTTCCCTAGTTTTACAACCACTATGAACTCAAAATCTTGGAATAATAAGACCCAACGGCATATGTGCCCTTACAAAATGGGATTTTTCACCAAGTATTTCAATGCCATGTGGTCCGTGTAGAATATAAATGGTGTTTCCAATAGGTACTTCCTAAACTTATGCAACACGTAGATCATAGACAGTGCCTCACACTCAGTAGTTGTGTAATTTTGTTTTGCTAGTGTCAACTTTCTACTAGAAAAACACAAGGGATGATCAACAATCCCCTCACCGGGTTGTGCTAGTACTACTCCCATAGTTGTCCCTGAGGCATCAACATGCACATGGAAAGGCTTATCCCAAGAAGGAAAACGTAGTATGGGCGTCGTGACAAGCCTATCCTTTAAAGTGTCAAATGCCCTCTATTGCGCCTCTCCCTAATGAAAGGCACTCTTGTGTTTTAGAAATTCCTTCAAGGGCGCGGTGAGTTTTGAATACTCCTTTATGAATTTCATGTAGTACCCTGTATGCCCAAGGAATCAGCGCACTATGCTTTGATTCGTAGGCTCCCCTAATCCTACAATAACTGTAATTTTGGTGGGATCCACTAGTAAGCCTTCTTTGCATATAACATGTCCTAACATGGTCCCAAATGGAGTAGAAAGATACATTTATTGATGTTGATGGATATCCTTAATTGTCGACATCTCTCAAACATCAGCCTTAAATTTTCACAATGGTCTTTCACCAATCCATACATAGTCTAGTCATCCAGGTAAACTTGAAGAAATTTATGGATGAAGTCCTGAAATGCTTGTACCATGATGCGCAAGAACACAACAAGTGCATTATTCAATCCAAAAGGCATAACTGTGTAGGCAAAACTTCCCCATTTAGTGGCAAAAGTTGTCTTTCTCTGGTCTTCCTTTGCAATCCTGACTTGGTGATACCCTGAGAACCCATCCGTGAAAGAGTAGACTTCATGCCCGGCTACTCCTTCCAAAATTTCTTCAATAAAGGGGTTTGGAAAAGGGTCTATGACACATAATGCATCCAGGTCCCTATATTCCACACACATCATTATCCTCCCATCCTTCTTGATACTAATGACAATTGGGCTTATCCATTCTGATTCTTCCACTGCCTAAATGATACCAGATGTTATCATCTTATTTATTTCTTCCTAACCCATACGCGTAAATTTGGATTCATCCGATAAGGCCTCTTCCAAATCGGGGTGCACCATCCTTCAACTTGATTTTCATCTCCCCCAAGGAATGGTGGATGCCTTTGAGTTCATGGTACCCATGAGGAACAAATCTTGGAACTCGCGTAACAGATTAATGACCTTTGAAACTTCATTTTCCGACCAATAGTCCCCAATGATAACTTCCTTAGGTTTTGTCTCTGTCCCAATGTTACTTTCTTTGTTTTCAAGGCCTCATGGTAGGCATGTGCTAGCTCATCAATGATATATATGACTTCGCATGTACCTTCAGAATGGTTAACATCCAAAATTTCCATCTACTACATACGTATTTTTTCTTTTTCTTTTTCCATGCACGTGCACTCAAGTTGTACTTCCTCTTATTCTTATTCATTGAGGTGCGTTTCCAAATAAGGCTCACCTAGTAATTCTAGTAGCCTATCTTCTGTCATAGAACTATCTCCCATCATAAGGCACTTGATTACTTGCAACACCTTATCCACTAATGGCTTGGTACTCCTATACTCAAAAGCTTGAATGAGATCATCTACCAACTCCTGCCAATTACCTGTTTGATGATGCATCTCTGAATGAATATACCATGCACACGCACATCCTTGTAAGGTGGAATACAACTTATGCACCCATAATGAAGGTGGTAGCATTCTTTGCTTCCCATCCAGGCCTTCTCACATGCTTGGATATGAAATGAGGCGATCTCTTTACCATGGTAGTCTTGTATGACAGTGGGCACGTTGCTCCTAGAGAACCTTACAAAGAATATGATTCTTACCTTATGCCATTCTAGGAGGCTCTCTCGATGTGTATCCCACCAGCATGCTGCAGTTCCAAGAAATTTTTAACTAAGCATCCCCCTTCTCTCGTCTTCATTCTTTCACTGAGCCTTTATTTCTCGCAAGAAAATTTTAGGATATCCTCCTCCATAGTAACTTGGCAATTTCTTCCCTCCTAGGTGCTTGATTGAGCGTGCCTTTGTTACCCTTGTTACAAATCCTCTCAATTGTCATCTAATCAACTCATAAGTCCCATGCACCCAATTTTCACATGCCATGCTAGTGGTATCACTCAAGGATTGAGCATCTTAAAACTGGATAACTCCCTCCATGGGATGAATTATCTCAGGATCCCTGATGGAGAGCACATAAATTCTGCGAGGACTTATTCTCCTAAGGTCTTAAGTACGGCACGACTTCCCATCTGTTAAAGGGATAATCACCCTTTCTTCCTTGTTCTCAAAACTAATATATCCCTTGTTAAATCGCAGGTCAAAATTGTTCTTGTAACACCATGAGCACCCAAGTAATGCTGGAAAGTTGTTTGCCTCGGTGAGTGCCAAGACTTTGAATTATCTAGTGAACTTGGCCCCTTGAATGGTGATAATTGCATCCTTTAAGACTCCAATGGGCATTGCCTTTGTCTTGTTTTCCATATACAACACATTCAAAGATGGTTGTAATGCGGGTCTTCCCATTTGATGTCAGGCATCTAAGGTAAGAACATTGACCTCTTCTCCCATGTCGATGAGGATATTGCTTAGAATACATCCATCAATAACCACATTCAAAGTAATCTCATTATCATAGTCAAGGTTGTAAGGAGGAAGCTTTGAATGCATAACCTACCTTTCATGCTCTGCTCTGGCGCATGGTACCTTCTCTCTCAGCCATTCTCCTAGCAAGGGAATAATATTCTCTTGTCTTAACATCCTATATACTTCCTTGACCTCATTTAGGTCATCCTTTGGAGCCTCGACATTCTTTCTTTACTCCAACTACTTTGATTTCTCCTTTAGACATTGGATCTCCCCTTGCAAACTCTAAATCACGTCCATAGTTTCTTGATACACCTCCTTCGATGAGTAGGATCTGGATACTTCCCATGTACCACTTCCTCTCTTGAAACTAGTGTCCTTTTCCTTGGCATCTCTCTAGCGCGCGTGGCCTCTAATCACGTCGTCACCGGATACGGGTTCTAGTTTTGACTCATGCACCACTCTTGGTATCCACTATGTGAATTGTCTTTCTTGATGCTCACCATCCCAGTACCTTTGTCTTTCTAGTGTTACTAGTTCATATGCTCATAAATCTCTAGACACTCTTTGTACTTATGTTTCTTCCCACACCACAAGCATTGCAACAGATCAGGACACTCACACTTGTAATGCTCTGTAGATCCACAGTGTAATATGTTCCTCATAGGAATTCACTTCGTCCTCCGCCGCGATTATGGAGACCATGAAATCCTCCACAAAAACTCTCTTCCACACGCTCCTCCATTTGTGCACCCTTCATAGTGACAATCATCATCCTTGGAACTGCTTGCAAGACTAGTCTGGTGCACACCAAGATCAATAGCATCATGAATCTGGTCAATCAGTTTGTAATCCTTGGTATCATGGGTCGTAGAGTACAAGATCTTACAATAGCAAGAAACATTCTTGTGGATTGTGCGTTGTAGTAAAGGACACTTACTTTTATCATAATCCCCATGGCAAATCTCACGAGTCTACTATCATAACGTGTAGTGACTTTCGAGGAAATTATCCTTTACATGCCCTTCCACTTCATATTCTATACACCAAAGCCCACTATGAACCTCATGCGCTGAGTTTGAAGATAGCTTCTCTAACTGCTTGGCCATTATAGTGATTTGAGCCTCTAGAAAAGGACTAACACCAGTATCAACGCTCCTAATAGCCTCAGCACGTAGGGTAGCTTCTAATGTCTCGCACGGGTCTGTGAAAGTCTTGTGTGACAAAGCCCTTCGAATGATGTTATCAATCCTCTAACAAACCATTGAGCATGTTGAGAAGGGTGGATGTCATAGGATAGTTTTGACAAGAGAGTCTTGAAATGCACGTCGTACTCCCGCACACTCTCTATCATTCCTTGTTGGATCTCCTTCAAAGCACTGATGCTCTTTTGCTCAAATTCAGGGATATAGAACTTTGCTAGGAAGGTATTCTTCAATGTGGTGTAGTCTACCACCATCTTATGGGGGTCATAATTTTGGTACCAACTATGCATGTGCCTTTGCAATGTTGTTGCAAACTGACTTTCTTTCCGCTTCGGGTAGTGATCCCTTTCACACGCCATAGTAATTCACACTTTTACACATGCTCTGCAAAGCATCTTCAATACCCCTATAGTCTGGTAAGTGCAAAGACATCTCAAAAAATACTTGTGGAGGTGGCTGAGGCCCTTGTCCTCCTGATCTAGAGCCTTGGTTTCCTCCGGTGTTTCCTCCTCCACCAAATCCACTAGATCCACCAAGTCCCGACCCACCAGATCCTCTAGATCCACTAGGTCCACTAGGTCCTCTAGCCCCTACACCACCAGATCTACCTCCTGTAGCCAAAAAATGGCCTGAAGTGGTCACGCCTAGTGTTCCCAATTTCCCACTGAACTATGCACCGATGGTTTGTGATATTGTCCCACTTCCAGTTGTGTGTCTCGTGCCACTCCCAGACGCGATAACCAAACCTTGCGTACTTGCACCTTGTCTAAAAATTCCTCTAAATACCAAAATGGTTTACACAGCCATGGATGTTCCAAACAAGAAATTATATCTCATGGTCGCATAGTGGTTAGTCTCACCGATACAATTTGGGTTAAAAATACTTCTCCTTTGATCTAAAAAACCAAGTACCAGGATTGGTCATCAAATGGGTTTAGATGCGCGTCGATGGCTCTTCTTTCTCCATGCAACGAAATCTCATCAAAAGCTAAAGGGGCTTCTCTCCTACACTTTCCAAGATGGGGTAGCACAGACTGCTCAAGTTCCACATCTTTTGTGTGAACCTTAACTCCTTCCCGCAACGTCTACCTCTATAGATCCATCACACTTGCAACCTTGTGTTGTCTAGTCATCTCCATTTCATGAGCTTCGTTATACTTGAGTCGTCTCTCCTCCCTTTCCTTTTTAGCCACAATTTTTGCCATCTTCCTCCACCCTAGCTTCCTCTCCTAGTGCTCGAGAAGCTTTAGCCGGTCATGGGAAATGCCTCTAAACTTAAGGTAATGACCAAGATCTTCATAGCCAAAGGAATAGCATGCAAAAATGATCCTCTGGCTCCCTCAAAAACTCAAACTCAACAACTTCTAGGCAAGAATACGTAGAAATGGCATATTCTAGAGTATAATTGTCAACACTCCTTTCCACCAGTGATCAATAGCACACGTTCAAGTCAGATCTGCATCCTGTAGACTATGATAATCATCTTGGGTCTATATGCATGATCTATAATACCATCTTGATCCGGACGCATATGTTGAAATCCATTCATATAGTTCTACTGGAAAACAGTAGAAGAATGTCTCATACAACTCATGGTACATGTTCTCTTCTACCCATCTACGCACATCAAACTCGGTCTAGTGTTGAATCTTTGAGAAAATTCATCCTTCGTGCTCTTGAACCATGCTTCAAAACTTTCCAAGGTCATACATTATGTCATCATGCATCACAGGGACCAAGATGTATGTCATTTCTCACAACAACTTCAAAAAGAGGTCCCGGCAATGGAACCAAGATGTAGTCATTTTTATACCCTTAGATTAACAATAAAATCCCATGCATGTCGGCCTATCACCCAACAGTGCTTAGGCACTCACCCGAGGTACGCGTAGGTGCCAAGCCTCTTCTTTATGTCATTCTTGTGATAACACATCATCTATGATAGATACTTAAGTGTAAAAAGAATGGAAAGGAGCCATGTGTTCATTCGAGAACCTAGGATGAGTTATCATCTTATTGCATCCATAAAAGAGAAATAACAAACAACATATAGAATTGATTCATAAATAAAGGAAATGCACTAAGATTATGCTCATGAACACAAATATAATTTAGAAAAAAAACCTTATATTCATATTTCAATATCCACAATACATTTCTTGAGGTTATAACATACCCGTATAACAATGCAAAGCAAGGTCTCGCATCAAAACTAAACTATGACCTTCACATTACAAGGGAAAACACAAACCCATCCCTCTAAATATGCCACCACTCCTATATTTTATATAATCCTAGCCCATAGAATCCTCCACGATATTTCTATAGAGCTTCGCCTCCCTTCCACTAGTCTACCACACCAACTACTACTTTTCTACTATCCGTGCACCTCAAATATATATCTTTTTTGCCTTCATTGTCATGCCATCTAAGGTAACAGATCTACTTGCCAAGTGTCCAAGTGGTCCTCCAATGGAGAATGCCTCATTTGATCTGAGTTCTCCACTCTGTGCAATGATGTTCTTCTAGAACCTTTCATCGCATACATGGAATATTCCCTTTTTGATCATATAGCTGCCAGACTGGCACCTTATCCATTCCGCATGCTAGAAGAGTCACGCTTTTCTCATGTGCTACCTGGAACACTGAATACCAAAACCTATCTTGCCTTGTGCATGTGCCATGTGTTTTGTAAAACCCTAGTAGAACCCTTCCCTGCGTGCCTTCACCCCGCATGCCCTTCTTCAAATAGGTCTCGTGTGCCCACACTCCTTCTTGTATTTAACCAATATTCTAGGGCCCAACAAAACATCAAGAAGTGTGTGTCTTGCTACACCTTTTGGTAGTCTTTTAGGGTACACCATCTGCAAGGAAGGTTTTTAGTAGATCCAACTAAGGTTGCGCTTATCGTAGGCCTTAAAGAGCCTATCGCCGAGTGAGGTGCGTGGATTCTTGGGTCACAATGGGTATTATAGAAAATTTATCAAAGGATATGCTAAGGTTGCCGCACCCTTGGAAGAGTTACTAAAAGGAAAAGGGACATTTTATTGGGGAGAACTGCAGCAAGAGAGTAGCACATTTCAGACATTGAAGGAGAGACTTACTATAGTGCCTATTCTGCATTTTCCCTCATGGGACCAACCGTTTCATGTACATGTGGATGCCTCTGGCACAACCATTGGTGTAGTGCTAGCTCAACTTGGAGAAGGTATTATAGATCATCCTATATGTTTTGTTAGTAGAAAGTTGACTCCTGGAGAGCATAATTATATAACTAATGGGCACGAAGCTTTGTCAATGATCTATGCACTACATAAATTTAGACAATAGCTTCTAGCAACACCATTTATATTTTACACCGATCACATGGCATTAAAATACTTGGTAAACAAGCCCATTTTATAGGGGAGAATATGTCGATGGGTGCTCTTATTCCAAGAATTTGATTTCACAATTATAGAGAAACCAAGGAAAAGTAATTTTAGCCTAGACCACTTATCAAGAATTCAATCGAGGAGGAAATGCGAGATAATTGAAGATAAAATGTCGATGCACAACTGTAAAGGTTACAAAACGTGCCTTCGAGTGGAGGATATTGTTATCCTTTTAAGTACAGTATGGTGCCAAAAGGAATGAAATCCTTAGAGAAGAAACAACTTGCAATTCGTGTGGCACGTTTTATGTTGATTAGTGGTGACCTATACAAGTTAGGTCAAGAAGAAGTATTACACCGGTGTGTACTAGAGCACGAGCACTCGGATATCATGGAAGAGGCTCATGGTGGTATTGCAAGTGGGCACTATGCAGGTGACACCACTGCACGCAATATTCTACTCATTGGATTATGGTGGGAGACCCTCTACAATGATTGTAAAGTATATTTTAAGGCATGTGATTATTGTCAACGTGTTGGTAAACCTGGGCAAAGAGATGAAATGCCTTTAAGACCTATTCCTAGTACAGAGTCATTTGAGAAATGGACCATATTCACTAGTCGCGTGTAGAATTGGATCATGTTACATCATCACTCGAATAGATTATCTTACAAGGTGGGTAGAAGTAGCACCTACCAAGGATTGTACAACAACTACAACATCCAAGTTCTTATGGGAAAATGTTCTTACAAGGTATGGATGCCCGTTGAGTTTGACCGGTGATGGGGTACACACTTTCGAATGAGATGATCAGGATACTATTGGATGAATTTATGATTGCGCACCATAAGACTACACCCTATCATCCTCAGGAAAATGGGACTGTTGAGGCCCTCGAAATATTTTGAGTTGAACATTGACAAAAATTTGTGACTTTGAAAGGAAATATTGGGATGATAAATTTTTTGTCGTGCTTTGGGCGTATAAAACAACATATAAGAGATTGAACAAGGTCACACCCTTTCACTTGGTTTTTGGCACGGAAGTAGTTCTTCCTATGGAATTCATGTTACCTTCTTTTTGTATTGTGCACGCTGGAGGTCTAGATGATGAGAAATATTTGGAAGAGATAATTGATAAATTGATACAGTTAGATGAGAGGCGCGCCATCACACGTTGGAGTCAGAAGTAGGAAAATGCCATGTAGAAGGCATGGTATGACAAGCACATCAGGGACAAAAATCTTGAGATGGGACAAATGGTGCCTCTTTAGGACTCTAAGTTTATGCACCTTCTAGGGAAGCTTAAAGTGCATTGGTTGGGACCGTATATTATCACTCATATACTTGAATCATACGCTTGTCAGTTAGAGACAATTGATGGAATACGGTTACCCGATTATTTTAACGAGTAGGCTGAAGCCCTACTATAAATAATTCTTCTTGGTGTTTGTAATAAGGTAGTGTTTCCATTTAGACTAGGTTTTCATTTTTGTATTTCCTTAATATATTTCCTTTCTCATTGTTATGCTTTGTCAATTTAGTTAGTGTTTTGTGTAATAAGTGTGTTTACATGATGGAAGCTAATTACCATTTGAATAATTTTTATGCACAAAGGACTACACATACCATTGGTGTGGGTTGGCTATTTACAACTGGGTACACATAAAGGAACAAATTGCTACATGTTCTATTCAAGTTTGGAGAGGAGTTGTTAGAAAGAAGATTGCTTTAAAAAGATGACCGTATATGGAGATAAATGAGTGAACAATATAACGCAAGGTAACAAGAAGCCATGGAGACTACCAGGGGAAGGTGCGGTAGCGAGGTACTCGAGCACATGGAAGCGAGTTGAAGACAAGTCTATAGCCAGAAGGTAGGAAGGCGCACTAGAAGGTTATAGCTGGGGTGCGAAGATGTACCGCACGGAGATTATGAAAATGGTCAATTAATGAGAGGATTGTTGGTTAGTGAAGGAGCAATAAATGCACTAAATTTTTGAAAATCTATATAAGGACGTGATGTAGGTTCATTTTTACCTTTGTGATCACAATTATTTGAGTGAGATAAGTGTGATCGAGTCGAGCGAGTCATGTTGAGGTGTGGAGACTGTGTAATCAAACGTGGAGAGCAGATTATTGCATGGAAGAGGCTTGTGTACCCAATGGTGAAGGGTTTGAGCAAAGCAGAGGCATTGAAAAGAAGCTAGGGCATGTGGTTTCAAACTAGGGAATGTAAATTCAAGCTAGGGTTTGAGTTTTCTCGTTATAGACAACAAAAGGTATATTTTTATGATGGCACCAAAGAAAGCACCTGCCGCATGCACGAAAGGAAAGAAGAAGGTAGAAGATGAAGTTGAAATGGATCCCGAGAGTAATTTTTCAGAGATACAGTACCTAAAAGGTGTGATATTCAAACAAGAGTGGGATTCCCACATCCACATGTGCAAAATAAGTGACTACAACCACCATACATCTAATAACAAGAAAGAGTTGGATGTATTGTTGAGTACAAAGACCAACAAGTGCATTGTGGAGGAATGTGAGTATACAACGACACTGGGAGAAATTGTTGAAGCGGGTAGGATTCTATCAGTTGTATGAGCTCCCATATTTTGGCAAGTATGAACCATTATACCAATGGCTGATGAGCAGGTTCCATGAGGACTTCTTCTATTTCGTCAGACGAAGGGTTAGAATCACAACAACCCTGATTTCAACACTGACATGATTGAAGGAACAAGGGTAGACCTTGCTAGTGATCTGACTGATAAATTATAAATTGTACAGACAAGAAAAGAGTTGGGGTATACTAAGGGTCTGCACAAAATGGACATTGATAAATTGAAGAAGTATCCAGTGGTGCAGGCAGTAACGCATTTAGTAACCAAGTTGAATGATCAAGAGAGATGGTCACAGGTGAATACCATGTGGCTACATGTTGCAAAGAAAATGTCTCAGGGAATAGTCTATAACCTAGAAGGCTACATTGCAGACACCATTATTGAGGAATCGTGCATGGGAGAGAAGATTATTTTTGTGCTATCCTCCTTTCCCTTGTGTTTGTATAAATTAGAGTGTTGGATGGGAAAAAGAATAAGATCTAGGAGTATCCCATGGAAAATAAGTCCCTCGCGGAGAGGTTTGACAAATATTTATGTGAAGGATCAATGAGCGGGTTGTTTAAGCAGAGGGCGGAGATGTGGTATGAAAAACTTCTTGCAACATTTGAAGAGGAGTGGCACATTCCCAAGGAGCTACCTTTGGTGGTGGACTTGGTAGTATAGTTTGTGGTGTTCCAACACTTCTGCATCACGTGATTCGCTATGAGGGATGGGGCATGGATCCCATAGTGAAAACTATCGTATGCCTTCACATTACGCTACTTACGGGCATCACCCACCGATTTACTTGATGTGCACCACTTGAACTTTAATACGATAAGGTAGACTATGACTACCACACTCTGAGGAAGGCATATGGGTATATAGGCCGGGATGCATATGTTGAAAGGCTCATCTTAGATGTCATAAGTATGAATCCAATGAGCTTAGCTATTGGGGATAGTGGAGTTGTGCTCATATACCTTCATCTTAAGCCTAAGTTGGATAATAATAAGTATGTAGAAAATGATTTCGGGCTCCTGGGCCGCTTTATAGGCAAACATGCGGTGAAGAATGTGCCAGCCCACGGCTACTGTAGAAACTATAGTGGTGCATGAGGAGGACAAAGAACATGAAGGTAAGGTGGCTTAGATCATAGAGGTTGAAGGCAGCCCATGGAGAAAGTAGATACGAGCACGCGGGTACTCCACCTCAAGTACAAGAAGACAAAGACTTGGATGTAGAAGCAGTCCATGGAGAGCGCCACTTTAAAAGGGTATTCAAAAGAACAAGGACCTAAGGCACGTAAACCCCACAGACTTTGAGGAGATCACCACGACTCTCTCCTCAGAAAGAGACAACTGAGAGGAAGAAGAGAAAACTAAAGTTGAATGAGGAGGTGAAGGAGTCTTCGAGAGCGTGCCTGGAACCCCTGTATAGCCAGAAGATGTGGAAGAACCCAGGGATGAGGATATGAAGGATGAAGAGGAAGGTGCGAAGGAGGCAGAAGAAATAGAGCATGATATTTCTCAAAACATCAAATATCCAACCCCAAACCTTGGCGCTCAAGTTCCTAAGGGGCCAAGAATGAGGAGAACTAGTGGGGAGTATGTTGGGCTAAGTATGGGCTATGCTAAGGACACAAGTATGGGGATGAGTTGGAGTCCATCGTTGCAGAAATTCCAGAGAAGACCATAAATGTGATGGATGATTTCCAAGCCTTAGAGGCTAAGATTAAAGAAGAATATCCGGAGTTGATCCTGCCAATTGAAGCAGGGTGCTTTGCGAATAAAAGTGCTACTGATTTGATTCTTTGTAAAGTAATCCTTTACATTCTTCCCATTCTTATTCTTTATTCTTTGGCAACATCGGGAGGAACCCCATTATCGGGATGACAATGTAGTTTAGTGTGGCATAATGTTGATCGGACATAATATGACACTAAGGAGAGGGCACACAGAAGATTCACACGTGGTAGCAAGGCATATTTGAAGGTGTGAAAGGATAGGGAAGGAAACGCACATGAAATACAGATTGATTCAAGACTTATCCATTTTCATGGTTACGGGCTATTTTTGGAGATAGCGTATGGAGCACACAATGGGATGGAGACTTGTGTGACACGCAAATGCTATTTTGGGAAGATCATCTACTAAGCGCCATGCATGAGTTTGAGTTAATAATAGGATTAGTACTATCGCTAATCGAAAGAGATTTATTATTAGTGCACTTGCATGTGTGCATGTTATTGTAAAGGTGCATGACTATTTTCAGCATGCGACCTATTTTGGGAAGTGCATAAGTGGTGAAGGGAAAGTCCCCACCCTTATAAATATGTATTAATCGTGTAGTGAGATCTGATGTGTATGAGCTATTATGGAGTTATGTTGTCGATCTCGATGCATGCATAAACTTATGATACTAATTATTGTAAGAATCTTTTGTATTTACTTTGTTTTAATATAAAGGAGTGTAATGGGTGAATAAAGGTGTTAAACATGACTATAATTGGTTCTTACATGGATGAATTCATTATGTTTATTACTTAATTCATTATTCTTTTATATCTAGATCTAGAATATGCTATGTGGAATATTTATGCTATTTATGGATATAAATACATTGCATCTTCGTCATTTTCACATCTTGTACAAGCAACTCTAAGGAGGGGCCTTGTATCTTTACGCGCTTCGGTGAGCGCTCAACTCAAAATGGGTGATGTGCCAACACGCCTGGGTTGTTTGTGGTAAATTCTAGGCTGCATCAGGCGTCGATCTATGTGTTCTCGATTTTTCAATCGAACAACAATCAAATCACCCATTTTAGACCCATTTTTCTCCATTCCTTATGTGTTTTTGTATCATCAGCAAGGCTCAAAATACCCGTTCTATTTTCAGTCACATGGTTTTGACTTGTAGAAAAGCCAACACTCTTGTGTTTTACGCTAGCCACCAACCTCTTCCACCTAGCTCATCACCCCCTTCCATCTCATCACCTATGAACCTCAATCAGGCTCTTAATATACCCACCGATGATGAGGAGTTCACAAGACTCCTTGATCACAACCCCGCCACTCTATAATATTATCTCACCCATTCATCTACCCACGATTCATCAAGGAATCTTGTATACAACATGCATATGTCCATTCCCCCTACTCTTGCACCCACTTCTACATCAGCTACTACCAGTGTGGCCTTACCCTCTTCCACCTTACCACATGTGGTTTCCCAGCTTAACCCTACATCATCAATATATGCCACACCTACGGCATCTGTTGTTCCTTTGATGTCTGTCACTCTATGATGTCAACCATGCCTTTATCAACCACCCTAAGTGTAGGTCTATCTACACCCTCCACTTCTCATATACCTATTGCATCTCAGCCACCATTGGTGTTGGCAGCCCACACTCCCTTCCAAAACATCATCCTCTCTATCCTGCAGTCTCTTCCTCTAATTTCTATGAGAGTCTTTACATCCATCCCACCTACCTACACCTATCACTAACATCCCCTATTTCATCTACCACTTATTCAGGGTACTTTCCCTCTACATCTATTCTGGCCTATGTTCCTTCATCACAATTTTTGTACTCAGCACCACCACATACTAGGATGTCGTCCACATCATACCCACCTTATCTACCCCCTTATACTTTGTAGGGGGTGCCCCATCATCACAACCTACAAATGATCTTATCAAAATGATGATGGACAAGATGTAGACATTAGAAGCAT
This sequence comes from Taxus wallichiana var. yunnanensis, assembly GCA_018340775.1. NCBI lineage: Eukaryota > Viridiplantae > Streptophyta > Pinopsida > Cupressales > Taxaceae > Taxus > Taxus wallichiana. The sequence continues at coordinate 381,438,534 of CM031235.1, read as the reverse complement.
TTGTCTCTCGGCTCACGTAACTCTCTGACATATGACGAGATTTGCAACGAGCCCATTCACCCATCCATTCTGATTCATCCATACCATGTGCATTGGGAAATGCCTAAATTAAATTGATTCAACAACAAAGAAGACCCGCAATAGCACTTGCGGTCTTTTAAACATGTGTGTTATCTCCTTACTCACGATGACGCTTTGTTCTTACAAATATTCCCAATGTCCTTGATAGGGACTGACTTTAGATTGGTATAGTGCTCTACCCAGAACTCCATCTTTTCATTTAATCAAGTAGCTCAGGATTTTCTGGACCAGTTTTCTATCAACATTGTCAAGAAGGTCACCATGACTGACTTGTACATGAAACGCCAATATGAAGACGAATTTGTCACAGATTTTTTCACTCGTTGACGTAGCCTAATTAACCAACTCACATTCCAATTACCTCAGATGAATTTGATAGAGTTGTTCACTAGAGCTTGTGCTCGACACATCTCGCCAATTCTCCAAGATCAAACCTTCTACATGTTTGACGAGGCGTTCACCATGGCCCAAAAACTAGAAATTCATGTTATTGAAGACAAGAAGATACAATTATGTAACAAGAATGTTGTGTTTAAATAAAATGATACCTCTTCTTCTTCCAATCCACAAAATAATTATTTTAAAGAAAAAGGATATGTTAATGTAGTACTTTTAAAATTCAGCCCATCTCATCCATCCAACCAATCAAAACCTTCTTCCAACCTTTCTCTTGTTTAGGCTTTTCAGTTCAAGCGGGAGCAATGAAAATATACTCCCATAGGAGAACCCTACTCTTCATTTTAGAAAAAACATCTAAAGTCGAAGCAATCACTCTTCCACCCATCAAACCACATATTGGTTTTGACCCTTCTCGTCTTCCTTGCATGGTACAAATAAAATGATAACTCGCAACTATCATCATGCTTTAGAGGCCATAGCAATGGTAAATGTATAACTTATAAAAACATCGTCCCTAAAATGTTAGATAATGGAGATCTCATCTTGGATAACCCTAATACACCGGCTAATCAAAACCTTCACATCTTCAAGAATTTGTTCCCGAATCTCATCCCGTCGCCTAACAAAACCAAAGAAAATTTGACAAGTGACAGGTAACATTTGTGAATTTTATGTCATTTTTGACATCATACCAACTCCTTCTGCTCAATTTCCTCCCATTCCATCTATCAAGGAGATTCTTACACGAGCTCCTTCATCCACGGAGGGACTGTTTCATCTACTCCTCTACCCACGGAGGAGTCCCCCTTATCTTCTCCTCCACCCATAGAGGAGTCCACCATATCTTCCGATGCAGTTGCCCTACTCACCTCTCAACCTGACGAACAACCCACAATACTTAATCTTTACCCACGGGTAAGTCATTTTTACCTTCTTCTTCACCAAAAGAATAACCTACCTCATCCAACTTGCCTTATCCCCTACTTACAGGGGGTCCATTAGTAGTGTCCATTATTATTAGTGATAATTCTCCACTAGCTTTCAAGGATCCTGTTGATCTACTCTCGTCTCTTCTACCCACAAAGTCTAAAGCCAACCATTTTTCTATCTCATAGAAATTATTTACAGGGATTACTACCAAATCAACATCATCCTCTCCTACATCGGTGTCATTCTCACGTTTGGCTAACCGCTTGGATTATGTTGATAATTTCATGTTTTGGGGACACCTTCGATTTGCATGTCTAAACTCAAATACAAATGTTGTCCACTAACACTTCCATGATCTATCCAAATGTGTTTCAGACAACCAAATCCACCATGCCCATGTCAGTTATAGATACCCCTTCTTCATCACCCTCACTCACACCTAAAATGTTACCATCAAATAAAATTTTCCCTATGCCTAAAACCCTAGCTACACCTATATCTTCCTCTGTGTCCAGACGCATTACCACATTGGGAGTCATATTGACATCAAGCCTAGTCCACCCTCCTATCAAACTAGATTTAGCCACATCCTCACAAGTTGACGCAAAGACTATTCCCCCACATAAAATGAAGACCCAACCTCTTAGGCCACATATACCGGCTTTGCCCACTACCCCTTTATCACCTTTACCACTTCCATCTATCTTAGGTCCCCACCCATCAACCTTGGTCAAGCAGCCTCCTACCTAAGGTAAACCAAAAACACAACAACCCACCTCCTTGTCACGATCCTTTGTTTCACCCAAATTACCTACACAGCCTACACCTTCATCGTTACCTACATCCTTTATACCTCCTATACCTACACCACTTCATGTATCCTCATCATCACCCATGTCATTCCCTTCTCATCAAATAATCCCTTCCACATTTCCTCTTACCATTGCCTTCACCACACCTCCATTATCACCTTGTCTAACCCGTCCCCTTCCACCATCTTCCTTCCCTTCTACATCACACACTCCTTCACCTTTACCCAAGAAGGTGCAACCCAAACCCAAAATTGTACTATCTACAAAAAAAAATAGTCAAACTTACTCACCAACCTCGACCTCGATTCCACCTCCAAAGAAGCCTCCCCCACCAAATTCACCCACACTTCCATCCAGACCCACACTTACTTCACATTATGATCCATTGGCAGGGTCTTACACCAACATATTAGCTAACCTTTTGGAAACCTATGTCATCACATTGTCACCGCTTAGACCTTAGACCCACTCAAACCTAAACCCAGAAGGGTTTGATGATACCAAAATTTGTGCTTACCGTCGTATGTCAAGGCATGATGTGGAAAACTATAAGGATCTTAAAATTATTCTTCTCCAACTATGTCCTCTCGAAGAAAACTTTGACGATGATGATCTTTTAGATGAGGACCCTATTCCACTTACACCTATTACCACACAACCTTGTCCCATACCTATTCAGCGACCTCCATCTCCACCTCCACAACCCTTTTATCCTCCTCCAACATTTGAGATCAATATGGTCCACATCAGAGAGCTAGCAAAACCTCCACCAAAATGCCAATGCGCCACATTTCTTTCACAAAACCATTATATTCCCTCACCATATTTTTGTCATCTGTCTGTCACTACACCTTTCACAACTCACCTTCTCCTTCATTGTAGATCAATATGGTTCAAGTTGCCACTCGAGCCCAGAAGGAAAAAGGAAAGGAGAAAACAACCATCTCATCTCGCTACTCCTTTACCCAACATTCCATCTACACCTGCACCCAAAATCACCATCCATGGACCCACATACCCTATTTTTGATGGGGTTTCCCATCATATAATGCTTAAACAATTGCACTAGTCTCCTCTCAAAATGTCTTTGTACAACCTTGTCCAAACCTCTGAGTCTCATCATCAGGCCCTCATTGAAGTCTTGTAATCTATTGAGGTTCTACCTAATGACCCTACACCTGTTACATCCATTATCACCCCTCACCATGTTGCCTCTCTCACCACTTTTCCCCCTTCCTCTGCTCCTCTCTACCACTCATCAAGTAGTCACTTTCAGTTTCTCTAATGAAGAGATTGTCCCTCTCTAATCAAATGATCCTGACCCCACCCTATTCATTTCCATCTACATTAATAATATACAAGTTAGACGCGTTATGATCGATGGAGGTTCCAAAGTATCAACATCATTTCCTCCCATGCATACAACCAAATGTGTATCCTTGCCAATTGCATGTATAATAACCTAATTATGTTGCGTTCATTTAACGATGCCATGACTTCCACCCTCAACACCATCATTCTCCACATTCATGTGGGCCCCCATGCCATTCTTGAATTATTCTATGTCTTAGAGGGGGAATTCCAATATAACCTATTGCTTGGCCAACCCTGGATTCATGTCATGGGTTGTGTTCCTTCAACCTTACACCATTGTTTAAAATTTGAACATGAAGGGCACAACTATACCATTCCATCCAATCCTTCACCATTTAATACTTGTAACATGTTGTATCGACCCAATGATGTCCTTATACCAGTTAAGGCATCTACCACCGCTACCACTTCTTCTTCAACCGCTGCCTCATCCACCACTTTTGCCACTACATCTTCCACAACCAACTCCTTTATTCCCATTGTTGTCCACAACTTCTGCAGCTGACCCATCAACCAACCCATCTACTTCTCAAACATCCAATGCTTCTTCTTCCCCATGCATCCAGTGATTCATCCATTCTTGGTACCCACATACCAACTCATCGATCCCTTAGAAGGCATTTTTCAACACCTCACTCGGGGGAATACCACCTTTATAACATTAACACATTCCTTACTCCTCAAGAGTATGATAACCTTCACCAACATCCCCACTATGATCACCGTGTAGGCAAAGTTTTCCCCTATGGTCCTCCCCACCTTTGCACCAACTTAACGTATGGGGGACTTGATGCTTCTACCTACTTACCCGAGCCACCTTCCCAAACTTGACCATTTTCCTCCAACCTTCAATCTCTCACCAATCGTCGCTTCGCCCACACCTTCCTCCATCGTTGCACTTGGAAGGGCTTTGGCTTTGGTTTCTATGAACAAGGCCACCATACTATCATTCCTTGCACCACTCATAAGCATAAAGACCACAGTGGTATTGGATTTACCAAACCACCTTCAAAGAAGGCCCGAGTTGAACTCATTGAGGACAATAAACCTTATCACCCCTTTCACCTACCTCACCACCTTCACCTACGGAGTCTATGGATCCAGAATCCATTCCTCCTAACTTTTTTGTGAACACCATTTCCTTGGGACCTCTGACTTATTAGCGCAATGGTGAGGCTCCCTCTTCTCTTCCCTTCCTATATCCTGACATGATCGATGACGATACACCTTCTATTAACATCATTCAATGTCGAGCGATGAGTCTATTCTTACCTACCTTGGTGCGGAATATTCTTATATTCACCAATCGTTACCTTCTAAGATGCAAACCATGTTGAATGAATCAACCATCGAAATCAACATTCACACTCAGGATGACCCACACATTCTAAAAATAGGCCAATCTTTAGATGCTACTAAACAAGAAGCTTTCACTTCTTTCCTTTGGGATCATAGAAATGCTTTTGCTTGTCCTATGTTGATATGCACGTATTGACCCAAACATTGTGGTCCACAATATCGTAACCATTCCTGATGCCAAACCCATGAAACAGAAGCTACGAAAAATGCATCCTCGCATTTCCCTTCTTTTCAAAGAAGAACTCCAACGCCTCCTTTTTGTTTCCTTCATTCTACCCATTGATTATCCCCAATGGATCTCTAACATTGTTCTTGTCACAAAAGTAACAGGGGGACTCTGCATTTACATGGATTTCCGTAACCTTAACCTAGTTTGCCCAAAAATGAATTTCCTCTACTTAGTATTGACCAACTAGTTGATCTCACCGCTGATATGAGATGCTATCACTCATGGAGGTTTCTTGGGTTATAACCAAATATTACTCGTACCAAAAGATCAACACAAAACTACCTTCATCACTCCTTGGGGACCTTTTGCTATTGTGTCATGCCCTTTGGCATTAAAAATGTTAGTGCTACATATCAACGAGGCTATGAATTATATCTTTCACGACATCATGCATAACATATTGGAATATTATGTCAACAATCCTTTTGACAAATCCAAACATCGGGATGAACACCTTGCAATCCTTAAGGTTTTCTTTGATCGTCTCATCAAATATTGCATTCACCTTCAACCTAAGAAGTGTGTCTTTGTTGTTCTCTTAGGCAAGCTCATTGGTTTTATCATTTCTTTGTGTGGCATTAAAGTTGATCCTGCTAAAATCAAGGCTATTCTCGAGATTCCTCCACCTACTAACCTTCATCAACTTCATAGTTTGCAAGGCAAGTTGCTAATCTATTCGTCATTTTATTTCTCATCTTTCCGATTGCTTTACCATCCATTTCATCATCTTCTCAAAAAGGATGTCTCCTTCAAATGGGATGATGAATGCCACAAATATTTTGAAGCATTAAAGGGATACCTCCTCCAACCACCTGTGCTCATCCCACCAAAAGATGACATTCCCTTTTACCTCTACATTTCTACCACAAACCATTCATTGGGGTCATGCTCACTCATCGCGACGAGAAACATAGGGAAAATGGTTTATTATATAAGTCATACTCTTCTAGACTACGAGACTAGATATACTCACGTAGAAAAACTTTTCCTAGCCTTAGTCTTTGTCGCCACTAAACTTCACCATTACCTACTCAACCATAAGACCTTTCTTTGTCACCAACACTGACCCCTTGCATTACATGTATGCTAAACCCTACCAACACCAACGTGTCACATGTTGGCTCATGCTTCTGGAAGACCTCGATCTCTAATTCATCCATCAAAAATATGTCAAAGGAAAAACCATTGTTGACCAACTTGAAAACACACCTCTATCCAGAAACCACTCTTCTAACTTTGACTTTCCAGATGAATCCATTGCTACCCTCTCCCTAGATGATACCATTTATCAGATGACCTTATTATTTGATGGTTCCAAATGCCAACATGGGGGTGGCACAAGAGTTATCCTTATTCCTCTTGATGGTGAACCTATGCCATTATCCTTCAAACTAGATTTTGATTGCACCAATAACATCGTTGAATATGAAGCACTCATATTGGGTCTATAAACCGCCATAGCCTTAGATGTTAAATCCATTAATATTTTTGGAGATTCTCAACTAGTTTTGAACCAAGTCAATGGTCTATACCAATGTCATAACGAGATACTTCAAAAGTACAAGCATCACATTGACATGCTCTTGACTACCTTTAACCATTATGAACTTCAAACCACCCACCTTCCACAAACAAATTCACGGATACCATGGCTTTTCTTGCTTCTCAAATACATGTTTCACCCTCCGACTCAAAATATTTGTCACATTACAAATGTTGCAATCACCTTCTTATCTATTCCGAGATGTTAATTTTTAGGAAACATTAAAATTGACCCACGTGACCTTTGGTATAAGAAGTTTGTTGACTACCTTTCCCTTTCAATTATGCCTCCAGATCTTACTCGTAATGGACAACGAGCCTTCCTCAAAAGTGTCTCTCACTATGTCATCATGGGTGGTCTTCTCTATAAACATGGCTTTAACGGTATCCTCTTACAATGCCTTACAAGTTCTGAAATCCCATACACCATCAAGGAAGTTCACGACAGGATTTGCAGAGGTCATTTCAGTGGCTTCATTGTCACTAAGTGCATCCTTCGCCTTGGCTATTATTGGCCAACCCTAAACCAAGATTGTTGTGACTATGTCAAATGTTGTATGAAATGTTAGCAACATGTTAATCTTCATCACACCCTTAGTCATGCCTTACAAGTCACATGAGACCTTTGTCCTTTCTCTCAATGGGGTTTGGATCTTTTCGGAGAGATTAACCCTCATTCTTCCCAACGTCATCAATGGATTATTACCACTACTAAATATTACACTAAATGGGTGGAAGTTGTACCTCTCATTTCTACAAAAGCCGAGAAAATATGTGAATTCATCAACCATCACATCATTTGTTGCTTTGGTGTTCCTCACTACCTCATCACGATAACGGAAAACAAAACCCTACGAAACTTTGTGACGCCTTCGACATTCAACTCAATTTTTCTTCACCTTATTATCCTCAAACAAATGGCCAAGCCAAATCAACCAACAAAACCCTAAACAAAATTCTTATGAAAGTCATTGACGATACTGGTAAGGATTGGCACATGCACATTCCTTTTTCCTTATGGACTTACCGCACTAGTATTCACACCTCAACCGATGTCATACCTTTCTCTTTGGTCTACGATACAGAGGCTTTTTTTTCCTCTCGAAGTCCAAATTCCATCCCTTTATATCTCACTCAAATATATGCTCAACGTTGATGATTTTTGCCAAGACCGGTTGGCACAAATTGAGTTAGTAGATGAGCATCGTTTAACTTGCTCTTAATCACCTTCAAATCTACCAAAACCTATCAAACGTGGCTACAAAAACATGTCCCAAAATGAACCTTCAAGGTTGGCGACCTTGTCTTGAAGGAAGATCAACATGTAACAAAATCATAGAAGAGTAAATGGGCAAAAATTTCTCCTAATTGGCTTGGACCCTATATCGTTACTCATGCCTATGGGTTAGGTGCTTATTGTTTATCTTCACTCGAAGGTAAACCCAAACCTGAGCCCCTCAATGCCTTGCATCTTCAACCATTATATTGTTGAATCAAGTACTACATCACCTTTTGTCTATTACAAACTCATCCCTTGAGTACCCCTCCCTTTCATTTACCTCTTTTGAGGACCAACGACTAAACAAGAATTGTGTGATTATCCATCACCTTTCAACCTTATCTTAAATATGAGTACCACGAATCTACTCATGGCATGGTTCTCATGGATAATTTTCATTCTTGTCAGGATGGAATCCCATGGTCATTCATCACTCAAAACACCTCTTGCATAGTTAACCTTTGTGTGTTATGGTTTTTCCTTCATAAAGGAAGCCTATACTCCTTTATAGTCTTGTCCATGACCTAAAAGTCCAAAGACATTCAAAAGTAATATATGGGATTTTCAAATTCAAATCCTTGAGTCAAACTTCTAGAAAATAGATGACTCCCTCAAAAATGACATCTATCTTTCTATCTTGCTACTATAAATAGACTGCTCCCTCAAAGGATAGCTATACAAAGCTAGCCATATTGTACGTAGTCTATCCAAAAAGAAGACTATTTCTGTAAAATAAAAATAAAATATTCTGAAGCTTCCCGCATCGATCAACTTCACAAAGACCTCAAGGAGTCATTCTATTTATCCCACATAGACTTCCCGCATCGATCAATCTATCAAACAAAAGTAAAAAGAAAATACAAAAATCAAGAGAAGTACAACTTTTTCATCATGGACTTGCCTATTTCAGTTTTGGGTATCTTGTAGAAGAGGCATGTTGTCTCACAACAAGGTTATGTTAAACAACCCATTTCACCTCATCTTCCTTTCTTTCTTATTTTCTACCTACTCAAGGGATGTGCCACAAATGTGACATTTTGTGATCATGTAACTTCCTTCACCCTTAGAACAATCAATCATGCATTGCCTTTAGGGGTTTAAGTTCATCAACTTGTCCTCGATAGGATCATTATGGTTGTTGCTGCTTCTAGAGCATTCCACCTCTTTTACTATTCGTCTCTTTTCTTACTTATTGATTCTTGCTACGCAGGACTAGAACTTCAACACCTACATTCTGGGATTTCTTCCCCTTCAACCTAGACTCAACCATGCCTAACTGACCTACACTCAACCATACCTATTCAAACTAGACTCAACCATGCCTATTCAACCTAGACTCAACCATGCCTAACTGACCTAAACTCACCCATGCCTAATTGACCTACACTCAACCATACCTATTCAACCTAGACTCAATCATGCCTAAATCCTACCAACCCATTCATCTACCTCATCATATTCTTCCCTCGCTTATGGGAGAACTACATCGGCCCGAGGTCCTTTTCTCCGGGGCCCTTGGAGGTTAGCTTGGCCACTTTTACCCCTAACCAATTTTCCCCCTTTACATTCACATCCAAACTTAGTTAGTTTCCATTTACACAATAACTTGGAAATTAATATATCATAAAAACATACATTGTTTCATCATACCTACCATTTTATAACCTCAACCATATTCTACCTACATCATTTAACATTTCCATGATATCAATTACTTGGAAATTTAAACACAACATACATACAACACATTATTTCCATAAAATCAATAACTTGGAATTTTCTGACTCAACTAGGCCTACACCTAACTCAATCATGCCTATACCTAACTCAACCATGCCTACACCTAATTCATCATGCCTATACCTGACTCCATCATGCCTACACTGACTCCATCATGCCTACATGACCTCGACTCAATCATTCCTAACTCACCTAGTTTCCATAATAAACAATAACAATGGAAATTAAAACGAGTACATCATCAGTCCAATAATCATCATCAACTATATAAACGATAATGTCATGTATCAATACATATGTACATAGGGATAAATAATCAAAGTGTCTCAAAAAATCTCATATACAATCTCACAAAATCTTCAACATGTAGGCCAATATATATACCAAAATCAAAATCATCATACAAGTATCAAATGTCATGATCAATCAACCCCACCTGAGACCCTCCTCTCCACTCTCACATGTCTCCTCCTCTCTCCCTGTCAAATGCCCCACCATTATCTCCCCCTATGCAGTACCACCTATGCTATGCTACATTTCCCTCGGCCTATAAGGTCATCACTGTGCCAGAAAAGTGGTCACATATTCATGTGACCATGTCGATTGTCCTATGAACCCCGTAATTTGTGCTACCTGTAAGGTAGCCACATGCCCCTATAATGCATCTCTCTCGAACTATAATGGTAGCTAAATCAGGTTGCCCGCCTCGAGGAGTCCCGCATGGTTGGTCTATCCACCATTTCTTGTAGCCGTCAGTGGTACCTACATCATCGATCCTCCTATCTATGCTACCCTCTCCTCCTGCCCAGCTGGATTTGTTGGATGTGGTGGAGACAATGGTCTCTCCACATCGTCCCTATGGTATAATGGAAAAGGTGGAGGCACATCCTGCTGAAGCCCGAATTTCCGTTGGACTCGGTCCACGAGGATCATCTCATGCTCACCGACTCTCCGGCCCTGTATCCACCTAACTAGATGTAAACCATCCAACTCAGCGTCATACCCCCTATAAGAAGGGAAATCGATATATGGTCTCCATAATATATCTACTACTAATATGCCATCTAGTAGTCACCTATAATATGTAACATCCCTAGCAGCCTCGGCTACTCTAGGGTGGGCCCCAACTAGTACCCACCGCTTGAACCCAACTCTAAACACTCCTCAAACCAATCCTGCCTCGGCAGTCTGGGTGGTCGTAGGCACACTATATGCTCATAGGCCCAACAATGTAAAAGGAAGGTACAACATACTCCAAATCTGTGTATCCACCAATATGCCCATAGCTCTCTGTATAGCTAAACCAAAAATACAGGCACCCATGCGCACCATACCCATTTCTCTACCATATCCTCTAGCACACCCATCAAAGCTAAAGGAAATCTCCCTCCCTCTAAATCTAGAAGTGCAAAATAGCTTATCACAAATCATCATCAATACTGCCAAGCATGTCTCATTAGGATGTGTAACATACATCTCTCCATATCTGACACTCACACTATGGTATGTCAACTCTGCCATAACATCACCAAACATTATACCCATAGGCTCCAAGGTCATCATCGGCTCCAATCTGATAGACTTGTGCCCCTATAATGGGTAGCCTCAAAATCCTGTATACATCCTCCAAGGTGATCATCATCTCCCCTGGTCGGAAACTAATGGAAGGTATTGGTCATATAATCCCATCTATTAATGAGAGCGACCATCATACTAGTGATCTCTAATGATCTACCTATATCACCTAATCGAACTGAGACTGACATCTTTGATGTGGTCCCACTCCTCCTATGTGACGGTGGGCCTAATCTCTACCAATAGTGGCGGTTGTATATCATGCATCGTGAGATACTATCATGTTTGCATCATTAACCCACATTCATATTTCATTAGTCATCCACCCATGCCCACAAGCTTCATTCTCCTATGCCTAATCTACATCTATTATTTTCCACCATGCCTTGCTTCTTTTCACCTACCTTTCATTAAACATTTTCACTTATTCAATTACCTTCCTTCCTTCATCACTTTGACACAACTTGCACCTCAACCACTACCATTTATGACTACATTCAACCCAAACCCCACCTAACTTTATCATTTTATTCACTTAGCCATTTACCCCTACCTCATAACTTCACCATTTATCCTACCCCTCCATTCTTCTATATTCTTGTCACCTAAAACTTCATTTTCAGGACTTGGTCACATTTCATAAGTGACTGTCACCAGTCATCTGAATGGTATCGGTCACACTTTAACCTTGCAACATCGGAAGCCCATCAACACCAACCTAACCTCGACCGACGTTGGTCATTGGTTTACCCTAAGGCTAAAACCCGACACCCCCTTTTTTTTGCCAAAATCAACCAAAAACAACCTAATTCCTACCCTTGAAACCCACCCCAATCCCAACCATTTCCATTTTACTACCTATTTAACCTACATTTCACCCTCCCCATCCCAATTTCAATCATTTTTACTCACCATTTCAAATTCCACATTCAAACCCCCTTTCTTCATTTTTACCTCAAATCTTCATCCAAAACAAACATTGAGAATTGAATCCTACCTCTACACGTTGTCGCCATCGTGATGGAATCCACGGGATGGGTGCTGGGCCCCTCATGTGCTTCCTCCCGCCGCTACCATGAATCTCTTATCGGCCAATCATCTCGCTCTTATCAATGTCACGGGCCCTGCACATTGAATCCAATCAGTCGATAATTGCTCGCCAAGTTAGCTAGATACAATACCTCATCCTTTTCTCCACACAAAACACACACACACACACTTCACTTTTTTCATTTTCACAAAGTCGAAAGGTTAAAATGAATCCGTAATATATAGATTTTTACTTTTTACCCTACCCCCAACTTGACTGATGTCGATTTACCATGACCGACATCAGTCATGTTCCCTAGTGTACCGTGATCGGTTTCCCTTGACCACATCGGTTCTCCAAAACTAATATCAGTTAGCCTAATTGACCCCATTGCACCATTTCTCACCACATTTGATTTCCCAAAACCCTTAATGCCTAACCTAAGTTTGAACCCAACCTTACCACTCCACCTACTTGACCTTATTACCTACCACCCAACCTCACACTCAATCAGTTGGGTTACATGCTTTTTCCCTAATATGGCCTTACCTACAACCTTACCTAAGTCACCCCACCCAACCTCGCCCATTTTAACACTCAAATTTGTGTACTCATTATACCTTGCGATGATGTTACTCATGTTATTCACCTAATGACCTCACCTTGCCTAATGTCATGTTATTTATCCCGACCATACCTTTGATACACTGGAACAAACCTTATTGCTGTTCTGCACCTTACCTAGTTGTGTTTCAAACCGTATCCTGAACAACTTTATCCTTGTTTGGATAAACCTATCGACCTTTGACAAAGTAGAGTTTTGCAACTCTTCAACCTGGTACCTTATCACAATTTATATGTGTGCATGTGTTAAACTGCCATTACCTATTACCTGACCCGACATTACCCTTACCTACAACCCACCTACCCTTGTTTTCATCATTTACCTATTTATCAAACCACTCACTAACTCATTTTAACACCTCATTAGTTCTTGGTTTGAGGGGATCACCTCCACCTATACTTGGGGCAACCTAATCTTCACTCATACCTGAGACAACGACTTCTATTTTTTCAAAGTGTCACTTATCAATACAAGCTACATGACAAAAAGGGGCAAATGTAGACACCAAATTTAGGTCACACTCCCCTTGGTCCCCTTTAATTAATTAACGTAACGTATTCACCTAACCATGACCCCTTACCCCACATTCATATTAATTTAATTACTTATAATTGAATTAATGTTCATCCTCACATTATTAATTAATTTAATTACTTTAATTAAGTTAATTTACACATCACCTAGACACCTCACCATGGACTTATTCCTAGCCTATTAATTAATTAAGACTAGGTCCCTACTTATCCCAACCAACTGGGACTTAGTCTAACCCTAAAATTAAAGTCTTATTCCTTCTCCAACAACACTCCCACTTATCTAAGCACCAACCCTCACTTGAGACCCAAATTAGCAATCAAAATCACACCAAAAATAGTAAAGATCAGGATATTTTTGGTAACTTGGACTAATTCACCCTAACCGACGCCGGTTTATCCTTGCCACGTCGATCACCTAAACCGCCATCGGTTCCTTTATATACAATTTTACAACTTTTTACATGGGTTGGTCATTCAGTTTTGGGAGTTCTATTGCAATCAAGTGAGGATCTCAGAGCCATTCCTTCATCTAAAGCGACGTCTACATACCACCAGAGTGTAGCACAATCAACAGGTTCTCTTCAGATTGTTGGAATATCTACGGGGACACGCAGGTTGCACTTTGTCGTGACACCGAACCAACCATCACATCACCGATCAATCCCTAGCCATCACATCACCAATCAATCACCAACCACCTTCGGTCACAAGATCTTCATAGCAACAAGTAATGTGATTTTAATCATATGTGCTTACTTTATTACATGTAGATCTTTTATTTTCTTTCAGTATTTCAGTTTCTACTGTTACCCGGATATCTCCATCTTCCCACCAATCCACCAACCCAACCATTTCAAGCCTTTCCACCTTTCTTAACCTCTCCCTCTGTATTCCTAAGTCTTCTTAGTTATATTACAAGCCTAACCACACCTTCCTCACTCTTTGTGCAATCACAGAGAGGTCCAAAAGCCATCTTTATTAAGTTATTACCCATTGCCCCTACCGACGTCGGTTTACCCTACCGCCGTTGGTTTCACCCTATACCGGTTTCGATCACTTGATGATATCGGTCTCTGTGTCATTTTATACCCTTTGACCAACAAGCCTTCAATTCAACCAAAACCAACCCAGACCTCACCTGATCAGTCCTAGACCCTTTATCAAACCTTTGTTAGACCTGTAAAACCCAAAACGATCTACCAAACCTCTAGATCTAATCGTAACTTTTCTGTTAGATTATATTTACTTATTGTATTAGCATGAGATACCTAAATCGTACAACTACAATAGGATTTCCTTATTTCATGGTATAAATTGCATTAAATTGTCTTTGAAAGTGGATTGACAACCTTTTAGGAAACACTTCAGTTCCCGGATCTAGCACTCACTAGGCAATCCACTAACCTCTATTATTAATGTTATTTTGTGGTCTTGTTGTGTTTCTTATAGGTCGTTCCTCCTAGCTAAAGGGAAGCTCTCCATGATCGATTGGATCAAAAGTCAACAACACGCGCATTCTACCTTCGACCTTCAATTTTACAAGTATTCTTCCTAACCTCTTACCTTATCTATTTTTCACAAACTATTTAGTGAAACAACCTTTCGAAACCCTAAATTTCCTACATTAAACTTGTCCTATTAAAAAAAATTGATAATGGCGTTCAGGATGCGGATAAATCTAAAATATCTATAATTTGCAAACCCTAAAATTTCATTGTTATACTTCCCATGTTAAGGAAATATTGATAGGTGTGGGTAACATTTAATTGTTGTGAAAGCACCCAACACCAATACAATGTGTTCAAGCGACTTGCTTATCTTACTAGTGATAATACGCTAATTTTATTTCTATTATTGGAAAATGATAGAGTGATCTATTTGTATATATACTTAATATATGGGTGGGAGATTCGGACGTGTTTTAATCAGAGTTACTAAGATTTGTAGATACATAAATATTTTACTATAAAATGATATGTACGTAAAAGACAAGTAGATTGAAGATTGGCAAAAGAGGACACACATTTAATATGTAGTGTAAGAGTGTTTATTAAGCAATATTCCTAGCTACTATTGAAGGAATATAATTTGAAACACATGGCTTATTATTAAAGGAATAACACTTGGAATATCATTACTTGCATTATTACTTCTAATTGTATTCACGATTCTAACCACACTCATTTATTGAACTCACATCCCTCGTCATGCCCACCTATCGGCATTTCCATTGCACACTTTAAGTGCGATTGGTAGTAACATAATTAGAGTTAGAAGTATGATGCCTTAAGTGTTGAAATTTGTTGAAGTAGTTGCCTAAAATTAAATTAAACAAGTAAATGACTAACACATCAGACAAAAAGGATCAATCCGAGAATTTACTTGGGAGAAACTCAATGTGGAAAACTCTAGAAGAGTGGGGTTGTGCCTCATTATCTCCACTATCATTATTTGAGATTTGCAAGCCAATTGTTTCATTGACGCCTCCAAGAATACTTTGGAACTTTTTCTGCACTCTTGCAGTGCACAACAACTTGCCTTAACCGCACCAAAACAACATGATTCACTACTGCACTCAACTGTAGGAACATCCTAGGGCTCCAGAATGTCTAATAGACTCAAAGGGTATATTTATATAGGTACGTCAACAATTGAACCGATATACAATTCTTAATTCATGAGCGAAACATTAAATGTTTTCCTTCATTTGGACTTCTAGTTTGTATTATTATTGCCATCCCATTGAAGAAAATGTCCTGAATTGAGTGCTCTATATCAATATTCACTACTAGGGTTACGAATCTAGAAACCTTATAAAATAGGGTTGCACATTCACATACTCTAAACAACATAAATCAAATCCAAATACGTTAATAAAAAACAAGAACAAAATTTACTCTATTTTTAGGTATTTTGGACTCTTAATCAAAATCTCGTAAGGATATCTAAAATTGACAAATTTATCACTTGAAGGCATGAGAAAAATATCCTGAGGAAATCTAAAATCAACAAATTTGTCCCTTGATGGTATGACTATTTATGAGGATAATTACAAATTGGAATTAATTTCAGTAGAATTCCATTTATAAGGCATTAAAATCGATTTGTCTGGAAATTTTCTTGTGGGTATCAGAGTCCGTAACTTTAAGGGCGGTTATAAATCTCGTATCTTTACTTTTCATTACATGCATTATAATTACATTTGAAATAACAATTAGAATATCATTACACCCATTATTGATTATGATTGTTTTGACGACACATCCTCGTCGTACCCTCCTATCAATGTTTCCATTGCACACTTATGATGCAATTGCTAGTTATTTTTAATTTTTGACATGTGTATTACATAATCTAAACCCATATTTGGAGACGTGTCAGCAAATATTCAAATTCTAAAATAGATTATAGGACTCTAACGAATAGTTGACTTGTCTTCATCTGTCTTTCGTACTTCATACCATTATGTGTTTGTTTTCTTCTATCTAAATTTGCTCTGATGCGAACCTTTTAAACCAGCAATTTTTGCAGAATTGCCTTCCCAACAGTTTCCTCTCATTTCCTTTTAAATTCAAACAGTTCCTTTCGAATTCAACGGGGATTAATTAAAAGGCAGGATGGATGCGCGCTTCCCTTACTCGCCGGCTGAAGTGGCCAAGGTGAAGGTGGTGCAGTTCGGCATTCTCAGCCCCAATGAAATTGTAAGCGCCAGATTCACCCAAATGGACTATTTTTGAGCTGAGATTTTCCTATCCATAATAAATGAAACCAAAAGAACTAGTCCCCAAAAATATAATGAAAATAACATCCTAAAAAAATGGCCTAATACCACAATTTTAATGATGCCATTGGTCACAGAGCGAGGATTCATAAGGTTAGCTTCCCAGGTCAAACCCTCTATTTTTTAAATCAGACTGGGTCTGGAAGACGTCGAATCAATAATAATCTCATATGGAAAATGGAATCGGTTTGTAATTGATTAATTGTGAGGGTTGATTCATGATCTTCCTGACCCATGGATTTTGGAAATCCGAGATCAAAATCTGGCCTCCTGATCTGCCGTGCCTGTAACGATGATATTGTGTGTAGTTTTTCCAGATTTTTTTCCATTGGTTTTCGATTTATTGCTGCATTAATGCCCTAATAAATTTGAAATCTCAAATTAAATTAATTAAGACAACTCTGTTGTAAGCACAAAATTGGAGTGATTTTGTTTCATCCACCTGAAACCCTTGAAACCCAGCTTATTTTCTGAAATGTAGGGGGACGTTTATTAAAACCTAAGGTTAGGTTCTTTATAGGGAAAATTTTAGTGGCGGATATTCGTTAATTAATGAATATTTCAGTTTTGAAATTTGAAATTGGCGAATTTTAGGGTACAAGTTAGGACCAATTCGCCAATTTTTTTGGTACAAGTTAATTTTAGGGGTCAATTTGCCATTCCCACGAAATAGAAATTCATAAAATTCACTTGAATATAGTCATTCGGTAGCATATTTTTATACTTCCGCCAACATTATAAAGTATCATGTCAACTAGTGGCATAGAAAATGCTACCGGCTAACAACATTTTTATGCTACCAGCCAACAACATATAGCTATGCTGTTGGCTGGTAGAATTTTCTTTGGTATCGGCTGGTAGCATAAAAATATGCTACCGACCAGTAGCATATAAAAAAGTTACCGACCATAGCATATTAAAAAAACTACCGACCGGTAGCATATAAAAAAGCTACTGTCTAGTAGCATTTAATATTGATGTCGTGATGTCTTGATATTTGCCATTCATGCGAAAGCTAATTTTCCCAGATTCACCAAATATTTTCTAAGGATTTTTTCGGAGGGACCCTTAAAATTTTCCCTAGTTCTTTATTAGGCTCTTTAAAGTTTAAAGCCTAGTATGTTTGAAATTCTATATTAAGTGATAAAAAATCAAGTAAATGATATTATGAGTCAAGATTTGGAGCAAATTTAATTTTGTGAGCTGCATAAGTTGAAAATAATGAAACCCTAGTTAATTGGAAATCTCAAATTATAACAAATTGAGAATACTCTGGCATAAGTGAAAATGAGCTAATTTAGTTTTGTAAGAAAAAAGCCAAAGAAACTCTAGATTATTTTCTGATACTGCAAGGAAAATTTCATGAAACCTTAGATTAGCTACTTTATATTCTAGTATACATTTAAATCTCAAATCAAACCAAAACAATTTGAGAAAAGTATGTTGTAAATGGGAAAATTGAGCAGATTTAGTTCTGTGAGCTGAAAGCCCACTAGCTTATTTGGATAAAAACATTATATAGAATTGGGTCTGTGTTTTTAGTTACCATGCTACAATTTTGTTTAGAAAAATTATGCACAAACATAAACACAGAACTAAAACTTCAAACTGGCTTATTTTCTGAAACTAATTTCTTGAAGCTGTTATTCACTGTGTATTGTGGAGTCGTGGACTGATTGGTGGACTGGACTTTTGCGTTTTAATGGCAGAGGGGAATGTCTGCTGCACAAATTGAGTATTGTGAGACTTATGAGCACGGGAAGCCCAAGCTTGGGGGCTGAATGATCCACGTTTGGGTTCTATTGATTGCAAAATGAGGTGTGAAACCTGCTCTGCTGGCATGATTGAATGCCCTGGGCACTTTGGACACCTGGAGCTGGCCAAGCCCATATATCATATTGGGTTTTGGAAGACTATTCTTTCGATTTTGCGTTGCGTGTGCTTCAACTGCTCAAGGATTCTTGCAGATGAGGTATGTTGTTTTTCTTTTAACTATTTTGGCTTTTGTTTTTATTTTTCAGAAAAAAACTAAAAGACATCATGTATTTTCTGGGGACTCTCTCTCTCTCTCTTTCTATATATATATATATACACACACACACACACACACACACATATATATATATATACAGTCTAAGGGAATCATTAAATCCAAGGACCTTAGTAAGAGCACGACTCCATCACTCCAACGGATGTGATGAGCTTGCATTTATTGAATGCATTGGAATCTGATCCATCGTTACAAATCTTTAGAATATGCTCTGAGCATGCCCCACAGTCACATTATGTTAAAGTTTTCCCATAACCTCCCCAAAAATTTACAGACAAAATACAAATACACATACTAAGTTTCCTTTATTGCTTGTGTACATCCATTAAAATTATCCTTGACCCAAACACTACCTAGTTAGAAATAGGGAAAATTTTATTGCCTGATTCTAACCATTTGGCTATCCTTTCAAAAGAAAATCTCCAAAAATATTTTCCAGTGTGTTTCAATTCTATCATTCAGAGTGTCTTTTTCTTTGAGAATTGACTTAAGGTTTGTATCGAATGGGCAAAATCTTATGAATAAAACTGGAAATAGTCGCTAAACTTTAGCCAAACTTATTTATTGAGATTGGAATATTCAAAATGATTTTCCAAGATTTTTAAATAGCTATATAACCATATGGCATTGACATAGGCACATATTACCATAAACCATTGATATATACCTGATATGGCCTAGGCTGCAAGGATAAGCAAACAAGAAATTACCAACAGCTAGCATCAGCATATTATCACTGAAATCAAAGAGGTGAAGAGTGTGTTTCCCAGTCATTTGTAAATCTTTCAACTTTAGACTAAATGAATAACTGCTTTTAACAACTAGTTTTTTATGGAGTCCGTCATCTAGTAATCTTTGATGTCCTGACAAGACGCTTCAGCAGCCCGAGTCTTCATCTAGCTCTTCAAAACAGAATTGTGGACCTTTAGTGCAGCTGTTATACATCATTTTTGATATGATCTATTTCTTCATACAATAACTGCATCTCCAATCTATGCCTGAAACGCAGAATTCCTTGAACAGGTAAAAGGAAGCATTTTGACATAAATAATAAACTAATTGACTAGTGATAAGCTTAGTCTTGGCAACCTATGTAACATACTGTTGAAATCATTTTGGCATAAATTATAACAATGGGAATGACTGCATGTGCTAAAAACAAGCCAAATAGATTTAAATTTGATAGTCATATCTAAAATTTCAGATTTGTTCACTTTTCTACTCTTTATCGCTAGTTGTTATGTTGTTTATTCTTCTTGAAAATCAAATACTTGGGTAATTCGCCTTTTGATGATATAATTGAATTTGACTCCAAGCCTTTGAAATTTGAGAACGTCTGATTTATACCATAAAATTTGACAATAGCTCACTACTTTATAAATAGTCAGTGTTTTATTTTTGCCTTGAAGTGCATATAAAAGCTAGGTAAATGGGAGTTCACAACCATTCCCTAGACTTGAAAATAACAAAAGATAAATAGACGTCAAGGAAACAGAGCAAAACTGGAGAAACCAACCGTGATAATAGAATATTTTATTTATTACTTTACAAAGATTTACAAAAAGCTATCTGCAACATTCTTCTTTGTTGTTCGGACTAAATTGCATACCACTTCCACTGGTGTAGGAGGGGCAAGCATATTGACAGACCTTCAGTGTAATCTGGCTTCCTTAGACAGACAGACCGCTTTATCAAGGAGTTATACACGTTATGTTATTAAGCTAAAGGCATTTTTATGCTATCAGATATTATGCACTTTGTATTAAAGGTTTTATGAAGCCTAATGAATGAAATCTACATAAAAATCTCTGATCCAATATACAACTGCTTGCATTTATTCCCGTTTCTGATGAATTCGTGCTGGTAAAAACCAACCTGTATCAAATAAAATTTCCTCCTTTTGCATCATATTTTTATTGTTATAGATTAGTGTGGTGCCTTTGTTTTATCTTGTGTTGAACAAGTCTTACTTTTTTCTTTTGGAACAGGGTGATCATCGTTTCAAACAAGCATTGAAAGTTAAGAACCCAAAACACAGGTTCAAAAGGTCTTGGATTGTTGTAAGAATAAAAGAAAATGCAAGGGTGGAGATGTGATTGATGAGGATCAAGGTCATTATGGTGTTGACGATGTTAAGAAGAAGTGGCAAGAAGGCTGTGGTGCCTTGCAGCCCAAAATCTATATTGATGGAATGAAAATAATTGCTGAATATAATCCCCGTAAGAAATCAGATGACCAGGAGCAGCTGCCGCCTCCTATTGAGAGAAAACAACTGCTATCTGCAGAGAGGGTATTTTATATCTTCAAAAGAAATTAGTTGGATGCTTTCAGTTTCCGTATACAAATGGTTTTTGCATTGAATGTTGAACTTTTCCTTATATGCGATATGTAAAAATTTTGTGCAGGTTTTAAATTTTTTGAATCAAATAACTGATGAAGAGCGTCAAATGTTGGGTTTGGACCCCAAGTATGCTCTTCCAGACTGGATGATTTTACAAGTTCTTCCAGTTCCTCCGCCTCCAGTCAGTCATGATGGACGCCACATCAAGGAGTGAGGTAATCTTCCACAATTTCCTTTCGCTGGAAAAATTTATAGCAGGGTTTGAAACATGGCCTCAAATGTACATTTCATATCTTTCAACCATGGTAGTAAAGCTAATTAGTTCAAAATTACCAGATTTTACGAGCTCTTGTTTTGTGAACTTTAACATTTCTGGAAACTCTAGCACTTTTAGTCTGCACGGATGCTTGGAAGTTCTTATAAAGTTCTTTCTTAATATTTTGCAGGATGATCTCACCCATCAGCTTGCTATGATTATTAGGCATAATGAAAGTATTAAGAAGCAGGTGAAAAATGGGGCTCCAGATCATATTATTTCTGAGTTTGCCCAGTTGCTTCAATTCCACATTGCCACATATTTTGACAATGAGCAACCAGGGCAGCCAAGGGTAAAAATAGTATTCATTAAGAGACTTCAAACTTCCGCTATCCATGGTGTTAAGGAGTCAAGCTTCCAGATAAATTACGCACACTAATTTTGAATTAACGTTTCAAACCACACTCTGTGGTTCATCATCAGGATGTTTTGCATTCAATTTTGTTGATATTTTTGGTGTGTTTTGTGCTCCGAGTTAATGTAATATGCTTGTTAATGCCAGGCAACTCAGCGATCAGGCCGACCAATTAAGTCTATATGCAGTAGATTGAAGGCCAAAGAAGGTCGCATTAAGGGGAATCTAATGGGAAAGCGTGTAGATTTTTCTGCACGTACAGTTATTACTCCTGATCCAAACATCGACATTGATGAATTAGGAGTCCCCTGGAGTATTGCACTTAACTTGACATACCCAGAAACTGTGACCCCATACAACATAGAAAGGTAAATAGCAGCAGATGTTCTTTTGTTTAATCTTTGTTGCTGCATAACCATTCTTGTATAGTTTACGCTAAATCTGGTTGTCTCTATCAAACAGACTTAAGGAGCTTGTTGAATATGGACCTTATCCTCCTCCAGGGAAAACTGGTGCGAAATACATTATCAGGGAGGATGGCCAAAGACTTGATCTTCTTTACTTGAAAAAGAGCAGTGATCATCATCTGGAGTTGGGTTATAAGATATAACACCACCTAGTGTGATTCACATTTTTGAAACACTTTTCAGAAAAGGTACATACCGTAACATGCATCTTGTAGGTGGAGAGGCACTTGAATGATGGAGATTTCGTTCTTTTTAATTGACAACCAAGTCTTCATAAGATGTCTATCATGGGACATAGAATAAGAATCATGCCATACTCTACATTCCGATTAAATTTGTCAGTCACATCACCCTACAATGCTGACTTTGATGGAGATGAAATGAACATGCATGTTCCACAGTCATTTGAGACAAGAGCATAAGTTTTGGAGCTAATGATGGTGCCAAAATGCATTGTCTCACCTCAGTTCAATAGGCCACTTATGGGTATTGTGCAAGATACACTTTTGGGTTGTCAAAAGATTATAAAAAGAGACATTTATAGAAAAGGTAAGTAGCATGAGAATTTTGTTCTGGTCCTGGAGTATTGTGTCTAAAAGTTTGTAGGAGAAAGTGGGATTGCATTCCTGTGTGAGATTTATTTTATGATGACAAGCATGTTGGTTTGGCAGGATGTCTTTATGAATATCTTAATGTGGTGGGAGGATTTTGATGGGAAAGTACCTGCTCCAACAGTTCTGAAGCCAAGGCCTCTTTGGACTGGCAAACAAGTATTTAATGTGATTATTCCAAAGCAGATTAATCTTACGAGGCATTCTACATGGCATTCGAATCTGAAACAGGATTTCTTACGCCAGGGGATACTATTGTACGAATTGAGAAAGGAGTAGTTCTTTCAGGAACTTTTTGCAAGAAAACCCTTGGGACATCCTCAGGAAGTCTTATTCATGTGATCTGGTATGCTTTTATTGTCATGTACACTCTTATTGGCATGTTAGCAACTATAGTGAACAATCTTCCATTTAAAATGATGTTTTTGGTTATGTTTAAGCTGAAATGTACTAATATCTGGAAAATCTCATTTATTTCTGTGTGTTTTTTTTTAATTTGGAATAGGTGGATTGCCATCTAACCTGGCTACAAATGTAATATGATAATGCTCACAAATGTACAACTATTAATTTATTCTACTGACAGTAGAATATGATTATATATGCCAAGTTGTATTGATCTAGATGTATGTTGTGGTGGCTGTGATACAATGATACATTTGCCTTTTGCAGGGAGGATGTTGGCCCGTATGCCGCTTGTAAGTTTTTAGGTAACACACAATTGTTAGAAAAAATAGTTTAATTTTGCCCCAAGAAAAGCAAAAAGCAGTTTGTTTTTACATGCTTTTAATTTTTAGGTAGTTCACTTTTAGATTCCTACTTTTAGGAAAAGCTAATAAAGCAAATAAATTAAAAGCTTTGTATTGCACAAAAGCATGTGCTTTTTAGCTCTATTTTTATGAGTTAAGTGTTTTATTGTTAGATGAAGCCATCTATTTATTAGAGGCAATTGTAAGTGTTTTCATATCAAACACATTCGAGAGATTGTATTGAGCCGAAGCTCTGACAAGGAAGAAGAAATATATGCACAGAAGTGCTGATCTGAGTTTGCAATAATCTGTTTTATTTGCAATTCTTTATTTTATTTTTGTTAGTTGTTATTTTATGTGCCTAATTTTTACAAATTGGTATCAAAGTGTGAATTTTTTCAGCAAGTTTCTAATTGACAACAGGTTATGGCTTCTATATCCGGTCTGCAGACACCACAATTTACAGGAAAGAATTACGAGTATTGGTCATTAACCATGAAGGCACTATTCAAATCCCAGGATGTGTGGGAAATCGTAGAGAATGGGTACACAGAGCCTGCAAATGCAACAACATATAACGCACTCTCACAGCAAGAGAGAAAGACACTTTGAAGGAATTAAGAAAGAAAGATGGAAAAGCTCTTTTCTTCATTCATCAAGCCATGCATGAAAGCATCCTACCTAGAGTGGTAGCAATTAGTAAAGCACAAATTGTGTGGGAAACTCTCTAAGTTGTGTATCAAGGTAAGGAGAAAGTAAAACCACCAAGCTACAATTACTTCATAGAGATTTTGAAAATATGTCAATGAAAGATTCAGATTCCGTAGAATCATTCTTTACTTTTGTAGTTGGTTTAGTCAATCAAATCAAATCTCATGGTGAAACTATTGAGGACGAAGGATTATTGAAAAATTGCTTAGAAGTTTTCCTGCAAAATTTGATCCTTTGGTAGTTGTTATTGAAGAAACTAAGGATCTAAGTCAGTTTTCAATTGATGAGTTGCATGCATCACTAATAAATCATGAACAAAGGTTGAATAGATCACATGCAGTTGTAGATCAAGCTTTTTCATCACAGGTATCAGGAAATCGTGGAAGAGGAAGAGGAAATTTCAGCCCTAGAGGCAGAGGAAGAAGTTCATCTAGAGGACGTAGCAATAGTGGTCCATCAAACTCAAGTGGAAGAGGACATAGTCAAGAGCACAATCATAATCATTTTTCAAGTCAGAGACAAGATAAATTGCATGTGCAGTGTCACTATTGCAAGAGATATGGGCACTATGCTTTTGAATGCAGGAAAAAGCAATTATCAGAATAAGCAGAATCAAAATCAGGTTGGAAGCTCTACTCCAAGCTCCATGTTTATTGCATGCACAAAGATTGCCGAAGCATCACCTATTGAGTGTAATCTATCCCAAGAGAGTCCTAGTGATGTGTGGTATTTGGATTCTTGCAGTAATAATCACATGTCAGGTAACTTAGATTTATTTTCTAATTTGGATGAGTCAGTAAAGACAAAAGTTACCCTTGGGAATAATAATACAGTGATTGTAAAAGGCAAATGAACAATCAACATTCTAACAAAAAGGGGGAGCAAAAGATTATGCAGGATGTTTATTATGTTGCAGGTTTGAAGCACAATCTTATGAGCATTGGTCAATTGGTACAAAAGGGATACGAAGTTTACATTTTAGATAATGAATGTGTGATCGTGGATAAAGCTCCAAGTACCTGGTGATTGCTAAAGTGAAGATGACAAGCAACAAAATGTTTCCTTTGAAGATTATACCAGCCACATCCGGAGCTCATACTACGATCAGCCGGAGCTAAGGAAATTGAATCAACTTTTCAGTCAGTTGAAAAAGATGAATTGTGGCTATGACATCTCAGGTTTGGTCATTTAAACTTTGGTGGTTTGAATTTATTACACGAAAAAATATGGTGAAAGGTTTGCCTTTGATTCAGAAACCAGATAGAGTTTGTGAAGGTTGTATTTTGGGAAGCAACATAGAGAGTCCTTCCCAGTTGGAAAAACAAGAAGAATAAGTGCACCACTTGAAATTGTTCACTCAAATTTATGTGGACCAATGCAAACAAATTCTATTGGAGGTTGCTCATATTTTATGACATTCATTGATGACTATACAAGGAAGACATGGGTGTACTTTTTGAGAGACAAATCATATGCTTTTGATATATTTCAGCAGTTCAAGGCTTTAGTGGAAAAGCAAAGTGGGTACTACATCAAAGTTCTAAGGACAGACAGAGGAGGTGAGTGTTTCCAATGCTTTTCTGAATTTTTGCAAATATCATGGTATACACAAGCAATTTACTTCCAGGTATACACCACAGCAAAATGGTGTGGCAGAGAGAAAGAATAGAACCATCATGGAGATGGTGAGAAGTATGATGAAGGCAAAGCATCTTTCAAATGAGTATTGGGCAGAAGTAGTAACAATTTTTGTTTACATCATAAACATGTGTCCAACGAAAATTGTTCAAACATGGTTCCTCAACAAGCTTGGACTAAGAGAAAACACAAGTGTTTCTCATTTTAGAGTTTTTGGTTGTGTGGCATACGCACATGTGCCTGATGAGCTAAGGAAGAAGTTAGACAACAAAGGAGAAAAGTGCATATTTGTTGGATATTCAAAGAATACAAAAGCTTACAAGTTGTTCAATCCAATTACTAGAAAGGTCATAATCAGCAGAGATGTACAATTTGTTGAAAATGAGGCATGTGTGATGCCCACACTTTTGACACACAAATACAACAGTCAAAATACCCGTATATTTTTTTTTGACTCTAAATGCTCTCTACACAACACCACATGGGCTCCAATAGATAGACTTAACATCACATAACACACTTACATAAACATGAACCCACTCATAAGATAGGTAACATAGGGTGCACATCAATGTCTTATTCAATGACGTAAACCAGACAATGAACCAATTACAAAAAAACACAAGATAGGCATACTCCACGACATGGCCTTTTCATGGTTTACATATTCATTACATTTAGGTTTCCATTGTATGAACTTGTAGTTTTCAAGAGAATTAAACACATAAGGTTTACAATTTCCTATTTTTCAAACTTCATTTACTTTATTTTGCAGAGCATTAGTCTTTAACGGAGAATGTGTGGATGATTCCTTTCTCCAATTCCATTAGTTATCCATAGGTCATTTGTTAAATAAATTCATTTTAAACAACTACGAGCCTCCCAATATTCATTCTTATGTTAAAGTTTTGTTTCTCAAAATATGTTAAATAAACGTTAAATTTTATCCTCGTTTTGAAAAGGAACTAACAAGAGGTTAACATTCTAGCTTTTCAAGATGTATATTTGATGTTTAAAATCTACATTTGCTAGACAAGAGAACTATCATGAGGTCAAGGAAGGAATTCTTAGGATTTAAGGGTGGTTTTGATTCAAGATACCTCTTCCCATAAACATCCTTCCATCACAGTACCATTATTTTCGTGTTATAGTTGTTATAGTTCAAAACTTGTTTGAATCCATTCAACATTTTCGCATCAAGAAATTTGATTTAGATTTATATATATCTTTTGTTTGCTCGAAAGTTTGATCTCACCAAGAGCAATTCTTATTTATTTTTAACAACATGAAAATGTCTAGTTGATTTATAAGGACTTCAAGTATGACATTACTCCTAACCCAAAATACTCGTTAACTCTTGTACTCTTCACACTTACGACGTACTTTGGTCTCACTATTGACTTTTTTTGAACAATTATAATTCAAATGATACATAATTTACACTTAGGGATTCATGACTACAAGGAGTTATGACACTACACCTAAATACTTACTTCATTGCTCTTAGACCATCAAGTATTAAACGTATAAAACAAGACAACCCAACAACTATATGCTTCTCAAATGCCTTCCAAGGAACAATTTAAATCGTTGTGAGAATATGCATTAGCGTTTCCTCCACCAATAACCTTAAGAGAGGCTTTATGATCTCCTAACTTCAAAAGAATTCTTGGATGGTGGGAAACTACCCCATATGAGAAGCACATGGTAATCCACTACTACATACTAAGGGACACATTTATCTAAGAGGGGACAAAAGGGGTTCAAATGCAAAAGTTATATAATTTTATACGTTTTAAAATCCTTCTAAGGTAATATTTACAATCGTTGGTAACAATACATCATAGCTCCTTGTTCATTAACATCAAGAGAGGTCACTCGATGTATTACACTCTTTTTTACTCGAGGGTTTCTACACCCTACCACAAGATAAAATTAGAGTAATCAAATGTCCCTGTCTTGCAAAGCCTTCGTGTCACTTGAGGTATTCCAAGACTACAATTTATCACTTTCATTTAACACTTAGCTTATAAAGGGTTCCATAAGATTTGGTTCGTTTATTTGAATTCCAATAAAATTATATCACTCCATTGTTGATTTGAATTATCTTAACACGTACACATTTTATGTTTATATTCTCTGATGGGAAACTATGTTTTCCAAATCAATTGCTCTCACATGGATCCATTCACATCCTCTTTCACATCATAAGAAAGATCTATCATGTTGCGAGTAATCCCCACAACATTAAAAGCTATTAACAAGGGTACTTTCTCAAATAACGCCAACCACTTATTGATATGATAGATCTTCCCAACCACTGTTCAATATATTCCCCTTCTAATGTTGTTTAGTCTCTAAAACTACTAAGAGATTTCAAGCTCAACATGTCATCTCGTATGCCACTAAAACGATGTTATGCCTCGCACTAAGGCATTCTTACACACTTTCATACCTATGTGAATGCTCTCAACTAGGTTTCTAGGGAGGATTACACAAACACATACAATACCTCTAAGTCTCTAAGACTACGAAAGATGTTTGGAGCTAGCCTAACTTGGAGCTTACCATAGAGGGTCATTCCATTCAACAAAGGTAAATATTTTGAGTTATATGTTTGTTTTGTCACTTTCCACTCAATATGAAAACAAACACACAAATGTACGTTGATATTTTTATTTGAAGATTAAGTGATTTCCTAAGTCATTGCAACACTAGTAGATAGGTAAAATCACGTCATTTTAAATTACTTGCTAACAATTTTATAACACAATCATATCCAAAAATTTGGCTACAATAAACATTTTAAATGACAAGGTTCCAATTTCATCCTCCTATACTTATTTTGACAATAAAAGAAGGATTCTTCGACATCTTTTCCAAAGTAACATAGTACAATCCACTCCATTAACTTAACATAATATACAATTACAACTAAGAGTAACATTCGTTAAATGGGCAAAAGTACACTACATTCGAAATAGTACATTTTCCTAACACACAACACTATCATATACATCATGGGAATAATGAAAATAATACTTTCTATTTATGACAATATCACTGAAATATTCTAAACAATTACATTGCCTTCAAATAACATGCTATTAAAGACACAAGTGTCATTTTTACTACTCCTTTTTGTTCAAGTACCCTAACCAATGTTGCGTCAGTCCTAGGACTAAGTATGGAAATCCCCTACACTCAAGCATAAATCCACACATTCATCACTTTTAACATTTTCAATTAAATGGGAGAGAGAGAGAGGACAAAGTTCGTTTCTCATGCATTCATGCTTTCACAATCAGTTGCACTTAATATGTTGGTACTAGAGAGAGAGAGAGTAAGGATGAGAGAGAAAGTTAAGAGACAATTTATTTTCCATTCACAATGTCATATCCATTTGCACTTCATGTCCATTATCATTTCATTTCAAACCAATTCACATTTCCCAATTCATTTACGTTTTCAAATCAATCAAGTATCATAGTCATTTCTAGAGAGAGAAGAGGGTGGAGAGAGAAAATCACCATACATTTCAAAATTCAGTTATGCAAGATAAAAGATCGAATAAAATTCTACATAGCATTGCAATGGTATTACGAGGTCACACGCGTGGCTAGAAGTCAAACGAGACTCAAAAGGGGATTCTAGCTAAGGTTGAGGAAACTGACCAAAACATCAAAAGTGCCTACAAATTAGGTCTTGAAGACACTCGGTTTAAGTTTGATCACAAAGTTTGACGATTCCTACTCACTCTCCCATATATAGAGAATTTATCGTGTCTCGACGGAAGTTGATTACGACGAGCATAGCTCAAGTTGCAAGGGAGACTCCGGGGCTAGTTATCATAATTGCGTCAGCAACTCTTGTCGCACACAACGACAAATGGGGCCCCAAAACCCACTTGCAAAACTAGTTTCCGAAGGCGTTTTCAATAGAATGAAAGTGGGTTATGATTCTCTTGTTGGTAGTCTAGAGGTAGGTGGTAGGGGTTTTCAATTTCGCTCAAACTAAGTGGCAACCATAAGACGAAACCAATCGCGTTTTATTAAAATGAACACATCACACAAGTGATTGTTAAGCTAAGTGGCTTAGAAATTCGACTTGCAAGGACGCTAAATAAATTCAAATGACTTGGCTAAGTAACCCCATGGTGTCCCACGTTACTAGGGGTCATGCTAGGAGTTTCGGGTTTGCGGTATACTTGGGTGTGGCGCTCCATGCGCGTGACTTTCAAGATCAGAGTTTTTTTTGATGTTTTGAGAGTTCACGTCAAGGAAATATTTTGTCATTTGTTGGAATTATTCTCCTATCATTCAACATTTAATTTTGAAAAAATTGGAAATGATGAAGTGAAATTTAATGCAAGCGAAAAGGGGAAAACCATACCTTTTTCATGAAACTCAAAATCATCGCAATCACTGATGTCCTAAAGGCCGCTTCTCTCTCTAGAATTATATCAAACAGTTAACATGCTTGCTTTGAAAGCTTCCTTTTTCCTTTAGTCAAAATCTCTAAAACCACTCCAACAAAACCATAGGAACGGGCAACACTCCCAAAAGAGCATGACGCAATGAGAATAACCAAGCAAAATCTGCATGTTCAATAGAATGGCCCACATTGAACTCAAGATTATCTACAAATCTCCAATCCGAACCGAGAATGGGCTTGACATCGAAGAGTGGGCTACATCATCATTTTTTTTGGCACCTTGATAGCCACCTTCATAAAGCATCTGGTAATATTCCTTTAAACGCAACATTGGTCGTCCCTTCCCTACTTTGTTCTAAACCCCTCGATGTATTCTTGAATCACTTTCAATGTAAATTCCTTTCTAACTTTGAGGCCATTCTCGAGTTTAGTTGCTCTAGTTTTTGAAGTGGAAGGTAAGTGCTTGCAACCAACATAGATATGTGAATAACTAGTAAGAGGAGATATGATAAGATAAGATAAGATAAATATATTAATGTCCAATGAATGACCACAGTAGAGATCAATGGGACTGCAGTCAAACAATATACAAAGTGCAAGCGAGGAAGACTCGAAATGAGTTCCCGAGAACAGAAGAAAGAATAAGAGAAGAACAAGCAAAAACCCCAAAAAACAAAACCCCCACAGACAGGGGCAATGAAACAGATGGGGAAGGAAAGCAGAGAAGAGAATGAAGGGGGATTGATAAGGAGCCGTCTACTTAGAAATGGTAGTCACAACCCTCCTAACATTCAAAGCTGGCTCCTCGAAGAGGGGGGCAAGGCCCCCTCCCCCGTAGAGATCTAAGACTAGAACGACGGCCAGGGAGGCGAGTAGATCTGGATTGCCCTCTGAGACGTGTATGTTGCCGAGCCGGCTGGTGGCCACTGGGGGAGCTGTGAAGGTCTAGCCGGGAACGAACTGATCTATGCCTCAGTGAATGGATCGAGTGGCTCTATCGTTTGGTACCACTCACTGCAGGTAGAACCGGAAAGAAAGATGTAATCTGTCTCGTGGAAATGACTCTCGGAGGTGGGTGAAGAATCTGGTCCCGGAGCTCTAGAGACTCACGGATATAGAGGGCAAGGCACCACCGGTCAATGTATTCAAAGAAAACCGGGAGGGTCTCGAACCCTCTCAAGAGATAATGATTGTCCCCTAATCTCATAGTATATGGGGCAGCGGAAGATGAAATGGTCCTCAGTCTCAACCTCCTGGAGGCTACAGAGCCTGCAAAGTCTGTCATCGTGGTCAATATGATGATCCGTCTCACAACGCAATCTGTGGGAGCCCACCCGAAACTAACCCAGGGGTATGCGGAGGGCATGCATCCAATGGCGAAAAGTGTTACAGGAGCCGGTGATGAGTCCGTCACTGATCTCAAGAAAATGCTCTGCATAAAAGGCCATCTTAGGACGCAAGCCGCCATGGGGGTTCACCCAAGTAGTCTGAATAAAGCACCTGTAAATATCCTCTCTGATGGACCTATTCAACACCTGCTTGGTGGGTAGAAGGTGACTGGGAGCATTCAGGGAATAATGAAAGGGGGAAGATGATCAATCTGAATACCAACAGAATCCAACAAAGCCGAAGTATCGGAGAACCAACAACGACCCATATCCTGAGCAATACTCATAGAGGAACAATAAGCGAGATACGGGTACCTATTCCGCTCATCGGAGAAATCCCCAAACCTCCTGACGCGGTGGATGAAGGCCGAAATGTCAAAAATGGTCTCCAGACGGAAAGGTGCAGGGCCAAATCGGCTAAAATAATCAACTGAGGAACCGTCTGCTTGCATCTGATGAAGCGGCGAAGGAGGAGAGTCTGCACTCTCTCAGTTGACGCCCAATCCGTAGCTAAAAGGGAGGGCCCCAAACAACAAACCCATAGAGAACAGTGGGTCGATGAGAGAGACCATGAGAGACATCTTAGAGGAAATGTCTTGAAAGTGGTGTCGAAAACATTGTCACTCAAGAATGGCAAGAGACCCATAACCTTTGTTCACACGCGGCTAAAGGGCATGCCTCATACTAAATCTAGGTCCTAAGAACTGGACACCCAAATAAGTATATGTATTGGTGATTTCAACCTCCTGTCCCCTGAAAAAGAAATGGAGGTGAGAAGTCTTCAACCCGTTGAAGACCATGACCTTGGTCTTACCAAGATTGATCCAAATGCTTTGGAGATCACAAAATAGAGCAAGTGCGTCAAGTTGTCTCTGAAGCCCCTCAAGAGAAGAGGCAAGTAAAACAATATCATCGCGACAGGAGAATAGAAATCAAAACATGGTGAAGAAGGCATCCATTCCCTTCCTGAATATGATCTCGA
This sequence comes from Taxus wallichiana var. yunnanensis, assembly GCA_018340775.1. Classification (NCBI taxonomy): domain Eukaryota; kingdom Viridiplantae; phylum Streptophyta; class Pinopsida; order Cupressales; family Taxaceae; genus Taxus; species Taxus wallichiana. Next base: position 381,405,200 of record CM031235.1, on the reverse strand, counting down.
AGAAAAGATTCTAATTCATCAATGTAGATACCGAAGAGAGTAGGGGATAGGGGGCAACCCTGTTTAATCCCAATGGTACTCCTGATGAAGTCCGACATCCCAAAAATAGTTCAAAGGCAACCAAGGATAGACTCATAGAGACGCATGATGGCAACAATAAGAATCTCAGAAATACCGATGTCCCTAAGCCTCTAAAAGAGAGCCATGCGAGGTACTGAGTCAAAGGCTTTCCGAAAGTCCACAAAGCAACAGTAGACCTTCGAAGAGCGGTGGCGGGCCTCCTCAATAATAGCCCGAAGGGTGAAGATGTGGTCAATAGTGTGATACCCAGGTCGAAAACCAGCCTGACCTCTAGCTCTGAGTTGTCTCTGCTCCAAATCATCAGACAACAACCTGTGGAGGACCGTGGCATAAAGTTTGGAGAAAGAGTGGCCCACCATAATAGTCCTGTAGTTATTCGGATCAGAAGTCGTTCCCGCTTTGTAGATCGGGTGAATGACATGATGAGACCAAGTAGGTGGGAAACCTCAGCGGACCACCTGGTTGAAGAGATCAATCAAATAAACACCAATTGCCTCAGAACCCTGCTTGAAGAATTCAACCTGGAAGCCCTCTTCATCACCACCTTGCCACTGTTCAAGGACCTGATTGCCTCTTTGATATTCCTGTATGTGAAAAGATTACCGGGAGGAGGATTTCCAATCTGGATAGACTGCTGCCCCGGGATATCATAAAGGGTAGAGGTGTGGGAGAATATGGAGGTAGGATCGATCACCATGGAGGAGGGGGGGGGTGGGGAAAGACAGTACGCCAGAAAGACCGGGGATTAGACCGGAGGGAGGTAGAAAGGGTATGCTTGCGGTGGGAAATGAAGGATCGCTTCTTACGGCAAAGAAGGCACCGGTAGGTAGTCCTAAGAGTGGGGAAGGAGGGAAGAGCATGGGTAAAGGCATGACGAAGGTGACGGTGAAGGGATTTGCACCGGTCGAGGGATTTGCTGGAAAAGATCCATAAGATAATAGAACCAACGCCTACCAAACCAAGAACCTCATGAATCCATACTTGTAATGTGGGCAACCAAAAAAAAAAAAAACCATGTAAGCTTATAGATCAAACATTGTTGAATGGACCGAGGAAGGACAGACAAAGGGTTTCACACGAAGGAGAGAGTGACATAGGCAAATCTTACAAGGCATACGTGGGATAATAGGAAGGGCACTTCCAATGTCTTAATAAATACAACTACTCGAAATAAAATAAAAAGAGCAAGAAAAAGCGAACTAGTAGGCATCGTTTACAACGAGAATGGTGCTTCCAAGGTTACATTGCATGCATCATATGTGCATATAAGTAGAAGAAACAAAAATCAATACAACTACGCCTGCATGAAGCACCAACTATACCTAAATCTCCTTCTTCCACAGCTTAAGTGCAGACAGTAGGTTTGCTTCCCTCTCGAGACATTAAATCGCTTCACAAAAAAAAAATGGATACCGCTTCACAACAAAATTGGATACGATTCGATCAATCAATTCATGCATAGTAAAATGAGGAGAGAATCTGGTTTAGATTTCTCTAAGTGTGCAAGAAAGATTTAACCCATAAAATAATGATTCAAGGATGGCTATTAGTTGTAGCTCAGTTTAGCACAGTTCCACGTAACCTTTTGTTTGCTTTTTTTTTTTTGGAGAGTCTCCAACTCTGCTCTTGCTGAAACTATCTAATCACTGCTAAATTTACCACGTTAACTTGGCTTCACATGATTAACGCCTCTAAATTTGAGATAAAGTGCTTTTTTATTATGCAGTGAAAGTGACAAGTCAGAAAAGGAATTTAGGATGTGTCTTTCTCGACGACCGCTGCTTTACTGACAACCCTTTTTTTGGGGCGGCGGGAAGGCACTACAACATGGATGGAAGTATTGAGAAAACAATCAGTGTAGCAGCAACTATTCCTCATGATGATATGGCAGATGAAAGCATAGAGCAACAAGGTATTGTATCTTCTTCGAATCTTGGACATGCACCACAAGTTGTAGCACAAGCTACACCTCCATCTACATCTAGGAGATCTCCAAGATTTCAGTCATCTTCAACCATGCAAGAGACACCACAAAGAACACCGAAGCTACTCCTTTAGTACAAAACAATCCATCATTAGATAGCCCTTTGCAGCGGAAAACAAGGAGTCTTAGTGAGATTTATAATGTTGATACAACTAATGCTTTTTCAGTTTTTGCATTGTTTTCTCAAGCTGCAGATCCAATATACTTTGAAGAGGCTATAAACAATGAAGTTTGGGTTCAAGCCATGGATGATGAGATAGACACCATAGAGAAGAATCAGACATGGGAATTGGTAGATCTTCCAAAAGGAAAGGACGTGATAGGAGTGAAGTGGGTCTATAAGACCAAATATACTATTGATGGTAAAGTATAGAAACATAAAGCAAGGTTGGTTGCGAGGTTTTTCACAAAGAATATGGAGTAGATTACAACGAGACGTTTGCACCTGTAGCACATTTGGACACGATAAGAATGGTTTTAGCCATAGATGGAATACTCGCCAAAAACTCGGCGAGTTTAGAAAAACTCGCCAAAAATTATGCTAAACGAGTAACTCGCAGGAAAACTCGCCAAAAATGCAAAAAAAAAACTCGCCGAGTATAGTTGGAATACTCGCCAGAAACTCGCCAAAAACTCGCCACAAACTCGCCAAAAACTCGCCAAAGACAGCATTTCTTTCCTTTTTTGGATTTTTGGTGAAGAAAACACAAGTATAGAAAAAAATTTGCCATTTTTGGAAAGGGTCCGGGAAGATGTAGCAGCAAAAACTTGCATGTGCCATAACTTTCATTCTGTGGCTCCGTTTCAGGTGTCGTTTTCTCTAAAAGTGCATATTTTCTCGAGCTCCACGCAGTGATGGCAATATTTTTCTTATTTTCATAAAATCCATTTTTGCACCTTTTTGGACCAAGCAACTTCTTACGATCTTCCAAAGAATCATGAGCTTTGATTGCCTGTAGACAGATTAGTAATTAAAAATATTGGGTAGCTTTCCAAAACTCGGCGAGTACTCGCCAAAACTCGACAAGTATTCTCCCGTGCTCGGACTAATCACACGAAGAAGCGCAACAAGTTGACTCAAAAAAGGCTCAACAACTTGGTTTTTGTGCAATACAATCTCCGGTTTCGCACAAAAAAAGTTGAGGCGACATCAGTGGAGCTCATTGATTTGGATGAGATAGATCCATACCGTGAGTGGCCTGGGCAAGAAGAGGAAAACCCTACGTTCACAATGCAGACGAGATTGCTTCTTTCGAGAGGGAGGCTATGGAGGGAGAAGCACTAGCGAGGACTCCGAGGAGATATTGGGTGGATGACATCTTTGGAGGTGATCTCCAACATGCGCGAGAGGAGCCACCAAAGCACCATCATCTAGTTCCATGATCGAGCAGATTCGCAGCCTTTCAGGAGGAGCGTGGAGACGCAGCCGAGTGTGGGGACTAGTATCAGCCGGTTGTCGTATTCGCATGATGATGCGATTTTGTATTGTATTTGTATTCAAATCTAATAGAAAACACTTCTCCAACATTTTATGGGCTCATTTGATACATTTTGTAGCTATGTGTTGCTTAAAATTTATGTTTTTTAAAGAAATTTGAGTATTTTTTAAGTTGTCGAGTATTCCTGAGTATTGGCCGAATATTGCCGAGTTTTTGGCGAGTTTTTTTTTTGGGGTCAGCGAGTTTTGGTTTTGGCGAGTTTTCCTACTATGGTTTTAGCAATTGCAGCTCAAAACAAATGGCCTATTTATCATATGGATGTAAAATCAGCATTCTTGAATGGTTTTCTTGAAGAAGTTTATGTGAATCAACCAGAAGGTTATGAGATTGAAGGTCATGAAGGAAAGGTATACAGGTTGAAAAAATGCTCTATGGTCTCAAGCAAGCACCTAGAGCTTGGTACAACAGGATTGATTCTTATTTGATACAGAATGGTTTCAGTAGGAGTAGCAGTGAGCCTACCTTATACATCAAGATCAATGAGCAAGGTAAAATTTTGATTGTTTGTTTATATGTGGATGATTTAATCATCACTGGAAATCTATCTATAGATTCATTCAAATCAACTATGAAGAAAGAATTTGAGATGACAGATCTAGGCCTCATGCACTATTTTTTGGGCATTGAAGTTCAACAATTAGAAGTTGGAGTTTTTATTTCACAAGCAAGGTATGTTAATGATGTTTTGAAGAGATTTAACATGTTGAATTGCAAGCCAACGCCAACACCTGTTGTAGTAGGTTTGAAGTTAAGCAAAGATGACAGTGGATCATTTGTAGATCCAACATTGTTCAAAAGACTAGTTGGAAGTCTCATGTATTTGACGGCCACAAGGCCGGATATTATGTATGGTGTGAGCCTCATCTCAAGGTTCATGGAATCTCCAAAAGATTCACATTGGCAAGCTAGAAAAAGGATTTTGAGGTATGTATGTGGAACTAAGAATCATGGAATTTTGTATTCAACATCAGATGAGTTCAAACTCATAGGTTACACAAACAGTGACAGTGCAAGAAGTATTGATGACAGAAAGAGCACATCCGGCTATGCTTTTCACTTTGGAACAGGTGTAGTTTCATGGGCATCGAAGAAGCAACCCATAGTCACACTATCTTCAGCAGAAGCAGAGTATGTAGTAGCAACAGAGCAGCATGTCAAGCTGTTTGGATGAGAAGAGTGTTGAAAGATTTGAGGCAGAATCAAGAGGATGCTACACAAATTTTTGTGACAACAATTCAGCAATAACATTGTCCAAAAATCATGTTTTTCACAAGAGGAGCAAACACATAGACACGAGGTATCACTTCATTAGGGAGTTGGTTAACAATAAGGAAATTTGTCTTGAATTTTGCAGATCCGAAGATCAATTTGCTGATATCTTTACAAAAGCTTTGGGAAATGAAGTTTTTGAGTATTTGAGAAGTTTGGGAGTTTGTGATCAGGAATATGTCAGATCTGGAAGTGCACACTCAACTCCAGAAGAATAAAAGTTTGAAGGTCAAAATTAAGGGGGAGTGTTAGAAAAAACAGTTTAATTTTGCCTAAGAAAAGCAAAAAACAGTTTGTTTTTTACATGCTTTTAATTTTTAGGTAGTTCGCTTTTAGATTCCTACTTTTAGGAAAAGCTAATAAAGCAAATAAATCAAAAGCTTTGTATTGCACAAAAGCATGTGCTTTTTAGCTCTATTTTTATGAGTTGAGTGTTTTATTGTTAGATGAAGCCATCTATTTATTAGAGGCAATTGTAAGTGTTTTCATATCAAACACATTCAGAGATTGTATTGAGCCGAAGCTCTAACAAGGAAGAAAAAATATATGCACAGAAGTGCTGATCTGAATTTGCAATAATCTGTTTTATTTGCAATTCTCTATTTTATTTCTGTTAGTTATTTTATGTGCCTAATTTCTACAACAATGGATCATTAACTACTGGCTGCTACAACAGGGTTTTAGAATAGGAGACGCAATTGCTGATGCTGCAACCATCGACATTATCAATGAAACGATTTCAAAAGCAAAGAATGAAGTCAAACAACTTATTAAGGCTGCTCAGGATAAGCAGTTGGAGGCAGAACCTGGTCTAACGATGATGGAGTCTTTTGAAACCAGGGTCAATCAGGTATACACAAACCTTTTACCATCCTTCTCTTGTTCATGTTTGTAATTTGCTGCCTCTTACTAATGTGTCTTCTATTTTGCCTCTTACTAACATGTCTTCTATTTCGCTGTGTAGGTTTTAAACAAGGCTCGTGATGATGCAGGAAGTAGTGTACAAAAAAGTTTATCTGAGAGTAATAATTTGAAGGCTATGGTTACTGCTGGGTCAAAAGGCAGTTTCGTTAACATATCACAAATGACTGCTTGTGTGGGACAGCAAAATGTAGAGGGGAAGCGAATTCCCTATGGATTTGATGGAAGAACCCTACCACATTTCACAAAGGATGATAAAGGTCCAGAAAGTCGAGGCTTTGTGGAGAATTCTTATCTGCGTGGTTCGACTCCACAGGAATTTTGTTTCCATGCAATGGGAGGTTGAAAAGGTTTGATAGATACTGCTGTGAAAACATCAGAAACAGGTTATATACAGCGTCGTCTTGTGAAGGCTATGGAGGATATTATGGTTAAATACGATGGAACTGTCAGGAATTCACTTGGTGATGTCATTCAGTTTCTGTATGGTGAGGATGGTATTGATGCTGTTTGGATTGAGTCACAGAAACTCGATTCTCTGAAGATGAATAAAAAGAGTTTGAAAATGTTTATAAATTTGAGATTGATCAAGAAAATTGGAATCCTAGTTACATGTTACCAGAACAAGTAGATGATTTGAAAACCATTAGAGAGTTCCAGAAAGTTCTTGATGCAGAATTTCAGAAATTGGAGTCAGATAGATGGCATCTACGCACAGAGATTGCTCCCAGTGGTGATAATTCTTGGCCTTTGCCTGTAAATCTAAAGAGGCTCATCTGGAATGCCCAGAAGACATTCAAAATTGATCCAAGGAAACCATCAGATATGTTTCTAATGGAGATTGTAGAAGCAATTGATAAGCTTCAGGAAAGATTAAAGGTGGTTTCTGGTGACGACCTCATGAGTATCGAGGCACAGAAGAATGCCACTCTTTTTCAATATTTTACTTCGCAGTACATTTGCCAGTAAACGTGTATTGAAGGAGTACTCCCTTATGAAGAAAGCATTTGAGTGGGTAGTTGGTGAGATTGAATCTCGTTTCCTGCAGGCTCTAGTAGCCCCAGGGGAAATGATTGGATGTGTTGCAGCACAGTCTATTGGTGAACCAGCTAACCAAATGACATTGAATACTTTCCATTATGCTGGTGTTAGTGCTAAGAATGTTACTCTAGGTGTCCCCCGACTGAGGAAAATTATTAATGTGGCAAAGAAAATAAAAACACCATCTCTTTCAGTGCATCTAAAGCCTGAGGTCAGCAAGACAAAAGAAAGAGCAAAAAGTGTCCAATGTGCTTTAGAGTACACAACCTTGCAAAGTGTGACAGAGGCTGCTGAAGTATGGTATGATCCAGATCCAATGAGCACTATTATAGAGGAAGATGTTGACTTTGTTAGATCATACTATGAAAAGCCAGACGAGGATATTGTACCTGAAAAAATATCTCCATGGCTGTTGCGTATTGAATTGAACAGAGAGATGATGGTGGCTAAGAAGCTCAGTATGGTAGACATTGCAGAAAAAATCAACTTTGAGTTTGATGGTGGCTTGACGTGCATTTTTAATGATGATAATGCAGAAAAACTTATTCTGCGCATCCGTATTATGAATGAAGAGGTTCCTATAGGGGTAGCGTAAGACCAAAATTCTGAAGATGATGTCTTCCTAAAGAAGATTGAGAGTAACATGCTTACAGAAATGGCTCTTCGTGGCATCCCAGATATCAATAAAGTGTTTATAAAGGCTGGAAAAATTAACAAGTTTGATGAGAATGAAGGATTCAAGACTGAGACAGAATGGATGCTGGATACAGAAGGGGTCAATATGTTAGCTGTAATGTGCCATGAATATGTTGATGCTACAAGGACAAGGAGTAATCATTTGATTGAAGTCATTGAGGTGCTTAGAATAGAGGCTGTGAGGAAATCTCTTATAGATTGACTTTGTGTTGTGATATCTTTTGATGGGTCATATGTGAACTACAGGCATTTAGCAATTCTGTGTGATACAATGACATATCGAGGCCATTTAATGGCCATTACTAGACATGGTATCAACCGTAACAACACAGGGCCGATGATGCGTTGCTCATTTGAGTAAACTGTTGATATTCTCTTGGATGCCGCTATTTTTTCTGAAGCAGATCCTTTGAGGGGTGTCACAGAGAACATCATGCTTGGCCAGTTGGCTCCTATTGGTACAGGGGATTGCGCCTTGTATTTAAATGATCAAATGCTATAGCAGGCAATTGAAGTCCAACTACCCAGCTATATGGAAGGCATGGAAGATTTTGACAAGATACCATTTGAGCTCCTATAACAGGTACACCACCTCATGATGCAATGATGTCTCCAAGCTATTTGCTCAGTCCAAGTCTTCGTAGCTCACCAATTACTAAGGCACAGTTTTCTACTTATGTTGGCGGGATGGCCTCTACACATTCGCATCCTAGCTACCCCTTGTCACGTTGCTATAGCCCACCATCTCCAAGCGACAGCCCCACTTCTCAAGGATATGATCCTGCATCCCCTGGCTATGGTGACACATCCCCAAGCTACAGCACTGCATATCAAGGATATAGTCCTACTTCACCCCCATACAGTCCAATTTATTATGGATCTAGTCCTACTTATTCTCCCACTTCACCACCCTACGAACCTATGTCCCCAAGCTACAGCCCCACTTCCCTGACATATAGTGCCACTTCTCCAACATACAGCCTCACTTCCCTGGCGTACAGTCCCACTTCACCTGCATACTTTGCCACTTCTCCGACATACAGTCCACTTCCCCTGCATACAGTCTCACTTCTCCAACATACAGTCCCTCTTCCCCTCCATACAGCTCCACTTCTCCAACATACAGTCTCACTTCACCTGCATACAGCCCCACCTCTCCAACATACAGTCTCGCTTCCCCTCCATACAGCCAAACTTCTCCGACTTGCAGCCCCATTTCACCTGCATACATGGCCCCACTTCTCCGACTTGCAACTCCACTTCCCCTTCCCCTGCATACAGCCTCACCTCTCCCATATATAGCCCCAGTTCCCCAACTTACAGTGACACTTCTCCTACATACAGCCCTACTTCTCCGTCATACAGCCCCACTTTTGTGGTATAGTCCATCATCACCTTGTATTTGATGGAATAGTCTGCAACCAAGCTAGAGGTGACTGTGAACCAAATGGGAACTTTGGTGGTCTAGACACATTCGATGGAGGTGACAGAAGACACTGGGTATTTATGTTTGTGGTGTGGACACATTGTACGACCTGATATTGATGGGTGGCTTCATTGCCAATAACTGTAAATATTATGAGTTTTATTGAGTAAAAAAATGTTTTCCTACCAAAATAAAACAGTTCTATTTTTTTAAATGTACGTGCATGATATTTAATTAAAGCTAAAAGATTTTCTCAGAGGGCGTGCTAATGTCTATTCCAATTTCCGGTTTATGGTTGATTTCTTGCCTGTTGTAATCATCCTATTTTTTTTTTTAATTTAGAATTACTAGGCCCTCTACAACCCTCCTTTGCCTTAAAAAAATAAAAAACAATAAAATAAAAAATATAAAGCTAAAAAGAATAAATAATTAATTATTAAAATTATATATAATATTAGTGGGAAAATAACACAATTTAAAATGTCTAAATCATTACTCTTCTAAACCATTAGGACAAATACGAATGGTGTTCTTTTTTTCTAATAATCTCATATTTTAAGATATATTAGATGTAATCTCATATTTTTAATTTTAATATTTCTAGATATATTAGAGGTTGAACTCTTTGTTTTTTTGAAATAGTGTAAATTTTTGTCATCTATTTAATGTGAGTAAGTTTCTCTTTCAAAGTGAGTGTTGCATATTGTATAAATGGAAAGTAGAGTTTTTTTCCATTTAGACATTGACATTTTTGCCCATGTTACTTTGAGAACATATAGTGGAATCCAGGAACAATTCTAGGCCCATCCACTTGACATCTATTATCGGTATTTAAAGGGATTTGTACCTTCATGGATGGCTAGGCAACACCTTTTACACCATCATCCTCATCGTTGGACTACAACCTTTTCGACTAACAATTCATCACAACTAATCACATATTTAATTAATTGAGACTTAATTATATTTTCCAAATTTGGATCAATACATGAGAAAGGGGTTAGACTCATAACTTTTTATAATGTAATTGATAGCATTGTTGTATTGATGCTCTTAACTTTAGTATGTTGTGCCACTCCACCAACACCACATTGCAAAATGGTAAAAAATGGGGTGTAGATTTAGGGGTTTAACTCAATAACACCTCTTTTGGGGAACAAATCTAAAACAACCTATCTGACAACATCGGTTACTTCAATAAACTCTTCAAATGAATGTGTTGCAAAGCGTTGCATATTTCATAGGCACACAATTGTATTTTGGTTGTCTACCATATGGATATCTTCAAGATGAGACCATTACCCCTTATGAGTAGATGTTTCTATTGTCACATTTGAATTAGAATGTGTACCATCCACTTGAATGTGACCATTGTTAATTAAATATTCAATCTTGGGCTTCAAATTGATATATTGATTTATAAAATGCCCTTTTAAGTCTACGATAATCACAATATGAATTGCCATCAAATTATTTGGGCAATGGTCTTAACGTGCCAAACTCCTTTGTTGGCGGTAAGTAACTTCTTCAAGACATTTTATGGGCTTCTACTCAATCTTATAAATTTCCTTAGCTCATTTTGAGGAAACAAAAACTTCTTATTTGATTTCTCTATAACATTGACCATGTTTATGGCATCGTTATTCTTATGTTGAAATATATGTTGATTGTTTATAGTCTTGGAACTTGGTTTATTTTGAAATTTTGCACCAATTAGAGCATTGCATCACGGTTAAGCATAATTGCCTCTAAAATCTCGTCTTGAATGGCCTTAAGTGTCTAATTTTTTTAATGAAAGGATTAATAAGTGTTGAAAACTATTGTCTTTGAGAATTGGTAGTGGTTATTGATAAAAATACTCTAGAGCTCACTATCATGTGGTTGATAACTCATCTTAATGACCATGGTCTTGAACCTAAGTATACACTCATTAATTTTCTCATTGAATGCTTTCCTAAGTTCAGATTATTCAAAAATATTATTTTCCTATCAACATTTATTTGGAAGTGAGCAAAGAAATCATCAATTAGAGATGCAAACAATATGTATGGGCCCACATGACAAGGAATAAAACCAATCAAGTGCACATTCCGTCAAGCTTCGAAATACCTTAGTTTGTAATTTATTATTGTAAACAATGTCTAAGCAAAAAGCGTGAAATGATCTAACATGTTGATTAAGGTCTCCTTTTCCATTGAATAATGAAAACTTAGTCCCAATGAAACCACTTGGAAAAGGGTGGTAAGCAAGTATCTCATGTGCAAAAGGGTTTACAAGTAGACAAGATTTGAGAATGCACAAAATGAATTCAAACATTTGAGTAATCACATTATGAGAAGGAAGACAATAAATAAAGTCATTTGTATTATTGTTCAACATAACATCTTGAGAAGAATAAAGAGGAGGGAGATCTTGACAAGTAAATTCTTTACGCCATTCATAATTCTAGAGATATTAGCAAGATTTTGTATAGTATATTTGTTAATAATATAAATGAAATCCTCTTTATTGTTGTCTAAAATTCAACCTCATAATCACAATTTTTATCGTTTGCATTCTAATAACCATCTTGAGGATCGATAACATTCATAGAAGAATCGGTGATGTCTAAATGATTACAAACATCTAAATCCATAGTATCCCTTTTGTTAGGGATTCTCACGCTCTAGAAAGGAATCAATAGGTTGTTTGTGTACATCTACATCCAAATCCATATTTCTTTAGCATACTTTATAGAGGATTGATACCTTTTCCTTATGAATTAGTCCTCTCATATCGAAATTTGACATTCCATTATTATGCGAGGTTTGAAAAATAACACCTAAAGGGTCAACCATTATAAATAAACTAAAATAAATCAATAAAACATATGAATAATTGAATGCAATTAAAAATAAAAATTAAGAACATTAATCAATGAAGAACTATAACTAATGAAAGACGAACTACGCAGTTAATAGATAAAGGTGTGGGTTCTCGCATGTGTAAAGGAAGCATAATAATGTAAGTACACAAATAAGCGATATATTTTATTTAATCTTTTTTTTTCTTTACATAGGAATTGGTTGCGTCTCATTCATTATGTCAAAAGTGAGCAAGAGTTGTGCTCGGTGGCACACACCTTCATGTTTCACCCATAGACAAGGTTAGTAGTTAAGGTGGATTATGGTGAGAAAACACTATAACCCTTGTCTCTCCTTGGTAAACTTAGCCTAGGGTGAGTGATACCCCTAAGGGTATAAGTTTTGAATTGCACACCTCATGCTTTGCAAGAACTCGACGAATGTTAATTTGTTTACCAATATAAAAATGAATAGTGGGGACAAGAGAGGAAGAAGATTCACCATAAAAAATAATAAAGAACAATAGTAAAATACATATGTGATACTTGATGTAACCCCTTTCATATATTAATATTTTGAAGACGCCACTAAATAGTTAACTATGATACATTTTACCTCGAAGTTATAGGGGCATGAAGGGTTGAATGAAAAGGCATGGACATGAAGATGGAATAAAAATGGAGGGACTGTGTTGGTGGAGATGGAGAGACGATGAGACAAGGAGATGTGGGCAAGAGGAGTGGGTGTTGGATACGAAGCAATAGGGGGAAGATGGATGAGCTATGTGAGATGGACACTAAGAAGGAAAATGGATGGTGGAAGATGCAACAAGTGCGTAGGAAGGGATGCAAATATAGAAATAAATGGTTGGTAATAAACACAATTAAACAAGACACCAAAATGTAGATATAGAAAGTGGTTTAACATTAAAAATGTATTGTAATTAACGACATACATTACAATTCATATATAAGCAAATATAACCAATAAATTAAAATATAATTGCACATTCCAATTTCGGAGTAATACATGAGAAAGGGGTTAAATCTTTTCTATTTTTAGTGTGATTGGCCTTTATGTTGGCTTGATGTTCCTATGATTAGTTTGCAACTCCACTCCACCAACAAAACATTAAAAAACAATAAAAATTTGCGGATTTAGGGTTTTGTCTCAATCAAAACCCCTAGGAAAAATAAGTCTTGAAAACAACATACAATGTAATTCAATAGGTAATAGTGAAATGCAAGTATCCAACTTTTATTCTCTTAGTGGATCACAACAAGTAGTAAATGTGAATAAATGCATGTAGATGATAAAATGAATTCTTTATAGATTTTCTCTTGTGTAAATGAACTATTATTCCTCTTTCATAGAAGTGACATTTGAAGCTAAATTTAAAAATATGCACAACCATGCCGACTTCCAAGGGTTAGATATTGAAAGAGGGAAAGTGATAAATATTGTGGGCTTGTTAATAAGTTCACATAGATTACAACCGAGAGTACACACAAATTTAGTCATATTCATGACATTTTAGCTACTCAAAAGGGGGAATTGAGAAACAAATTTTTAGATAAATTTATTCAAGCATGTTATTACACATGAGAAAATTCTATGGGATTCTATGTTCAAGATTTATTAAGCTACCAAAAAGGCTATAGAGTTAGCAAGACCTCAAAAAATGTTTTACTATGGCATTCTATGCTACTAGTAAGGTTATTGAATTATTAAGATTTCAAAAAATGAGCATTCTACACTACCGACAAGGCTATTGAACTAGAATTTTTCAGCAAAGTGTTATTATATGACATTCTTTGCTAATAAAAAAAAGGATATTGAGTTAGTAAGACTTAAATAAATTGACATGTTATGCTACATGAAAGGCTATAAAGTTAGTAAGAATCTATCATCACGTACCACACTTTATGTTTATTAATATGTAGTGATATCCCTTGGCCTCAAAACCCCAAAAATGGTCATCTATGACACTCAACGCTACTATAAAGGATATTAAGTTAGCAATATTTCAACATTCAACATTCAACGAATTGGGGCATAGTTTGACATGACCGTCAAGTGTATTCATTCTTTTGCAATTTTCATGTTATTACAATTTTCAAATACGAAAATTTAAATTATTGTCAACTTCAAATTACATATATTTATCGAGTGTTGATCTACATGTCCTTTCCAAGAGTTTGCAAGTCTTTCATGTGGATTGAAAAATCCATTCAAAATTTTTAGACAACCATTCCTACGATCAAGATTCTCAAGGTTTAGTTTTACTTTTCGTTTTATTCAAACATTTTCAATACTAGATTAAAATGGGGAAATTTGTAGTACCTTAAATTTGGTCCAAACACTTGGAAATAGAATTTTTGTAGTTATCTTAATACATATCCCACTTACACATAATTGGCCAATTTAAGGTATCTCTTTTCTCTTCCCACAATCTCTAAACCACTAGGCGAAATCCATTCTTTAATTCAGCTTATCAAAACTCACCTAGTATACCATTAAACATATGTATGACATCTCCATGTCTCGATCTTAAATTTTTGTCACTCCCAAGATAGATGTGTATATCCTAGAAAATGCCATACTTGGTATCATCTAGGTTCCATGAACCCATCCTCTTGTTGTCTAACTGTCATCATCAAAAAGGTAACTTGGTTTAGTCGGCCCAAGTGAGATTGTAGGGTTGGTTGAGTAGGAAAACTAATGAAAGGTTACCTTATAAACATGCCATAACTTAATATGGGCACTTGGCATATATCTAGGAACTCTCTAAGAAGGTAAAAAAGTACAAAAACATCTTATTATTACAACAAATCATCACAACAACAAGATAAAAATCTAAATTCATCTAAGTGCTGCCCTAGAACAGAAAAGTTGAGCTTAATTATAAAGTGCAAGGTCTAAAGAACATATTTCAAAGTGTAAGGGTCAAATCAAGGTCCCATTATCTATTGTATATTGTGTTCCATATCATCATAGGATTTGGATAGCTACATGTGCATTTATCAATCTTCAAAGTACCGGTATGTAGGAAACACTCATCACATCAATGAAGGTGTGGTAAAGTTGTCCAACTTGTTGGAGATCAATCCAAATCCTTGGATTGAGCTAGTATTTTTCAATTATTCCTATGTATTTAATTGGTTATGTATGTTTTATATTGTTCCTTGTGCCTTGAAGATCAGTATGAGTCAAGAAGAGGCATCAGTTTGTAATAGGTTTCATGCCTTAGCCAAATAAATGAGAAGATTCGAAAAAAAATGTCGAGGGACTGGTTTAATGGTCTGGTTATTCAAAGTAAAAGATTCGAAGATGGGTGATGGGGACTATGTCTATATATTTCATAAGAACATGCAAATCAACACCAAAATTATCTAATTTTCTCCAAAAGCCGAAGCTCGAAGGTCCAAAACATGCAATCCGACCACAAAGTATCAATCAACGAAATGGTTTAAAAACTCAGTTAAAATGGACTTGGCCATTTTAACAAAGTTGTGTGACATTCATTTGGCCGCCAAATTCAACGCCAAGTATCTAACAACAAGCCACAAGGTAGTATCTCGACTCTCCCGAAAGGCTTCGGGTCTTAGAATGAGCAAGGTCAAAGGTAGGATACGTGGCAACATTTTAAGCCCAAAATTTCTAAGTCCTAAGAAAAGGAAAAGGTCGTGACATGAAGGCCGACCCAATCAAAAGAAAGCACGATCATGAAAAGAATATTGATAGACCCGAGGAACATGGAGCTTTTCTATTGGCTCGCATTTCACAATTGTCGATTGAGGCTAAGGAAAAAGGAAAAATGCGAAGAAGCGTGGGGCTTCCTCATTGGCTAGAGCTTCACACCGTGTCGAGGAGATAAGGAAGTACTAACACAAAGAAAGGGCATGGAGCATTCTTATTGGCTCACACTTTACAGTGGTCAGTTAGGGGCTATAAAAAGGGTAAATTACGATGAAGCGTGGAACTTTACTATTGGATTTGCTTCGCCGTTGTCAATTAAGGTAAAGGATAGCCTGACAAGGCAAAAGAAGTTTAGCAATTTCGTATTGGCTCATATTTCATTAAGGAATAGACCTAGCCCACAAAAGAAAGGAAAGAAAAGAAGTAAACCATGATCATGCGAGCCAATCACGAGACCAACACATGGAAAATGGATTGCATACATTGGCGGGAGGTATTCCCGAACTAATCAAATTCCACCATGTGTCACAATTTTGTGTTTCCCGACATGCAAAACTTCATAGGGCCATATATATATATCGATCTAGAGCTCCAAATCTTATAAGATTTATATCGTTGGAAAGGTCTCTTCAAGCCCTTCACTTTGGAATCATCATATTTAAAAATTGATGATATTTGATGGGAGAAAAAGTAGAAAACATATTTTTATTTAAAGATGTAGTTCCAATATTGGTAAACCACCTATCTTGATGGAGTATGGTGTATGTTTCTTCTCTAAACACGCAAAAAAGGGATGAATGACTTTGGCGGAAGCCCATGCTCCTTTGTAGGATTTTAATGCTTTTGGTTGTGGGTGAAGAGGGAAATCAGATTTTTCTTCTTTTTCTCCTTCCTCATATTCTGTACAATGTAATTGTCTTTCATTGTCCCAAAGAGGTGGATTAGGGGGTAGTTGTAGAATTTTAGATTTAGTTCAGTTTTTTAGTTCTAGTTTCTAGGTTATTACAAAATTGTTGTGTCTAAATCTATACGAAAGAGTTAAGGTGACTACTTTTGTATAGCCATTAGCAGGTTTTGAAGGCATTTATTTATGTCCCCTAGCCAAAACTTACATGAATAGATTGTGACTGTTTTGATCAAACTATACTTTCCCTTTCTCTTGTTTCAAATGAATGAATGAGGCAATATAATTTTGTTACTATCTTGCATTAGCTTTACATTGTTAAGTACACAAGGGTATTTCTTAGTTGTTGTATTCTTTTGGTTACTGTAAGATTATTGCAGGATAGTGTATACTTTACAATGGTTAAAATCAGTTGTAAAATCCTATAGGCAACATCACTTTTGAAGAATTCTTGTAATTCCCTTAAGGGTCTTTTGGGTGTATAAGACAAATACAACAAGTGATTTATCTCAGCTCTAACTCCATGATTTGTCGTTAGGATTGTGAAGACTGTAGATGAATTTTGTGCACATTGAATATCAATAAATGCAAATGTTATTTCATAGATTGTGTTAACTTGATTTTTCTTTCCAATAATTCCAGTTAAGGATGGAATCATTCCATGGGAACATTAAGATACTAAGGTCATAAAAGAAACTACCCTTTCCCCTTCAAATCTCAATAAAAACAACTAGTGATCTTCATACCTACCAAACATATCATAACTGAAAAACATACATACGCTTATTCTAAAAGTTGAGCTTCAAAGTTATCCATTACTAGATAAGCTTTGCCAAAAATCCCACCAATTCTTTATCCAATATTATTTAAAGTAGCCTTGGTCAAAAATATTATGTAAATGTAATATTTGAAGATTGTTCATTATCTACCTCTTGGATCTATGTTTGATTGTCAAGTGCTTACAATAAATCAAGTGATAACTCTTATGAGAGAAGTATTGTATATGTAGTTTCACTCGCTTCAAATTGATTTACACTAACCATAAAGGAAACCGAGATTTGAAAGCCTTACCTTTATTCAAAGCCCCTAACTAGGTCCTCTCACCTTGGTCAAGAAAGAGCTCAAGTAGCGGGGTAAAGCCATCCCCTTTGTGAAGGTGTCTCCCGATCACATCCTTGTTTTATTCATTGAGTTCGGTGTTGAGCAGAATCCCCGACTATCAAAGACAAAGAACTTTTCATTGTTCATAAATCTCTCAAAGCCATCCCACTCAGGTTAGCTGCTCATCTCCCATGGGTGCTATTTTGGGAGCCAACAACAAAGTGGCACCATTTCCAAGGAGATTCTTTAAAATATCCTAGTTATTGATTGATATATATTCTACTAACTCATCAACAACACCATATTGGTGCCATTACCAGGGAATATCTACATACATTCTACATGTTTAGAATTTCTATCTACTTCTAGAATTTGATATTCTAATGATGACTCCATAAGGAAAGTATGGGACATACTGGTTTCATCCCATTGTAACTATTGGTCTAATTTCTATTTTTGCACACTAGAAGCATTACACTCATTTTTCAAGTAGATCCAATAAAGAAGTTACTTCTGAGTTAGAGTCATTCAAAAAAATAGGCGGACATGGAAGCTCGTAATTGATCAAAGTTCAAGAAGCAATTACAGTCAAGATAATAAGCTTGAGATTCCACTGATTGAGGACTACTCTAACACATATGGAATTTTTGAAGCATCTGGTGAGCCTAATCTTGTTCTCTCATCTATTAAGAACCAAGAATTTGATCTAGAATTTGTTCCGTCCTCAAGTTTTCATCTGAATTTTCAAGATTTGTTTGATCAACAAGCTCATGTTCAGCATTGGCTACACCATACTTTACCTTCAATTCCTGTGAAGAATAACATGGTTGACCCACCTCCTAGAGAACCTTTCAGAATTAACACATATAAACCTATTAATTTTGATGACATGGAAGGTTATCCAAATGAAGTCCCTAATGAGATTAGAATGATATTGCCCAAGTTTCAAGGAAATAATGTTATCAATGGTGATCATCATTTAAAGCTATTTCGAATCTAATGGAAGACTATGAGGTTGAGTTTGAGGATGTATGTGTGAAGTTTTTGTACACACTCTAGAAGAAGATTCTCATGATTGGTTCAAAGCCTTGCCTGATGGATCAATTGATTCATGATAGGAGATGCAAAATGCATTCAGAGTTTCATATGGTGATAGAACTGATCCAAGGTTTCTATTGTTTGAGTTTGATAACATTAAAAAGAATCCCAATGAGTGTGTCCAAGACTTCAATACAAGATTCAATAAAACTTTGACAAGATTTCCCAAAAGTATAAGACCTAGTGATGAATCTTGTCTTATTAAGTATTCAGATGCATTTGATAAGAAAGCAACATACTACTTAAGAGATAAAAATCCTAGAACTATGAGACAATATTTTATCATGGCTATCCAGATTGAAAATAATATTAATACATCATGTCACAACAATGTTACCATGCTTGGATAATACTTGATCAGCTCCAAATCTCATACCTCCATCTCATTTTGCATGCTCTAGGGCTAGGAATAGGCCTAGAATGACCTGACTCAACCATGACAAACCATGAACTGACCTTGCTGACCTCATGAAGGATGTGTACACCTATAACATACCTCATGGACCATAATTGACTTCATACCAACCTTGACCCAATTTGGAGGACTCAAAACATGCTCCAAAACACCATTGACCTTCACCAAACTTGACACTACCAATCAACCTTCATACTTGACCATTGACTAACACCACATGGAGAATCATACAACACCATGACAACCTTTGCAATCAATGGACTTGACATCAATGATGACACAAACACATAATGGCCAACAATCTCTCTGTTTCTCATTAATGGAAACCACCTTCATAAATATTGATGGCAACCAATAAAACCAACACACCTACATGACTCTTTTCCAAATTTCTAATACTTCTCTCTCCTTTGAAATATATGATAAAGGATACAATGATACTACTACATGGAAAATGACAAAACACAATGAAAATAATTCTCAAAACAACTTAACTCAAATGGTTCCCCTAATACCGAAACCTTCTCCTCTTTAACTCCTTGAATAGGATATGAAGATCCATGTACTTGTAAAAATTCTCAAACCAAATCCCCCTAAACTGATACTTATCCTTTTAGGCTTCATTCTTGACATACATCTCTTTCTAGGCCATTTTCATGCTCAAGAACACAAATTCAATCTTGATGCTTACATATCCACTTTAGGAACATTGTCCTTAAATGAGACTTTCTGTGCATTTTGGACCACCTACTCCATACACTAAGGACCAATATACATCATAAAGTGGTAATAGAAGAGTGCAGAAAAATGAACACAAATAATTTTAGTGCCTATTATTTCATATGGGAACTTACATTTTTATAGGTGATTTTTTTCTAAAATTTGGGAAATAACTCACAAAAATAAACGAGTTGTTTTAATAACTCCTAACATACATAACAATATAACTAATTTAATAATATAATAATTACCCAATTAATCACTAATATCATAATATTCCTAACATCCCCCTTAGTGAAAACATGGGGAAAACATCTACACACTCATCTACAGTATGAACACCCATGTGAAACATGTCCTACAATGTGACTCATGATCTTGATAAAAAGAAAGGCTATGTTGGCTAGATTTTATGCATAGTTAAAACCTACGCAGTCATGAGATAAATCTCCCTCATTTATTGGTGAGGCTCTGTGTAATATTTTTGTTAATTATGGATCCTAGTAACTATCTATGGGTTTTACTTTAACTGCAAAGCTCATGAACCATAGCTAAGCAATTGTAGCAAGTAAGCAGCTGTAAAGAAATATTTGCAGAGGAGGGAATAGTTGATTATGGGAAGAATGGAAAGAAGATGTGTAATCTAACTAATAGTTTACAAATTTGGTCTCATACACATAGATAAAACAAATAGATCTCACAATACAAAATTAAAGGAAAGGAAAATTTCTAATCTAAATCTTAGACAATGCAAATTTTATCTAAAGTTCTACATAGAAGTAAGAAGAACATGCACCGTGGACACAAATTTCTCTGAAATTCCACCTTTGTTTAATTCCTTGGCTTTCAAAAATATATCAAGGGTTTCAGCACAAAGTTTGGAACTCAAGAATGTTGATTAACAAATTGTGATCCTTTAACCTGTAGGCTCTTCCTCTATTTATAGTGTATAGAGGGAAATTACAAATAGGAAGCTTTCAATGAATTGCCACATGTGGAAGCTATGAAAAGGGGAAGCAGTGGAAATATTCTTCCTAGAATTCCTCTTTGCATGACATGCATGATTTATAACTGAAAATAGAACCTTCTATTTTGTATGTCCTGCTACCTATTTATAAGTAATTGACTTCTTCCAGTAACTTGAAGTAACGGATTTTTATAGCCAAGTACCTAATTATTACAATTTTAATTGATTTCTCAATTACTTTGTTGGAGAAAATAAGACAAAGAAGAAGAAAAAGGAGAAGAAATTAGAAGAAAGATGCAACACTCTCAGCCTTGTTCTTCTTCCATACTCTGCATGTTGATTCAACCTGTATTGCACTTCTGCTTCATTCACTTCAAAAATGAATGATCTAAATGATATCTCTACCTTGAATCTGAGATGTTTTTTTCTCCCATATGTTGTTGAATCCTTTCCTTCGATTCTCACCAAATTGGATCTGGAAGCAGATGACTGAGATTTACTTGAGGGTGCTACCTCTGACCTGTCTTCCCTCTTATCCTTGAAGATTTTACTTTATTCTACGGTACGTGCACTAATGCAATGTTTATCATAAACAATTCAGACAAAAATCATCACCCTTCATTGTGCCTGAATCAACCTTTGTCTGAGATCTTCTTTTTTTCTGCCAAAATACCTTGTGAATATGAGAGTTGGATCTATTTGTGCAAAACCTGCAATTTCTCCTTCTGATTCTGAAAATATATTCAATTTATCTGACATTTACTTTGCCTTCTTTTCACCAATATGAGCACCAATGAAGTATTCCTACAAATAATTCAGACAAGTATGCAGTCCATAGCATGAATATCTAATTTCTTCACCAAGATCTGATTATAAAGCATGTTGCCCTCTATTTTTAGACTTTGCTTGCATGTCAAGCAAGCTAAAAATATTATTTAATTCCCCTGTGCACTCACATCAACATGCAGATAGCCAGAATAATAAAAAGAAATCCTTTCCAACCCTAGGCGCCAAAACTGGATGCTTCCCGACAATTAAAAGAAGTCAACTTTTAGGCATTTAGCTATGCCAGAATGGGTCACACTTTTTGGCTAGGAATTGTGTGAAAAATAAGAGGGCAAGGAAGTGGGAATTTTTATCCTTCCAAGCAGCTCCAAAATTCCCATTTGTACTTTAAGTGATTTATCTTTAATAATGGGAAAAACAACCTTCTAGGAAGGCTCCAAATTCCCACCTTCCTACTAGCACAAAAATTCCCATTGGCACTTAGAAATCATCCTTCCAAAAAATGCGACTTGCATGGAAGAAATATTCTTTCCAAAAGTGCGACTTGCATGGGTGAATAAAACTTCTTTGGTGGGAATTTTTACCCTTCCAAGTAGCCCCAAAATTCCCATTTGTACTTTAAGTGATTTATCTTTAATAATGGGAAAAAACAACCTTCCAAGAAGGCTCCAAATTCCCACCTTCCTACTAGCTCCAAAATTCCCATTTGCACCTTAAGTGATTTGACTTTAATAATGGGAAAAAAACAACCTTCCAGGAAGGCTCCAAATTCCCACCTTCCTGCTGACACCAAAATTCCCATTGGCACTTAGATGACTTGACTTCCATCATGGGAATTTTTACCTTCTAAGATAGCCTCCAAATTCCCACCTTCCAGCAACGCCAAAATTCCCACTTGCATGGAGAAGTCATCTTTCCCAAAAAGTGTGACTTGCATGAATTTTGCTTTTAAAGTTGTGTGAAAACTCATCAACAACATTTTATTTCCATTTTTGGATTTTTGGTGAAGAAAACACAAGCATAGAATAAAATTTGTCATTTTTGGAAAGGGTCCAAGAAGATGTAGCAAAAAAAACTTGCAAGTGCCATAACTTTCACTTTGTGGCTCCGTTTTCTCTAAAAGTGCATATTTTCTCGAGCTCTACACATTGGTGGTAGTATTTTTCTTATTTTCATAAAATCCATTATTGCACCTTTTTAGACCAAGCAACCTCTTATAATCTCCTGAAGGAATCTTGAGCTCTGATCACCTTTAGATAGATTAGTAATTAAAAATATTGGATAGCTTTTCAAAACCCTATGCAGGAAAAGGTATAGAAGGAAGAATGAATAAGCTACGGTAATTTTTGAGCGGAAACAGAGAAAGGAAAAAAGAAATAAAAATAAAACCTAAAAGAAGATGTGGGCAATTGCTCAAAAAATTTCTCTGATTAGCTGGTCTGCAAAAATTCTTCCCCCCAGGTGAATGTTTTATGGTAATAATGATGGGGTGAAGTGCTTTATATAACCTAAATCCTCCATTTTTAGCTCAATCTATTTTTCAAAAGAAATTTATTTATTTAATAAATAAATTTCTCTCGGAAAAACCTAGCGAAGGGATAGAGTGAGTTTTAGCATGTGGATATTTGCGGAATTTGGCTTTTATGACTCTATGGGGATACCTTAGAACAATGCAAACAACTGTAGGTAAAACAAACACAAAACAACCCGCTACTTGAAAAGAATGATTTGTTTAAAAGAGGTATTCCCAAATTTCAGGTTGAAATCTTGGGGACACTAGACTCTCTCCTTCCATGGTTTTAAACAAGTTTACCACAAACCTTGATGTGAACAGACACCATCAATTGTCCACCTCGTGTGGTTTTCTGGATCCTCCCACAAACCCTTTCAAGATCCATGAAATTACTTACTCTAGTGCTTTTATTCGCCACTATGCTTATACATAAGGGAAGTATATAGGAATCACAACTCACTTATTACAAAACTACACAATATATAGGAAATATATTTCACATTACTTCTATAAGAATCACAATGTTCTTAATTACAACCACTATTGTTGATCGCTACCACTCAACCTCGAACAACATAGGAAATTGTCACTACCACTAGAATATTCCTTTGAATTTAGTTTTTTTAGGTGAAGAATGAAAATGGAACATTGGTGTCATGTTCCCCCCATAATGTGAAATTTCCATTATGCACAAACAGGAATCTTGAAAAGCAAATCATATCGAACTACATACTACTGACCAAATCTTGCTAGTTAGATCTTGATGCACATGGTCACCATTACAAGTGATCATATTCACAAGTAGACCATCTTCCAATAAATTACAATAGTCATATGATCACATCGATCAAAGGATCACTAACGGTCATCTGCTCTACAACACAACTCTTTTTCCAGCATCCAGAACCACAAAAAATAGGAAACAAAATCATATGCCTTCACATAATTTTAGGTAAGATCGATTCCATAGAAAAATGAACACAAAAATAATTTTAGTGTTTATTATTTCATATGGGAACTTACATTTTTATAGGTGAAGTTGTTTCTAAAATTTAGGAAACAACTCACAACAATAAATGAGTTGTTTTAACAACTCGTAACATACATAAAACTATAACAACTTTAATAATATAATAATTACCCAATGAAACACTAATATCACAATATTCCTAACACATCATGACTCCTTCCCTTATTAATCCAACTGGGTTCATACACCCCACATATCATTGAGAAAGAAAAAAATTGGTTACATACCTTGTTTAGAAGACATGTAAGATCATCAATTTTATTGACTCGGACTTGAAACATTACTTTAGTCTTATCTGCAATGTTTTTATCATCTTTTGCATGATAATACACTTTGCTTAAGACAACACCTTACTTAGCTTGCACATTAATCTTCATTTTTCATACAATCCTTTTAGAGACCTATTAGGGGAAAAGAATGAGCTCCCCCTGTATTGATTAAATTTTCTAACACGTACCTTACTTTTTCTCAACCTTCACTTGGATAAGAGAAAAAATTTAGATCTTTACATGACTCTTAGAAATATAGCTTTCAAATTACATGAAAAGCTTTATTAGAACACACAATTTGATTGGAAACTTTGAAATTTTCTTTCACAATGCATGATATTCACATTCCTTTATTAATCTCACACCTCCAATAGAAATATTTCATGACACAATTAGTTGATGTCAAAACTATGATCCTCCAATATTGATAACCCAAGCACTTGTCACAAATAACCCTGCATATTGCTTTGAAAATGTAGTCTTTTGTTGTCGGACACAAGCTATGAATGTTGGCACTTCATTCAAACATATTTGAATGCTCACCAAAGTGCATGCAACCACCAGTCCCTCCTTTGTTGTGCTTGGTATGAAATTAACATACATAATCATCAAACCATTCATGCATAGATAACCACCATCACCATGACAATTTGGAAACACATATAATAAGGAAGATGAACAATCTAAACAATAACCAAGATCAACTACATCATTATAATGTCATATTCGATGTCAACAATCATTATCCAACCACAATTATCCATCATTAAACTTAATTAATTACATAACAAAACTTGAATACATAACTAGTCAAGATCTGAATGGTGCACAGGACCACGCGCGTGAACATCAAAACCCTTACAATATAACACTATCCATACATATACACATCATATATATATATATATATATATATATATATATATATAAGGGAGAATTTCCCTTCACTTCCCATGCACTCTCCTAATAATAGGCGTGCTCACAAAAATAGCTTGCATGCTTTACTGAAAGTCACTAATAATATATTATCATATTTATACAACTTGCTTTAATCCTATTATTAGATTTGGATCCATGCATGTGCTTTCTTTTCCCTTTCTTGGCCACCAAGTCTCCTTGCTTTTCTCCGGTTCTAGATCTTTACTTGGGTGACACTCCAACTCTATTTTTCTATTTTTAGCTCATGTTCTAGAAAATCGAATAAGTCCACTGAATTTACTGGTCATGCAAAAACCTCTGCATGTTGTTTCACTCTGCATGTGCTCACTCTTGTGTGTGGCTCCAAATCTCCGCATGTATGTGGCTAGTACTTAGCCATTTTTCCCACTCAACATTACCCCACACTAAATTCATTACTCGACCTTGGAAACGGGTTTCTCAACCTAACTCTCCAAAGAATCAAAGAATATCCAAAAAAAGAATATGCATGTGAAATAATAGGGAGCTATACACCTAATGAAAAAATAATATTCAAGTGTGCTCTTGTCTTTACTCCAGGATGACTGTAATAGCTCGGGAACTCTTTATTAACGATGCCTTTTGTATTTTTCCATTCTTTTAATTCTCTAACTGTTGCATTTGGCACTATACCCACAATCTCTAGTACATGTGCAGGATCCATGTTCTCTCCTTTCTCATTGAGATATCTAATAATCCATGAGAGGCTTGAGATTACTCCTTCGAATGCATCCATCCTTCACACAACTAATTCCCCCGAGCTCCTTAATACTTGTATTAAAGGCCTCTCGAAATGTCTTGAGTGCATCCCGTTTCTTCGCAATTTCAACTATTTTTTCTTCTCACCCAAGCTTCTCATCATTCTTGGCTAACTACACCTCATTCTCCTCATTAATGGTATATTCCTTGAGGATGGGTTCGAGTTCTTGACAATTGTCAAGTGCCCGATAATTGTTAAGTGCCCATCCTTTCTTCTTTAACATATCCTTTATGGTGGTGGCCATCACCTCATATTCAACTAATTTTCATGCAAATGTTGCCTTATTCTTCTTCTATTTTGTATACATTTCCTCTTAAAGGCCTTTGCACATACTTATGCTCCTACAAATCCTCCACTATCGGGTATCTTAGCTATTGTAGGATACCCTACATTTCCTAGTTTTTATACCCTACATTTCCTAATTTTTATTCTTCTTATCTTCCAAAGTAATACCACGATAGTGGCTCCTTTATCTAAATTTCATCAAGCTACATCTTCTACCATTGTATTCAAGGAATTACTCACATGTTTTTTTTTATTATTGGCAAATAGTTTTTGAAAGGGACTATACCCTTATGCAGTGAAGGCTCGGGAAGCCGAATAGGAAAATAAAGCTCGAAAAAAGGATCAACATCCCGATAAAACAATAAGGACCAAGTGCGAGCGCAGATCTGAAAACAACCAACAGAAGACACAACGGCAAATAAACACCATGTTTGGGCGGTGATCAAACAAAAACACGCGCGTGGTCCGGCCACAAAAATGATAACAATGTACTCCGTGACCACTAACGGAGAAAACATCCAGACGATCATCACAAAAGAGCCCAACAAAAGCGTCAGGAAGGAACCGGCAAAAGCAAACCAAACCAGTTTCTGACAAAAAAGCGACAAAACAACAACATGTACATGCTTTGAAGAATCATGCGTAGCGAGCCATATGCCAAAATGTAGCAATAATAGCGCCCAAAAAGACAAGAATCAAATCTTGTCCGATATGGTGGGGGATTTAGATTTGGCATTACCCTTCTTTTTCCGATCCACCACTGTCCATTCCTGATTTCCCACATCCACTACAGTCGGAAAAAGCTGCATGATAGGTTTGATGGGAGTGACCCAAATGGGAGGTCGGAATATCTTTAAACACTCTGAATCAATGCACTGTAAAGAGAATAATCTGGAGGCTTCTCTGTATTGGTCTGTGAATCAACCATGATGGGTGAGTTAGCTTGCAGGGGGGCACTCGATTCCTTAGCCGGATCTGAGTCGATTGTAAGATGTTCAGGTAGAGAATCCCTCCACCAGGCTGTTTTGGTCTTACGTTTGGAGTGTTCACAGTCATCTGAAACATGACCAGTTTGGAAACAACGCCTACATCTGAAGGCAAGTCTCTCATAGTCTATCCTCTCGCACCCGAGCTGGCTCCAATCTGTAGATTGATTTCTGCTGGTAAACATTTGGAGGTATCGAGATCAACCAGGATTCGAGCATAAGTAGTATGGGTTTGAATGGAGGTCTTATCATCGACTGCTACACATGAGCCTAAAGTATCCCCTATAGCAATGAGACAAGATCTGTTCCAAAGCTGCAATGGGAGTCCTGGTAGACGAACCCAAATCGGGTAGGTATCAAAAGACTCCTTTAATGGGTCGAAAGATGGATACCATGGTTTGGACATAAGCCCATGTTCCCCCCAAACCCAATGTTGACTAAAAATTAAATCCCTATCTTCAGGGGTTTCAAAGACAACAATGAAGTAAGCTTTAGCACAAGGATAAAGCTCAATCTTACCTTGTATTTTTTCTCTCCATCTCTGGGCTATCCAGTCATGAAGCTGAGAAAGCTTAGGCCAAAATTTGTGAAATCTGCATATGAGCCCCAGTTGGGAGAGATTTTCCTCCTCCTTAAGAACCTTTAGAAGTAAATCCTCTTCGATTTTCAGCGTCGGGACCTCCTGGGAGGGTTTTAAGAGCTCATTTCTGACATTCTCCTTCTGTTTGGAGACCGCTGAAGCATAAGATCCGGACCTATTGTTGCTGTTTAGTTTGTCCTGGTTCTGGCTTACCCCTGTACCTCTTCCTCCATCACCAGATCCACTCTTAGTCTCTTGCAACCTGCAGTTACCAGTATTGAGTTTTAAAGGAGATAATGAATCTTTGACTGAACCATCTTTACCTGTCCCATGAGTGAACACCCCTGTTTTGATATGGGGGTCTTGGTTAGTATTGAAAGCCATACCAATCCATGAGATTGGTGCTTTATTTTCCTCTACATTTTTGCATCCGCCTCCCACGATACCACTTGGTTTCGCCACCATTAATAGGGACCTCATTTCGAATTTATGAGAGGGGCGAACCTCTGGCAATGCTCGTGCCTCCTCGAACCCTTTTTTTAGATGAAGCCCGCGTAGAAACCATGGAATAGCCGCGGAACAGACACGGAGCAATCTCGGAGCAGTCGCGGAGCAGCCGCGGAGCAACCGCGGAGCAGACGCGAAGCAATCTCGGAGCAGCCACGGAGCGAGCGGAGCAGCCGCGGAGCGGGGGGAAAATGGATTCAAACGGATTGTCCAATGGTATTTAAACTCACATGAGTCATGTGTGGATCCTTATTCATTCTATGCCTTATGCATGTTTTTTGTTGATGTCAAACTATGACTCTTCCATTTGGGCATGTATGCTCTACGAGAGCATCTTCTTGGTGCTTATGGTTACACCCTTAGGATCCATCATCTCCCATCCATATAGATTTTTTATGGAGACTATGCTTTTAAATATTACGTGTAATACTTTGGATTGATCATCGATGTCGCTCATTTGTGGTGTACACATGACTTCCTCCCTTCTCTCCCTTCCACTGGTGTACTTTCTCGTTGGCACTTATTTTCTTCTATCATGAATGCACTTTGCTTGTCTCTCCGCTTAAGGGTACCTCACCTCCTATGGGCTCACCATCACCTTCTCCTTCCTTAGACTCTCCTCTTCTCACCTCATGTTCCTTTGCATTATGCTAGGCATTCTCGTCCTTGGGATCTTCTTCATCCTCCACATCATGAATGATTGGAGTCTCGACATGTGCATAACCTCCTCGTTGGACTTATCTTCATCATTGTCCTCATGAGTCAAAAATTTCTCCTTCTCCTTGCTAGAGGGGTATTATTTTCAATACTTAGCTTTGGTGGCATGACCCTTGGTGATTTCCTCATAGGTTTTGAGGTTCATGTGCCGATATCTTTCCCCTTACGCATTCTCTTCAACTTTTTTTGTGGCCTTGATATAGTACAAAATTATCTTCTTTATGTGCCTCCTCATCCTCATCCTTAGTCTTTTCTTCTTCTTCTTATCTTGGAGGAGTATCCTCACACGTCCTCTTCATGCCAACATTCTCGCTTTACCCTTAGGCGGCGGTGGGAGTGGAAGGTCCTCTCCATCAACATATTTTCCATCCACTATCTTGGGCTTCAAGTAGATATATACTATTGTTTCTTCCTTCTTTCCCATAGCTAGAGTATGAGGAGTGATGTCGATGTCAGTAGAATCCATTATTTCCACATACGTTGTCTTACCTAGATATACATATGTTTTGCACAAAGTGTGGTAGTCCGCATCTACCTTGTTCGCATCAAATCTTAGCTTCCGCACATCATGTATCATGTTCACCAAGGCTTAGAAATACCTTGTTGTGAAGGTGAAATGAAGCTTACACCATGGGATTTTATCCCCAAATTTCATCATAAATCTTCCCAAGGAGAAATATTGATACACTGCAAACTCTGCTTGGCCATCTAGTACCGAAGGAAACTCCCTTGGCACCCTCCACTCATGCTTGAATTATTTGCGCATTCATATGTACAATCTATCCACCCTACCCTTGTAGGAATTAGTAATGCCTTCACATGTAAACTATATAAACCTTTTTGTATGGGACTTGTTCTCGGGGCATATTTCTACATATTATCACTAGGAACATCGGGAACCCCAATTTATGAGAAGATGATCAATAAGAGAATTACTCCCCAAGTTATTTTATCTCCTATGTGTGCTTCTTCTATAATCCCCTTAGTAATGTAAGAAGAAATGTTGTATGTCATTTTGTTGGCCATCTTCGGGGTGACGTGGAGCCATCTCTTGTTCACTTGGGTCCACCTTTGTAACGCGCCCAACTTACAACTCACCGGTTGCACAACCACTCTCATAGCTAGGTTATTAATCTTAACAACATCCATTCCATGGCCTCCCCGTTGGTAGTTGAGTGTAAGCTGCAGGTAGATTCCACTCCCACAACATTCTCAAGATCCAACTATATCTCCAAACCCGAGTGCGCATGCTGTAAATTTTCGATCAACTACACAATAATGTGCATCCTTGACCCACGAAAAAAATTAATCCTCTTAGACACGCGATAGTAACCATTGATAAAATTTCTCAAGCTTCCCAAAGTAGGAAAAATCATATAATTGAACAAACCCTACACTTTCCAAGTCCTTTTGTACACAGTCGTCATATATCGGTTTCCCATCACGGGATCTTTTTCCAATATTCCTTATCAATTATTTCTCTAGTTTCATGCTCGGTCACCTCTGAGTGATGGTTCAAATCACTAACCTTACACTTAGTCCATTATGATTCCCATGGTGTCCCAATGATCACCTCCCCTGGGTATTACATTTCAGAAAACCACTCTTCGATGCTTCTTCTATTACGGGTTTCTTTCCCTTATCCTTCCCTTTTCCCTTGGTTGACATTGTTGTTGGTTTCCTTGGTGTCATTTCTTTAATTTCAAACTACAATCAAAGTAAACCCTAGGTGCTTAGATCCTCTTACCCAAACTTCATGCTCTAGGTTCTTGAAATCCTTTTTCTCAACTATTTACACTAAATAGTTTACTATGCCCTCTTTAATTGCTTCAAACCTTGGAATTCCTCAACCAAATGTATGCCCTAACTTCAATTTTGTGTACTGTTTCTTGGCTTGAATAACTCTTCAAACCCTAACTCAAAGAACACAAACCCTACTATGCTGAAAAAAAACCTCCACACCTTCCTCAAGCTTTATAATTCTACCTGAAGGAGCTTCTTATCTTAACTGTGTGCTTTCTCGATATGGGTTTCTCAATTCTTCAAGTTTCTTTGCAAATTTGCACTAGTTCGAACAAATTCACACTCTTGAAATTCACAAGGTAAGGTGAAAATGAAATCTCTCCGGCACCCCTTTTATAGATTTATAATTTTTTATTGCATTTATTGCTCCTCTCCTACCACTATAGTGCAACTTTAAATATGCTTTTTACTTTTTCTATGCTTTTCTCTGCTTTTTAATGCATGCGAAATCGTAACCTTATACGTGTGATACTACTTCCAGGTCATAAACATCCTCGCACACACTTCCTTGCACCACAACATATCTTCTTCTCCCTCATATACCAAGTAGTCCATCCTACTGTTGCCTCCCTCTAGTTACATTGTGCATCCTCTCCTTTAGGTGGGAAATTTTCTTTAGAATCAACATTCTTAGTACTATGACAAATTTTCTATTTCACTTACATGCACATTTTAAAAAACTTCCCACCTTTATGCTTTCACGCATAAATATATACCAACTTCACCATAAGCCCCGACATCATATGATCTCATTTTTACATACGTTCTTCTAATTCACCCTACACGAAAAGGTATGCACGGTCCTCTTAACATCATCTCAAAAAATGGCAATTCTCCTCCAGTGTTCTAGTGTGCTTATTAAAACAAGAAAAGAAAAACAAAACATGAAAGGGAAATATAATCTAAGTGACAATACTATTTTATTACAAACACTAAGAAGCTTATTTATAGTAGGGATTCAACCTACTCCCATTGAAGTAACCAGAAACATGGTGTTATCCAATGCCTGTAATTGACATGCACCTTATTCAAGTATATTGGTTACTACAAAATGTCCCAACCAATGTACCTTAAATTTCTCTAGGTGGTGCGTGAACTTGGAGTTATAGAGAAGTGTAGACACCTAAAATCCACTTATGCAGTTTTATTGCTAAAAGTGCACTAATTACCCTCATTCTTACCATTTCTGTTATGATTAGTGATTTCCACTAATTAACTAATGTTTCCCTCTATTTTGGTTAATTAACGACACTTTTTGATTAACTAACCTCTATCACATTCGGATGCCAATTGACGACACATCATTAGTTATTATCCTCTTCCGAGCAAACAATTAGCGATTATTAGCTAATTAAGCCTATTTACCCTTGTATTTGATCAATAAACCCTCTTATTGGTTAATACCCCTCTTCTAACCATTCAAAATCACCCCATTTCCCTCCAAGACATCTCAAAAGGCTTCAAAAGCTTATCCTAGCCTCTTAATTGATCCTAATTGGTCAATTAAGGCACCTCACATGCTAATCACTTGTTAATTTCACTAATCAAGATTAACAAGCCTTAATCTACTTTATCCTTTAGTCCCACATGCACCAAGATGCAAGCTTCTCTAACAATAGAAAGCTATATAAAGGAACTCACATACATGTTTACACTTTACACCATACTTTGAATAATATTAATCATATAAGACATATGATCAAGAGCCTTACTTCCACTGATGGATTAGCTTGCTCAATCTTTGCATCCAATCTTCATGCTTGGTTAGTAAAGGAATATCTAATATGGCCTTGTAGCCATTGTTAGAGAGATCCTTTCACCATTTTGAAGTAGCAACAACCCAATTTGATTTGCTAGTGGTCTTCATAGGTCCATTTTAATTAAAAATTCACACTAAGTAGGCATGCTTTAACTTAGATTGATTGATATCATGTTAGTTTTCTTAAGCATTCCAATAAGCTAAGATCTTGATGTTACTATTGTAAATTTGTAGCTTTGCTAATAGACTATGTGGTGTTAGTCTAGTTATTTAGCCTTGCAAGAGTTTTGATAGTACACATTTGGCACACCTGGTGGGAACATACCCCATTGCATTCATTTTTAAGCTTTCTAGATTAGTTTCAAAGTTTTGATTTACTAACCCTTTTTTTAATTATTTTTTATAATTAAGAAGTTTCTTAGGTAGATTAGTTGTAGTTTCTTTGTTTTATGTTCTTTGTAGGATCAAAGGAGGTGAGGTGCTTTATCAAATTTGAATCAGAATGCTAAAGTTTTGAGATTTTTCAATTTTTTATAAAACTCATGTTTTGACCACCTACTGAAAGGTATGTATTGGTGTACTCGGCGTTGCGCTACTATTGTAAGGTACACGCTTGTGTCATAAGGGTCGCACTAGTGTTGTAAAAGACATGTTTCTTCTTCTCTAGACACACATGCGTTATACTATTCTTTTTGCTCTCTGTTCATTCCGGTCACCGTGCTACAAAGTGCGAGTAGTCATCTCTCTAGATGTCTTTGGTGCTAAATTGAATGTGTCTTTATCTCGAGAGGTGCGTTGTTGGGTTAAAGGTCGCATTGGTGTTTTCAGAGACGTGTTGGTGCTTATCGGGGTCATGTTGTTGTTGAAAGGGGTGCACTAGCGTTTAAATTTGGTGTTATTTTCAAGGTTTTAATTTATGATTTTATGTGTTTTATGTTGGTGGTAGGTTTTCCTAATCGCTTTGTTCTCTTACACCATTGTGTGATCTTGAGAATAAAAAGTAACTTTAAACCTTATTTTGTTAACATCAGAGTAAGTGGGAAATTTCATTATTCATTTTTATGCTTAAGGGAATGAACTTTTCATATGGCATTTATATGATCCTTTGATTTAAGAGATTTTCATTTGATAAAAATTAAGCTAAATCTTGTGTATGCTCTTCTCTTGCACCATTGTGTGATCTTGAGAATCAAAAACAACTTTAGTTTTTCACTAAAAAGCACTTGGATTAATTGGGAATGAACTTTATAAGCATTATGGTGGTTATTTGATTTACAAGTTTTTCATTGTTATCTAGTTGGGTTGTTTGTTTTGTATGCTCTTCTCTTGCGTCCTTGGACAATATTGAGAACCAAAAACAACACTTAATCCTCTTTTTATGATATTGTAGATATTTTGGATAACTACTAACTATTTATGTGTAGGACCTAATGATTTCCAAAGAAAGGAGAATCTAAACAAAACTCTAATTACACGTGTGTTGTAGGTTGTCAACGGTGGTCTAAACCAAATTTTGCAATCTAAAAGATAAAAAACACACCACCTCTATTCATCACACTGTATTTGCAGGTTTTGGTTAAGAGCTACGACTCATCCACTTTAAACTAGGAGAAGTGCCTTGGCATAACCCATAAGGATGCTCCCAGGAACCCCAAAATAGTCCACACAAGAGGGAACCTTATGGATGAAACGGAAAGTGATCCACTACCCAATTGATTAGTACGTCTTGGAGAGATTAGTGTCAAAATTATCTTCACATGACCCCAGTGAGATAAAAATGAATGCAATTTATTTCTCATTGTATTGAAGGGGGTAAAGTAAATTTAGGATACTCCAAGATTTAGTCAGTGTGAATTTCTTGGAAAACCGCACTCGTAGAGATAGTTTGTGACACCTAGAGAGTGAACCAATATGAAGCTTGTGGCTTGGAGCCAATTTGACTTATCCATCGTGTTCTAAAGAGCTCTCACAACGTGAAAACTTTTTTGGAGTCAAAACCTTATTATTTGAATAAGGGAGAGTCCATTAAAGTTGAAACCACATGTTATTTCATCATGAAATTTACAAAGTGTTACTTTTTCCTAGTTTTTCACTTGTCCTAAGACAAGGCGAAACTCTACCAAAGTTACACCAAGTAATTTTCATCACCACTTGGTCTACTCCTTTGTTTTCTTATTGCCCATTTGGGATGAAATAAAACATACCTACGTAGTACTATTGATTGATTGTGTCCACCACTTTTGTACCTGTTTAAATTCATCCTTGCTTAAGACTAGGTGGTAAATGTTGAAAGTGTTATAGTACGTCTTTATATCTCATTAGCCATCATCTCGATACCCATAATTGATATTTCATAGTATAACTAAATCCTCTCATCATTTACTTCCTTGGAGTTGTTATGTTTCCCGCATTATAGCCATACAATTGTGATACTTACGTCTTGTTTCCATTGTGAAACTTGACCTAAGTCTCTAAATTGTATTTTTATGTTGCTCACACACATAGCAACTTCTTGATATAATTAGGCTTATTTTTTATCCTAACATTTCCTTGAATTTTTTAGAGTGTTGATGTTACGTTGTTTGCTTCATGATAACATCATTTTGATACTAAAATATTGCTTCCATTGTGAAGATTGATTAACGTGTCCAAATAGTGTTGTTACATTGCTCGCATTTGTAACTTCCATTTTCAAAGAATTGGACATTGTTTGTGTCCAAAACTGATTTTAGTATACCTTAATGGGAGATCACGTCAACACTTTCTTAGTATTTAGGTATTTTTATTTTAAACTTGACCTAAGTGGTGATATTGTGTTGTCCCTATTTACACTAAACTTATCTTGAAAAAACTTAGGGAGTAAACTTTTTGTTGTGATTGGATTATAGTCTTATACTTAATAATATTGTCCTAGGTATTTCTTGTTATATAAAACCTTGTTAGACTATCATTCTTTATTATTTGGTGTCCTAGGTTCATATTGATCCTTTGGATTCATGACCATTTGTTATTCCACATTCTTTTTGATGACTTGACATTGTTACGTTGCATAAATTTACCTAGGGTCCATTTTAGTCAACCTTAGTGAAATATTTCACATTATGCCTCCTACTACAAGAATGGGGAACCGAAAATTAGGAGCAGTCCCTTCGAAATGAAAACCCAATTTTTGATGACAATGTCATGGTTGATCATAATGGTGGTGAGGATAATTCTCCTCATGCGGACTTTGAGTTTAATCCCACCCAAATTGATAATTTATTATTCCAAAAAAACATGAGGTTCTTATGCATGTCGTAGAGCTAGGAGCTAGGTTATCCTCTATAGTTGATCCTTCTCTCATTTTGGTATGGTTCTTGGACAAGAAAAAACATAGCATCCTCCTCGAAATATTAATGAAATCTTAAATCCAGTCATGCCTATACTTCTAGATGACAAAATGATGAGGAGATACCTTTCCAAAATGATGGAGACTATCATATACCTATTGTCAGAGTTCATTGTGAGGACCATGAAGAGCATGCTCATCATGAACAACCTCCTCCTCATGAAAATTGTAAAGAGGTACCCACTCAAGAGGTAACTTTAGAGAAACAAGTGCAAGCTCTCACTCACCAATTGACAAGTTTGGATTCACATGTAAACAAGGAACAAATGAAACCTTTAAAACAAGCTAAACCAAAAGCTTCATACCAAGAATTCAATACCAATACTCCTCGTCAGGAGGCACGTAAAGAATCTTATGAGGAATTTTATATAGATAATAAAGGTGGGGATACAACTAGATTTAACCATTTATACATGCCAATGCCACCCACATAGGACCAAATCTTCAATCAAGAGTGGTCAACCATGAAAAATACCCTTATAGCTTTACAAGAAGGCAATACAAGCAATAGAAAAAGTACCAATTCAAGGAGTTATGTCCATATCCATTTGATAGGGCTATGTTGCAGGTACCTTTCCCACGTCATTTTGATTGTCCAAAGTTCAACAAATACAAGGGAAAAGGTGACCCCAAAGACCATATTAAGGACTTTTATATGGCATGTCAAGAGGTCACGTATAGCGATAACTATCTCATTCGCCTCTTCCCACAAAGTTTAGGAGGTCAAGTGTTGAATGGTTTTTACACATCCCTAAGGGATCTATCTCTATATGGCTAGAACTAGTCTAATTTTTTTACGTCACTTCTCATTTAATATAGAAAGTGACATAACCATGTTATATTTATGTAATGCAAAACAATGGAATAATGATAACTTTGTTAGTTTCTTACAACAACGGCAAGGGTTAGCTAGCAATTTTCCTTGCTCTATACCAAAGAAACAACTGATCAATATATATTTGTCCCCAAATTACACCCTAAAATTACATTCCACTTGCAAATGCATTGTGGAAACACATTTGAAGAGGTGATAGAAAAGGGTAGTCAAATAGAGAAAGCGTTGTTAGCCAAAGGGACTTTAAAACCCTTCTTGCATGATCATAATGATTCAAAACCTAGTGAAAAATCAAAGTTTGTTCCCAATAAGAACAAAAATGTCGTAGGTGATGGAATAACAGACTCTAAACGAGTGTAAGTAGTTCAAAACAATGTTCCTTGAAACTTACAAAGGGAACTCCACAGAATACAAACATCATGCCTTCACCCCTCTATTTGACTCTATGTCATCGATATTAAAACAATTAGAGGTGGTTAACATGGTTAGGTACCCTAAAACTACACCTTATGGGGATGATGCACCTAAGCCATCATGGTTTAGGGAAAATGAATATTGTGGATTTCATCACATCAAGGGTCATAAAATTGATAAGTGTTTGAAATTAAAGCACTATATTCAAGACTTAATCAATAGTGGAGATGTGGAAATGGATTCCTCCGCCCTAGAAAATATCCCAACACAAACATGGGAATCTATAAAGAACCTTTCCCAAAGCATAATAAAGGAAAGGAAAATTCAGATCAAGGATAGTCGTCCCAAGCCAAGAATGCTAATTACGTTTCAAATACGGATAACCATTTTGATGCCCTAATAGGTTGTGTCAATCCACTTGTTGAACATATCAACACAATAAATATTAAAAAAGGGAGTGTGCCATGGAAATGTGACGCTCTCTTTGTTATTTCGAGATCTCCTCCTCTACTCCTTAAGATAGTCATTATGACGTGTTAGAGAAATTAGAAAAACTAGGGCTAAGATATAGATATTAGACCTTTTGAAAATAGCTAACGTTCATAAAGACATCCTTTTTAAGACATTACAAGGATCAAGAGTGTCCATTGATATCGACATAATATGCTTCCAAGAAATGGTTGAAAGTATTGCTCCTACAAATCATATAACCTTTAGTCCAACAAAAATCCCAGAAGAAAATCCCTCTCATAATTTACCCTTACATATTGAAGTCATAATCAAATGTAAGAAGGTAAAAAGAGTGCTTGTGGATGGCGGATCAAGTTTAAACATTTGTACTCTAAAGCTAGTTTAACAACTAGGGTGTACTAAAGTTGATTTAGAAACAAAGGTCATCACCATCAAGGCGTATGAAAATGAAGAGTGGAAGTCGATCGATATGATAACTTTCTCACTGGAAGTAGGTCTTATCAATCATGATACAAAGTTCTATGTTTTAGACTTGGATCTCCCTTACAACATATTACTCGGCCACCCATGGATTCATGCCATGCAGGTCATACCTTCCACATATCATCGGTGCTTGAAGTTACATCATGAAGGATATACCCTCACTATTCAAGGATATCCCCAACCTTTTGCTCATTACAGAGCATTGTCGGGATATTTCCCCACTATTTATGAATTCCCTTCTACGAGACATTGTTGTTCCTTCCTATTCTTTAGAGGTGCTCGCTTCACGAGTGGATCCAGATACCTTATCTCCCAATGATAATGGTGCATCTACATCAGAATCTCCCTTTTCTACATGGGAGATGAAGGTTATTGTGAATGGTTGTGGAGAATATGATCTCTAATAGGCCCTCTTAGTTTCTAACCTCCCCTTATCACCCAAAGCATGTGGTAGGCCGTGTTACAAGTATCAACACTCTAGGGAAAACTTAGGTTTGACGCTTTCACTCTGGTGGATTATTAGTAGATGAAAATATGCTCAACAATATCGTATCTCATCCTTTGGATGATGAAATGGCTCTATGTTACCAATCACCCAAGTATGTTATCCCCAATAAAATGATGTATGCTATGGGATACAAAGGACATGGTTACGGCATCAACGAACAAGGTACATTAGAAGCTCTTCTAATACCTCATCACAAGTGTGTAAGTATGGTATTGGCATTCAACCGTATGGGTCTCATCCCACAAAGGTCAAATATTCCTCTTACGGCGTGAAGATAGTTCTTCCGAATGCAAAAGAGAAATAGATTCCCAGTGTAGTCTTTACAAAGACCTTGCCTCCACGAACCTATTTTTTAACATAGCTATATTAACTATAACCCCTACTATATCCCCTACCATTCCAACACTAGACCTTATTTACCCATCACTCATGAATTGGGACCAACAACAACATGTGCCAATTGATGTTTTTCAAAATGACGAAGCTATTGGTGAGTTCTAGGTATTCGTGACAACATTCCAGTAGGTGATCACAAGAAAGGCTTCTCCATCAAGCTCAATGCATGTGCATATTTTGGGGAGGAGGTTGAGTTATGTGGTCATCTAAGAAAAAAAATAAGAAAGGGAAAAAGTTCCACAAAAATCCTTGCAAAAATAATAAGTCCAAGTCCTATAGTGAAAACCTCTTTGAGGTGCTTATGGACAAACAAAAAGAACAATCAATGGAAAAATAGTTGACCAACCTGAAGGTGAAAATCTCATGGAGACACCTTTAGAAGAAGAAGATATTAATCTCCCCTAATCCTATGCACATGGAGGATGAGTCCAAGTTACTCATGGAGGAGACCATAGATGTTAATATTGGTATGGAGGAATTACCTAGAATAGTCAAGTTGGGAGCTTCGCTCTCGGCTCAAGAACAAAAAAACTTTGTGTTGCTTTTGAGAGAATTTACAGATATCTTTGCTTGGTCCTACACGGACATGTCAAGGCTAGATCCAACATTAGTGGTGCATAACCTTGTTGTGCACAAAGAGGAAAATCCCATTAAACAAAATCTCTAAAAGATGCATCCTCGTGTCACCTTGTTGGTCAAAGCAGAGCTAGAAATATTATTGGTAGTAAGCTTCATTAGGCCTATTGATTATTCAGAGTGGATTTCTAATGTAGTCCTAGTGCAGAAGAAACTTGTTAGTATTAGAGTTTGTACTGATTTTAGAGATATCAATAAAGCTTGTCCTAAGGATGAATTTCCTCTTCCCAACATCGACATGATTTCCGATTCAACAATTGGTTACGGGATGCTATCAGTCATGGATGGCTTTTCAAGATATAACCAGATAAAAATTTCGAGACGACCAACATAAGACAACTTTTACAGCCCCATGGGGGACATTTTGTTACCAAGTCATGCCTTTTGGACTCAAGAATGCAGGCGTAACCTATCAATAAGACATGACTATAATATTTCATGACATGATCAGTGATATAATGGAAG
This sequence comes from Taxus wallichiana var. yunnanensis, assembly GCA_018340775.1. NCBI lineage: Eukaryota > Viridiplantae > Streptophyta > Pinopsida > Cupressales > Taxaceae > Taxus > Taxus wallichiana. The sequence goes on along the minus strand of CM031235.1, from coordinate 381,364,988 downwards.
ATTATGTGGATGACATATTAGAAAAATCTAGGACTCAAGAAGATCACCCAAGGATCTTGTGGTGCATATTTTAGCGTCTTAGGGACTACAAGGTCCTAATCAACTCGAAGAAATGTGTCTTCGGCGTGCTATCTGGAAAACTACTATGGTTCATTATTTCATAGAGAGGAATTGAAGTAGATCATACAAAGGTTACAACTATAACATAAATGCCTCCTTCGACAAATATCGACAATTGAGAAGCTTGTAAGGAAAGATCCAAGAAATTAGAAGATTCATATCTCAAACTTACGATATAAGTGTCACACATTCACATATATTCTAAAGAAAGATGTCAGTTTTCATTGGGGTCTAGAAAAGAAGCAAGCATTTTCTTTACTCAAGCAATATTTGGAAAAACCCCTATTCTAATGCTACCCACGGTAGGTGATCCATTACTACTCTACATTTTTGCTACGCACTTTACAATTAGGGCACTGTTGGCTCAATATGATAAAGAGAAGAATGAAAAAGTTGTGTATTATCTAAGCCATACGTTGGTTTCTTACGAGCTCAACTACCCACAAATAGAGAAGGCTTACTTGGCCGTAGTTTTTTCCTTTCAGAAACTGCATCATTATTTGCTAAATAATAAGGTCAAGCTAATATCAAAATTTGATCTATTAAAGTAATTATTTTCAAATCCTGCACTTATAGGAAAGATGGCCAATTGGATCATCTTACTCAATGAGTTTTCCATCGATTATGTTCACAAAAAATTAGTGAAAGGGTAGGTTTTGGCGAATCAACTAGTTGAATCCCCTTTGTCAGGTATTGAACCTTTGAGTTTGGAACTTCTAGATGCATCTACATTGTACCTTGAGGAGTTTGTTACATGGAAAATATAATGTAATGGCTCCTTTACCTTTCATGGTTCAGGTGTTAGAGTTGTGTTGATCACTCCTTCAGGAGACTTGATCCATCAGGCATTCCACTCAGGTTTCCATGTATAAATAATATAGTAGAATATGAAGCCCTTATTGCAGGGATGAAACTAGCTATCAAGTGGGACATCAAACAAGTGAATGTGATTGGTGATTCTATTCGATTATCAAATAGGTAATAGATAAGTATAAAGTTAAGGATGAGAAACTTCTTCCTTACAAGAAAATGGTCGATTCTCTGAAGGAGTTCTTTGAGAAAATTACATTTGAATAGATCCTAAGAGGACAGAACCAAGCAATAGATATTATGGCCACAGGTGGGGTATATGTTGCACATCCCACTTGGGAACAATGATATGTCATTCTTCGTCAAACATATGTAAATACCAACATATGACATGCCAAAATCTTGTTTGGTATGTGAATTTGTTGGTCCCTTTTCCCTTGGTATATTGACATCTTAAACTACCTTCACATGGAACCTTTCTCACAGACATTTCTTGTGCTAATTAAATAAATATTATCTAGTGTATAGCCTGCTATACCTTACTTGGTGGCACTCTCTACCGTTGAGGCTATGACGGGAATATGTTACAGTGTCTCAATTCAGACGAATCCATCTTAGTGGTTAAGGAGGTGCACGAAGGAATCTGCAAGGCCCATACGAATGGGATAGTCTTAGATAAGAAGATACTAAAAGTGGGATATTATTGGCCTACCATGGAGAATGATTGCTGCAAATATGTGAAGAAATTTTTGCAATGTCAGAAGTACGATAATTTGATACATGCACCGACGACAATCATTACAACCTATCACGACACCTTGGCCTTTTTCCAAGTGGGGCTTAATCTTATAGGTAAGCTTCACTCTACATCCTCTCGATGGCCACTTGTTCATCATCACTTTGCCACTAAATATTTCATGAAGGGGTAGAGGATGTTCCTCTTATCTATGATAAAGGTGCCTAGATATCCAAGTTTATAATGAATCATTTAATCATCGATACGGCATCCACTCTACCATTGTAGTTGACAATGGTAAGTCCTTTAAAAATAAAACTGTGAAGGCGTTGTGTCAACACTTTCAAATCACTCTCAAATATTAAACCCCCTATTACCCTCAAGGTAATGGGAAATCTGAGGCTTCCAATAAAACCCTTTTTGTATTATGGATAAGATGGTGAATATAATAGACCGTAATCGGTGGTTACAAATTCATCCTACCCTCTTGGCATACAGAATGTCTATCTACACTCCTACAGGTGTCACTCCATATTCCCTAGTATTTGGTATAGAATTCATACTACCTCTAGAGATCGAGCTCCCCTCTTTGCGTATAGAGCTAAGAGATTACTTGAATGAAGAGGAGGACTACAAAATGGCTCGGCCAGTAAAGTTGGAGTTGTTAGATGATAAACAACTTCACGCCCTTGATCACCTTAAAGTGTATCAGAATTGAGTATGAAAAAGTTACTGATGAAAGAGTGATACCTTGTCAATTTGAGGTAGGATACTTGGTGCTAAAATAAAATTAGTTCAACACCACAAAGGATCGAGAAAAGAAAGGCAATACAAAAACAATACAACATTGTCTTGAGATAATACTAAAAATAATAAAAAAGTGTTAAAAGCTGTCCCATAAAAACAAAGTAGTATTTTTCTTACTTGATTTTGGTTTGTACATAGTTTTGTTATCTTGTAACCAAAATAAGCTCCCTCTTATTTTGGGTTAACTTACTTTCTTTGTGCCTCAGTACAAATTTCACAAAGTTCAAGCACTCAAGGATTTTTGGAAAATACTCCATCAGATAGAGAATTTCTTTCCCTTTCCAGAAAGGTAAAGAGCTCTTTCTAACTCCTTGTATTTTTTGAGGTATGGCTCGGTGGAGTTAGAAGAGAAAATTTTCCCAAAGCGGACCTACGAGGCTTGGGAGAGATGTTTACAAGGAATCTCGCACTAGTGGGGAATCGGAGAAAAAAGTGAAAATTTTCCCTTTTGTCAAAAAGGTGAAAATTAAGTGTTGAGCTGGCACATCAAAAAGCTAATGTGGGCTGGCGGACCTTCGGAGGCAAATGAGATTTTTTGAATTTTTGTCAAAAAGTGTAAAATGGAAAAAAAGGATCCCCTGCCTCTGCCACCCCCATGGATGCTACATCATCAGAGGATTTGTGGGAGAAAAGTTCAAAATTTGCCCGAGTTGTTTTTGATCCAAAGCTCCATTTTTTACGTTCTTGGTACCAATGGAATTATCTGAAGATTCTCTTCATCATGGAGTCTTAGATTTTGGATTTTGGTAAATTTTTGGGGGATAAATTTGCAAAACATGTTTTAGCGTGGAAAAGACAAAAGCCAATTCAACCACCGATTTAATGAAGTATGGGTCATTTTCTTTGGTCTGAAGTAGATACATGGAATTATGAGCTTTTGCATTGAGCCCATCAATAGAGGACTAATTAAAACACATTTTGAAAATTGGTTGGAGCAAATCCCACGTTTTTCCTCTCTTCTCACGTTTTTCTATAAAATGTAAACAGAGGCACATAATTAGTGGTTGTTCATTTTTCTTCTCTACCTCCCCCTTCTTTTCTTCCCCAGGGTCGAAAATGGAGTTTGAACCTCCTCCCCTATTCTCAGTAATGACATTTTTGCATCTTTCCCATGAAATGGTACACTGTGTAAATCTGGAGCAGTAAAAACGTGTATTTGTGATGCATTTGTCCATCCTTTTCTCGTTTTATTGCATCTTCTTACCTCTCTTCATTGTAGGGTATTTGTGCATGTTTTTAATGTTCATTTACAGATCTGGGGATGTGTTCATGGGGTTTTGGAACATTTTCTATGTGAATCTGATCTATGGTCTGTGATGTTGTTGTCCATCCTTTCCATTGCTCACCTCTCTTTGTTTCATGGTAGTTTAGTAGATGATCAACACTTTCCTTCTCTGGTGTATCACCATTTTAGTGTAGGCTCTATTTTTCTTGTTTTCTTTCTCTCCTTATCTCCTTGGAAGTTAGATTAGGATTGGATTAGCTTGCTGCCTTTGGAATAGCTTGTGGCGGTAGTTTAGGAAGAGGAACCACCTTCTCTAGAGATATTTCCCACTTGGGGATTACAAGGTCCCTCACCTTAGGGAAAGTTCATGTTATGTAATCACACTAGATAATTCTACCTTAGAAAAGCATATCCATAACTCATTTGGGGTAGTCTTGTGATTTCACACTAATAGTTTTGGCGCGCCTGGTGGGACTAGAGTTCTACACTTTATTTCATCAAGTTGATGTGTTCTTAGTGGGATTCACCTTTTAAGGCACATACAAGCACATCTGGCGACTCCATCCGGTCAAAAACCCATTCTCTAAGTTGCAGAGGCCTTTTCCATCCATTTTCATCCATTCTCTTCTTCCATCTCTCTCATTTTATCCCATTCCATGAGTTTGTGCAATCATGACTTCATTCCCTTCATGGAATTCATACTTACAGCAACAACAGTACATTCCATGTATACAATGCTTTTCATAACTCCTCCAAATCAGCATTATGAGTAAATTCAAAATCACTATACCTATCCACAGCTTCAATGCCAAAACCAGGTTTGGTCATAAAGCTTATTAGGAATAGGGATATGCATGTAATGAAAATAACCAAATGGAAGACGTTGGTCTCTTTGGAGAAGATCCAAAAATGGAGGCTGGCATGGTTCGACTCAGGGCATAGCACAAATGAAGGCATTCAATATTGGTTGCAGGGCACCTTGTCCATGGGAAGGCCCTTTTCCAAGACATTATAGCCCACAGGAGAAGCTTGACTTCATGGTTGAAGTGCAACCTCAGCTTACAAAGTGGATTGAGGACATTGAATCTTATGAGCAAAGTGTGAGATAGCCTTGTCAATGGGTAAGTCAATCACCAGCTCCTTGTCTTTCATTGTCTCTTCCTCAATCTTTATCATTTCAGCAGAGGTAAGAGTCAAGCCCCTCACTTGTTGCCCCAAGTGTTGATTTCATTTCTCCATCTCCTAGTCTTCCACCTCATCTCAGTTCTTCTATCCTTTTCCCTTCCAAACAGTCATCCCCTCTAAACAAACAAGAAGTTGCACCTCCCTTCCCACCACAAACAATTGCAAAGATGGTTGAACCCCAACCTACCACTCCTCTTGCTTTCCCAATCCCATGTTGGGAAGATACTCAAGAATCCAGTCAAGGAGAATAACAAGAAGAGGAGCCCAACAAAAAAGAAATGACAGACAATCTGAAGAGTTGGGCTGCCAAATTTGGGTTTACAAATATCCCTTGATGGTCAAGCCAATAGAGGAGTTCAAGATTGAAGAACCAGTGGTGGTGAGGCCGAGTTGAGTTGTAGCGAGAATAAGAGCAAGAACAAGAGGAGGAACAATCATTCCCAAGCCCCATTGAAGAGGAGCAGCTGGGAGAGATCAAATTAGTGTTAAGGTCACTCAATGAAGAAGACATCATTGAATATTTTTGCTTTCATTTCAAGGGCCTAATTTGATTGATGAACCCATGATGGAGAACCATACATTTCAGGGGCTCTAAGTGTGGATTAGGCTATAGGGAAAACTTCAGATTCTTCATCCCACTTCATCCCCTTCAAGATCTGGTGTTGAATAAGAGTTTGATCTTTCAAACTTCATGTTTGAGGAAGAGAGAAACCATGGCGAGCAAGTTAGAGATAAAGAGGATGCCATGAAGGAGGTAGAGCACTTGCAAGTGAAAACAATAAGGAGGCGATATCTCACGTTAGGACTTGAGAGATTACTTTGATTAAGAGGATCCCATCAAGATTACATCATTTTATCCTCCATCCATCTTCCATGCACATGAACCTGCTACCATGAAGGAGAATATTCAAGTGCAAAATCCTGCACTCCATAATGGCCCTCTAGAACCAAAGTTGGAAGATCTTGATCTTCCATGTTTTTCAAAAGAGGAGGAAGGAAAAGGTACGAGGATGTCATCATATCTCTCACACCATCCACCCAAGAAGGTCCATAAGAAGACTCCATTTTTGGAGCTAAATTTCAAAGCAATGGGCAAACTTCAAGGACCAGACCTTGCCCAATCAGGTATTTGGCTTCTTTGGAGCCAAAGGAGAAGCCACAACCAGTCATGCTTGCTTCAGGGCATGAGGATGAGCTATAAAGTACTAAGGATTAGCTTCCATACCTCTTCAATCCAAATGCAGAGCAACTAAAAGAGGTATTGGATTTGTCTTCAGTTGATACTTTGGTCATTTGGGTGGAAGATCAACTTGTAGTTAGTTTTTCACTCATCCAACCAGCCATGTTCAGTGCCAAATCAATTGCATGGCTGCCATTTTTGAGGAAGGGAAGCTATTTCTCCTTCTAGTTGCAGGTTTTGTTTGAGTTCCCTTTTCTCTTGGTTAGAGTAGTGTAGGTAGGTTTGTTTTCAGTAGAATAAGTGCTTTTGCACACTCTTGCATGTTCCATTTGGAGCATGTATGATTTTTAGTTTGTATATAGTTTTTGGTGTTGTTGTATTGCTCTTGCATAGTCCATTTCAGTTGGCTTTTGGTGAAGATCAACTCCAATTTTCAGTGGGTTCCCAAGTGATTCAGAGGTCATATTTTTAGAGTTAGATCAGAGAATTGGTTATCAAGCTTGACTCCATGCCCAATGGATGCAACTAAGGCCACTGATCATTCATCTAGTAGGCAAATGACCCCTGTGAGTCGCCAAAGTTGTTAACCAAAATAAGCTCCCTCTTATTTTGGGTTAACTTACTCCCTTTTTTGCCTCAGTCCAAATTTCAAAAATTTTAGGCACTCAAGGATTTCTAGAAAATACTCCATCAGATAGAGAATTTCTTCCCCTTTCCAGAAAGGTAAAGAGCTCTTTCTAACTCCTTGTATTTTTTGAGTTATGGCTCAGCAGAGTTAGAAGGGAAAATTTGCCCAAGGTGGACCTGCAGGGCTTGGGAGAGATGTTTGCCAAGGAATCTCGGACTAGTGGGGAATCGGAGGAAAAAGTGAAAATTTTCCCTTTTGTCAAAAAGGTGAAAATTAAGTGTTGAGCTGGCACATCAAAATCTAATGCGGGTTGGTAGACCTTTGAAGGCAAATGAGATTTTTTGACTTTTTGTCAAAAAGTGTAAAATGGAAAAAAGGAGCCCCTGCCTCCGCTAACCCCAATGGATGCCACGTCATCAGAGGATTTGTAGGAGAAAAGTTCAAAATTTGCTCCGAGCTGTTTTTTTTGCCGAAAATGTTAAGGAAAAACTCAGAAGGCCATATCTTTTGATCCAGAGCTCCATTTTTGACGTTCTTAGTACCAATGGAAAGATCTGAAGATTCTCTTCATCATGGAGTCTTCGATTTTGGATTTTGGTAAAGATTTGGGGAGAAATTTTCAAAACATGTTTTGGCATGGAAAAGACAAAAACCAATTCCAACCACCAGATTTAATGAAGTATGGGTCATTTTCTTTGGTCTAAGTAGATACATGGAATTATGAGCTTTTGCATCGAGCCCATCAACAAAGGAAGAATTAAAACACATTTTGAAAAGTGGTTGGAGCAGATCTCACATTTTCCTCTCTTCTCGCATTTTTCTATAAAATGTAAACAGAGGCACATAATTAGTGGTTGTTCATTTTTCTTCTCTGCCTCCCCCTTCTTTTCTTCCCCAGGGTCAAAAATGGAGTTTGAACCTCCTCCCCTGCTCTGTAATGGCATTTTTACCTCTTTCCGTGAAATGGTGCACTGTGTAAATCTAGAGCAATAAAAACATGTTTTTGTGATGCATTTGTCCATCCTTTGCTTGTTTTATTGCATCTTCTTGCCTCTCTTCATTACAGGGTATCTGTGCATGTTTTGAATGTTCATTTACAGATCTAGGAGTTGTGTTCATGGGGTTTTGGAAAATTTTCTGTGTGAATATGATCTATGGTCTGTGATGTTGTTGTTCATCCTTTCCATTGCTCACCTCTCTTTGTTCCATGGCAGTTTAGTAGATGATCAACACTTTCCTTCTCTAGTGTATCACCATTTAGTGTATGATCTATTTTTTCTTATTTTCTTTATCTCCTTGTCTCCTTGGAAGTTAGATTAGGATTATATTAGCTTACCCGCACTAGAACCATCCTTCTCTGGAAAGCTTTCCCACTTTTGCAAGGTCCCACACCTTGGGAAAAGTTCAATGTTATCTGAATCACACCGGATGATTTTGCCTTAGAAAAGCATATCCATAACTCATTTGGGGGTGTTGTGATTTCACACTAATGGTTACATTACTTCTTTGTGTTGTGTGTTATAAATTGGATTCATTTGCTTCTTTAGATTATGTGTTACTTTAATCTGTTGTGAATTGCATTAAGTTAATTTTATCTTACATACTTGTATATAGTTGTGTTGCTTTGATTAGGTTTGATTAACTTGTGCTTAATGTTTACTTGTATATTTTGTTTTCATCTCATCATCATATCATCTATCATCACATTTATATATCATATATCAATATATGATAAGCCACATCATCATGAAACTGAAAATTAAAACATGTATTCTAAGATAACATCATATAATATCACCAAGAGGGGCAAGAGGGATGACCTTTTATCCCCCCCTCAAACATAGATCATAATAAAAATGTGGATTAAACATGTTAACTCACACACAAAATGTGATAAATAAAAACAATCCATCAATCATCATATATCCATAAATATAAAATGTCCATGTACAAAATCAATGTGTCTCGATACATATCAGATACAAAACGCCATCATGGGCATGGGTAAAAATGTGCCTTCATCATGAGGCATAATAAAAAATAGTACATAAGTACATCTGTACAAAAATGTGCCTTCATATCAAGGCATACATTAAAAGTAGATACATCTCGATACAATACAAAGATTTAACCATAACTCTTTCCTACCTCTAGAATGCTTGGACTATGTCCAGTGGTGGAATTTGTTGTAAGCCATGTGGTGGTGGCATTTGTTGTGAGCCTTGTGATGGTGCGCATGTTGGGACCCTACGGTGGCGTAAATTATTGTCTTTGAAGGAATTTATACGATCTCACAGATCGAGATGGTATCGTGATCGGGATATAGATTTGCTACAATGACTAACTTTAATATGGAGCCCTCTTGCCTACTCGGATAGATTCCTGTATAACATCTTGTAATATGTGGGCTCACAATCGAGGGAAGCACACTCAATCACTAACTCCAAAATTCTGCGATTGTCCCTGCTTTCATCAAGTGCATCGCACTTTGCTCGACACTGGTCAACTCTACTTCGCACTAGGCCCTCTCTCTGATATCACTTGATATCTCTTAGCCTTCACCTATATCCTCTTTGTAGTTAACTCGATCTCTCTCTATAGTAATCTAGTCTCTCTCACCAATAACCTAAAGCCGCAGTGCTACCACTTGTTCTGTTCGTTTGCCAAGGAAGCTAGCTCCTCTACACTCTAAACTTTGTGTCTCCATCCCTACAATACCCGACTCTGTGGTAGGGTACCCCATCCATGTCCTCCATCCAACCATTTGCATCTCCTCCATTCCATCCACCTTTTGGTGAACTATGTGGTGGGATCATATGTGGTGGTGATAATGAAACCTATAATGGAACTGAGGCACTGTAATGGAACTTGGGGCACCTATAGTGGAACACAGGGAACTTGTAGTGGAACCCGAGGCACTTGTGGACCCTGTACTTATGGATCATGCACCTATGGATCCTTTACATATGGTTGTATAGGAATATTACCTTGAACTAGTATATTGACACCTAATCTACCTTGCCCCTCGTCATGCACGAGCTCTAAGATCCTAGCCATGTAGACCCTATGTTGTTGTGGTAACCCCAATCAGTATGGCTACTGTGGTATCGTAATCCATCATGGCAACACTCTCACAGACCACGTTGGATAATCTCGAGTCTCCCTGGAGCCACTAGTTTTGGCCTCTGGAACCAAGGTTGTGGGACCACCATGATAAGTTGTTTAGTGCTCGTTGTAACCTAATCCGAGGCCCAATAGAGAAAGTCTCTGCGGACCGACGCCCATACCACATCTCATCTCCAAGAATCCCTTGGATGAGGCCAAATGGCTCGAACTCTGTCCGCTCGACACCACATAATAATGTGATCCTCGCTCCCAATGATAAAATGATCAACTCTTGTTGTGGTTAGCTCTAGCGCATCCTCCCCACTTTGGTACAATCTATACAACCTCCATATAATCATGTGAAGTTGAATCTCATCAAATGCTTGTCTATATAAGAGTGTGTCTCCAATGTGCCGTGTATGCTCTCACCCATTGGTACCTAACCCATAATAGATGGCTCACCGAGAGCCCTAGCTCACAACACTCTAATGGGAACCCTATGTGGATATTATCCCAAGCCCAGAGATATGAATTAATGTCATGGGACCCACGGTCTTCCGACTACAATATGTTATCAAGTGTAAATCTAAATACAAATGGGCTAGTAAGCATTGCCCCCAATAATAAACCTCTCCGTTGATAAGACCATGTATAACTCCAATCAAACCAAGGGAGAAGTGTGCACAAGTCTTGTTAGGAAACAAAATGTTGTTGACAAGAGCCATCAAGTATATTAGAACTCACAAAATTTAGTGGTCCGAAAACATCTAGTAATGTCAACTGACATACCCTGATGAGGTATGTCCACTACACCAAACATCTCAATAATACTATGAAGAATATGGTCGTGGTCGCCATCATAAGTAACCAACTGTCCCTATATCAGCTTTCTCAAAATACACCACACATTCTTTAAGGTGACACTCATCTGACCCATCACAAAGTGAAATGTCTAGACTCTCACTCCGCCATCTCTCAGTTAAGGTTGTAAGAAGGCTATGGTCCAGAGTAATCTGTGGCATGTGGGCCACATGTTAAAGACCTGTAACATCTAAGGTCATCTCCAAAAATATGAGATCATGTTGTGAAAAGGTAACCTCATAGGACCTCAACTACCCATGTCACTTGCACGTCTCCAATCGGGAAGACTAATCTAAAAATTAGGTAAAACACTCGTTAATCTAATTTTCTTCTACAACACATCATCTAAGTTAGTCTATTCATGATTAACTTCTTCTATTCATGGCTAATTTCTTCTAAAAACTCCTAAAAATTCTTCTAAGGCCATGCAAAATTGACCTTTTATTTAGCGCATCCTCGCATCATTAGCGCCCCCTTTCCCACACCAACGCTTGCGTTTTGAGTGCATATGCTCCCTATTCCCCACCCCATTTCTACACCAATGTGCCAATTATGACACATATGCACTCGCTCCCTTGTTCACACGCAGACGTGGTCATGCATGCACTTTTTCCATGCATATGCGGTCGTGCTCATGCATTTTCACAAAAACACACCCATGAACATGCTTGCACATCCCAAGGGTTGCACTTGTGTTGCCACGCCATTTTCAAACCCTATTAATGTTATTAAATGTAACAAAAATGAAAAATTTACATTGTGTACCATAGGCCATTCTCGGGAAGCCTCATGTAGTCTCAAACTTTGTTTGCGTAATGTCTACGATTCTAAATTCTCATCATTCCTCTCCGATTACAAAGGGGTGTGTTAGAGTACGTATGCACTTATGGGAATTAGGGTGTCCTAATTCGTGTCTATATTGGCACCTTTTGTCAAGTGGTTTGTAATGGATAAGCTACTAAAAAAATGAGTGAGATGGTTGTGTTTACATTGGATAAGATGTTAGATAGGTGATCCCCCTTAAATTGTGATCTCGCATATCAGTAGCTAATTAAATAAGTTAATTAATTAGGAAAATCCACCTATTTTAGGTCCCATTGAACTCTACTTCCTCATTTCGATTAACTACACTTGGATTCCACTTCCTTATTCCATTCAACTCGACTTGAACTCTAATTCTAGATTCCTAGAAAGGAGGGGCAATTAGGTTGTACGTGTGATTCAATTTTCATATATAAATTCTATTATTCCAAATGTCTATTGCCCCGAAAATATGCAACTCCCGGACTTAGTCTACTTCATATTCCCGGGTGATTACAATTATGACCTGGAACTTAGTCAAACTCTTACAACCACTTCCAATTACTACTCAACCTACATAAAAGGGAAAACTTACCTCTTTGTAAATCCTCTTTGATTTTTTCACAATAACTCTATCAATTTTACTACCCAATATTTGTATATTGGAATCCATATCCAATCCAAATCTATGCTCGTAACATTCTGCGAGTTCTTCATTTGGAGATTAAATCAAGAGCATCCACAAATCAAAATCACACAAGTCCAATCACTTCCATGATCTTTCTCGAGGTTTGCAAGATTATTACGGAGAAGGTATAATTGTCTTGTATTGTCATTTATCTTCGTTTATTTATTAATTTCCCTTGCATACAATAATAAATGAATAATTTGAATAATATGCAGAATATAACATAAAACAAGATATTGGTGGGTCAGATGCATTGATATTCAATATATTCAGGAATAAAATAATACCCTTAAGGTAGGAAAATACCATAAATGCTCCTTAAGGAAGGAATAACTCCACGATCTCCCAATATAAGAATTTATTTTTGAGGGGAGACCTCGATATCATATTATCAAGGAGAAGATTCAACCCATACATGACATCCTCATAATGATACTCATATTTTTATATAGGTACACATTACTTCTAATAGATGGGAAACATGTAATCTAAATGTAGGCCAACCCATTACCTAATATAACTAATTACTATGTGACTCCATATATTATAAACATATAATTAATTAAGGGGATATGTGCTACATGTTAGCATCTACATCAACCAATATACATAATAGTATCATATCCCAAGGTACATAATAGGGCTTATGAAAAAATGGCGCTTTTGGACCAAATCATTTGGCGATTTAATCCTGTTTAGCAATTTTGTACAAACAAGGAGTGAGGCACTCGGCAGTTTTGGGCATGACACTTTAGAGCAATAGAATTTTATGGAGTGATGTAAAAATTTATATGGGTGACTAAATAATGTAATAGAGATAATAATTCATGCAATAGGTCTAAGGATAGGAAATTGATCTTGGAATGTGTGCATGAGTCATGGTTTAGGGGTTTAGCCAATACCGACATTATTAAGTGATAAATTACCAAATTTAGGTGTTTAACACTTTTTTAGTTATGCAATAGACCGTGTTAAATCTATGATCAATGTTTCATATGTCATGATTAGGAAAAAGAAGAGGATCCCCTTCGATGTTGGAACATTGCTCCACCAACTAGACATGTGCAACTCCTCTCTCCTTATTGATTTGTCCTCTTGCTCCTCATTTTTATTTCCATGTCATATTTCACTTTGTTTGGGCCATTGTTGCACATAATGACATCTCTATTACACCCCCTTTATGTGATGGAACTCGTTATTCTCCATACAAAAATGTTGCATTAACATGCCCCAACACCCCATCCCATGACATCATTTGTATGGCTCATATGCAATAATAATTGGTTTGTTTTCTGACGACCGCAAGACAGATAATGCCACGTGACTTCATAGCCACAACATCAATAGCCACAATTGTTCTCATTTTTACATGACCTCACATACCACGTAATCACGTTCTATGTCATCATCATATAATTTGAATAAATATTTTCAAATTCTCCCTCTCCCATTTGGGAATTTGGCCGCAATGTTGGAATATAACTCCACATTATTTGATGGATCTGAAATAGAGAATGAACACATATCATTAGATGTAACCCTACCCTCCTAACATTTGAATATGGAGGCCATGTCCCCATTTTTGTGCAAAAACTTCATGATAGGTTAAATATATGGCCCCCATTGTCATTTGATTTTCTTACTCTACATTGTTTTTGACAATAAAGAAAACAGGATAATGCATTTGGTTTTATACTAGCTCTAATTCAAATGTGCATTTTGACACCTTAAGGAGAGGCATTTATTTTACAACCGACAACATTGAGAGTTGCAGGGTATGCTTCTTTTGTATGGTAAATGTTTGACTGAATGTTCTTAAATGTTGTGAGAAGCTCTAACACCTCTTAAGAAGTAGCAGGGCATGTCTTGTGTAAACACATAATGGGTATCATCGAAATAGAAGTAGTAATGTTTTTATCAAAATAGGCCATACAAATATATTGAAACATCAAAAAATCATGTAACTCTACTTTCTATCTCATGCATGAGTTGCATTGGATTATAGTTCAATTTTCTCTTTCTTCTATCCCATTCTATACAATAAATATAGGATAGACGATTCAATTTTATCTCTTAGCATGCAAAAATGTGTTGAATATTTTGTATTATATTCCCTCCACCGCCACATTAAAACCTTTTTAAAGGGTAAGCCATTTTTGCTTCTCACCATATGATTTATAGGTAAACACATTCTCAAGTCGTTTGCTTATATTTTTAATAAAATAACCTAATGTTTTTTTCTGGAACCATCAATAGAGGTAATAAAATGCATTTCTCCACATGTGAAATATGTTGTGTTACACCCCCATTGGACACAAAATATTACAATGCATCAATTCCATTTGCCATTGTCGTTCCCTCTCTATTTTGTGGCTAATGTCCATTTACAAGTGCATTTGGTGGTGGTTGCCCCATCATTTTTAGTGTTCAATGTTACTTCTAGAATTTTTGCACACAACTTATACAAATTTCACTCTCTAATAGATTTTGCAATAAGTTAATAACCCTGAGCCCTACCTTGAAGGTTATAAATACACACTTGAATTAAACTACACTAACAACTCAATACCTTGTAATTAAACTTAATTGTAATAGATGTTTATTCGGACCAAGTATGTATAACAACACATTGTAAATTCATTTATTGTATAAGAGTTTACATTCTCGATTTCAATATATTAGTTTTTTTTCTTGAATGTAGAGTTGATTTTGTAGGATGATGATGGTTACTCGACTTTCCTCTTTAATTAATCAAATTGTCAGATGAATATATTTGTTTGCTTTTCATTTCTTTACGATTGATTATGGGGTGAACATATTTGATTGAAGAATGAATGGATGAAAGAGTTTTAAAATCTATATAAGACCCAACATTGTGTGAGACCGAGAGCTGAAATAAAGAGATGAATGAATGACATAAAAATTGATGCATGATTGATTATGGGATGAATATAATCTATTGATTGATTGTGGGATAAATGTGTTTACTTGCTTGTCCTTTTCTCTCACCTCTATTATGATTTCATAACTAAAATTTCCTAATCAAATACCTTTAAATACAAACAAATAAACAATAGAAAATTTTAGTTGGTATCTCTTAATCCTTATAACTAAACCAAAGGGTCATAGTGCGACATATTAATTATCATTAATCACAATTAAAATGGTTGTACTCAATGCATGCTACATCATTTCTAAATAATGAATGCTCACCAAATGTGCAAAATTCTACTTTTGGATTGGGGATGTGCATAAAAACAATATATTCCACTCTATTAGCTTCAATTATAAATCTTGCCACTTGTTTGGATTAAATCCTTTTGATTTAATAATCACAATGCGGTTCCTTTATTATACATTTCAACATTAAACAAAACCATTGTCAATTTTTTTGTTTAGTGTTTTCTTGTACAAAGTTAGATATTCCTGCAACATTTAAGTAGGGTTTAGGGTATAATAACGCTTGTACTATTTGTAAGAGTCAGTAACTAATAAAATTTCCCCATTGAAAAGCACACTTGTTTTTCAACAAAATTGTTTTTTGAGTCTTAGGGTGAAGACAAATATTCCGTGTAAGTTTTTTCATTGAAACCTTTATGTATTTGGCTCTTAAAGGGGTTTCAGGTTTGGAAGAGTAAGTAATCAAATTCTTTGGTTAAAAATCATAAAAGGTAAAAAACGCATGGTTAAAAACACAACATGTTTTTCAACCAATAAGTTTTTGTCTTATTGATCAAGATTTTTGAATTTGTTGCAATATTTGTAATAGTAAGAATCATTTGAGCACCCAAATATTGGCGTTTGTTGGTTGACAAAGACATGGTGTTATTTCAACATTTAGAGACATATATTTGGTGAAGTTATAACAACATTAACTAGTAATGAGTTTTTCAAGTTTGTTTCATTGTTATGAGTTATTGTTACATTGTATATCATCGCATGTCATTTACTTTTTTGGTTTTTGTTGCGTAGGGACATGGATGAAATATACGTCTTGTGTTTAGCCATAACTTATAATATGAGCTTGGAGTGTTTCAAATATGCATATATTATCTATGGTCCACGTAATGAAGTGGTGTCCTTTAAGTTTGCATCAGTCAGTGATGGAAGTGAATTGAATACATCTTATTATGTAGGTCTTATTGATGAGTCTTTTCACTCTTGTGGAATGTGTTTTAAACATTGTGGTGGTTGAAACTAATTACAAATTAGTATGTGACCAAATCTTTGGTAAAATTATTGTACGGAATGAGAAATTGATTCCTCTTCATACGACGACATTGGCCCATATGCATCTCTTTTGTGATGTCAAGATCTAGCCACACATGCGAAGTGTGATATCTATAGACCTCTTATAGTTAACTAAAGTGACAATCATATTCTTAGTTCATCTCCATACAAAATGATTCGATCCAATCCTCCAAAGATAGAAAATGTGTGGCATGCACATCTCTGCATCATTGATGTGTTCCGCATGCCATCTTCTAAAAATAGGTCGTCATGCTCAAAATCAGCTAAGTCCTGAATGTTGAACTTGCCCTCTGCGTGCGGGTTCTTCTTGTTCCTCCGTGCCCTTGATCCTGGCCTTCTCTCCCACGTAGACTTCTTGTGTGATCTCTAATAGGTATTCTCTAATCAACATTACCCCACACTAATCTCATTGTCATCTCGACATGGGTATCTAAAAATCACTTTCGGTGCCATCTCTTCCTCCTCGACGACCACCTTCTTCTTTCCTTTTCACATATCGAATGCCTTCTTAGGGGCCATTTTTACCAGTAATCATCTCCTCTTTAACTTTGCAACTTTGCAAATCAAACCCTACCTTGATTCATCGTGCTTTAGGTGGAAATTTGTGCCCTAACTCCTCTTTGTCTCCCCATTCGCTCAAACCCTTCACTACCGGGATGTAAGCTTCTTTTCACAGATTTGTTTGTCACACTTGGTTTCACACCATTTTCACCTTAACTCAATCACTCAGCTCTTCACACTTAGCTCTTTCCTCAAATTCTCTTAGTAAGATGCAGATGGTAAAAATGAATCTTATATCCCATCTTGATATAGATTTTTCAAATTTTAATGCATTTATTGATCCTTCACCTACCAAATATCCTCTCATTCATTGACCAAATTTGTTCTTCCACACGGTACATCTTCATGCCCCAGCTATAACCTTCTAGCGCGCCTTCCTACCCTCGATCACGACTTCTCTTCGATTACACGCCCTTTCACCCGAGTACCTTGTCATTGTACCTTCTCCTGGTAGTTATCATGGCCTCCACTTACCTCACGTTATATTGTTCTTTCATTCATCTCCATCCTTGGTCACTTTTAAGAAGTAATCTTATTTTAACTTAAAGTACACTTACTAATACCCTTATTCCTTTCACCTTTCAATTCCCACAGTCTTTTTTACTTGGATAACTACAACCACCCCACACCAAAAGTATGTGTAGTCTATTGTGCATAAACATGCTTCATATAGTAATTAGCTTCATGTGCTAAGTGCGCTTATTACACAAACACAACAACTAAATTGACAAAGCATAAAATAATGAAGGAAATACATTAAGGAAATGTAGAATTAAAATCCTAATCTAAATGGAAATACTACCTTATTACAAACACCAAGAAGACTTATTTATAGTAGGTTTTCAGCCTACTCCCATTAAAGTAACCAGGTAGTCTAAGGTTCATCAAGTGCTTCTAATTCACAAGCACTGATTCTAGTATGTAAGTGATGGCATACGGTCCCAACCAATGTACTTTGAGCTTGCTTTTCCCAAAATAAGAACTTAGAGTCATAAAGAAGTACCATTTGTCCAATCTCAAACTTCTTATCCCTTATGTTTATGTCACGTCATGCCTATCGCCTGGCCTTTTCCTTCTTCTTCGACTCCATCGTGTTATGGTTCATCGCTCATCCAATCAATCATCTTCTCGATACGATCTTATAAAGCCTGTTCATCAACTAGACCTCCATGTCCTTTACTTGCATGCGCAAAAGGTAACATAAATTCTATAGAGTGTGAGTTTAATGGGAAACATCATCTATGATCTGAGTGTAAGAGATTTTGAAAGGAAATAAGACATACAAGCACCATAGAGCTTAGAATGGCTTCTAGATCCTTACAGTTATTCCAGACATAAAGTACTTTAAAGATTAAAGAACTTACACCAATACAAAAAGGAAATCATACAAGCATTCATACTAGTTCATAAACATAAATGAGAAAGAACTATGAAGAAGGATGTATGTATCAGAACCATTAATGCTCATATTCATATCAACTAGTAACCTTATTACATTCATTAGGCCATTACAGAATGTCACAGAAAGGCAGACCGTAGTCATGCATTATAACTGGACTTATATAACTAGGCCCTCAAAAGAAAATTTATAATTCCCAACCCTTGATACATCCTTTCCTACCCTTATTTTCCCAAACTAGCAGAGTCCTTGCAGTATTTCTGTAGAGCTCCACCCTTTCTCTATATGTTATGTTTACTTCAACAGCACTTGTATATATAGCCTCTTTGATCTGCCAACTCATTCTCCTACGCGGCCTCAGATCCATCACCAAGTGTCTGAATGTGGTCCTCCAGGAGCGCATGCTCCTCCAGGCCTGAGCTCACCACTCCATGCCATGATGTCCTTCTAGAAGCCTCTACCACAGGCATATTCCTTCCTAGGCCAACCTGTCACTAGCCAGATGGCACCTTATCCACTCCGCATGCATAGTCAAGGTCACACTTTCCTCGTATCCTACCCAAAATTCCCAATATGGCTAAGTCCTGAACCTTGGCTTTGTCCACACGCATGCCATGGGTTTCCTTAAACCCTTCCCTAAACCCTTCCCTCTTGCCTTCTCCTTCCTTTCTTCAACTAGGCCTTGTGCGCCTACGCACCATTTTGTACTTAGCCAATATTTCAGGGGCCCAACATCACCCCACACTACGCCTGTTCTCCACCCACGGAACACTTCTTAAATGAATAAGGAATCATAGTAGGCTTACACCTTGGAAAAAGAATAAGGGGATGAAGAATTTGGGAAAGAAGAAAGAATGGGACAGTGATGGCATCACTGTAATAAACTAGGAAAATATTTTTATAAGTCGGCCTCCAACTTGTTCCAGAATCGACTTCATTCTGCGCACTCTCTCTGAAAAGATCACCCACCAAGGCACTCACCTGTTCAAAACCTAGCCCATCCCCTTGTGCGCTCATGGTGTCAACAATATTTTCTAACTCCTTTGCCTACATCCTCCAATGCATCCATCCTTCGTGTAATCTATGGGTATAGTTCCTTTAACTGGTTTTTGATTAAACCCTTAAGGTTTCAATGGCCTCGATTTCTTTTCAACCTCGCTAGGATCTTTTCCCACTCCGCTCTATTTCCCTTGTTTTTCTCCTAGAACTCTTTAAGTTCCACTTCATCATTGGCACCAGCATGCTCGCCACTTTGTCCCTATCCACGCAGTTGTCATACACGGCCTCAACATTCCGGGAGGCAATCTTTACATCAACATGGACCTTGTTGTATTCTTATGAGCACCATGAATTTTAATTTCCTCCTTTTCTAAGCACGCAGCCACTTCTTCTATAGACTCCAAAGCTAGCAGCTACCTCTCCATGGTGAGGGCTCTTGTTAAGTCCTCCAGGCACTCTAGGGCAATGCATACTTCCACGCATGGTAGGTGCTAGGTCCGATGCTTCAACACTATGGCATCTATAATGGACTCCACCTTTTTGTAAACTTCACGCACTCTAGCCTTTTCATCCCTTAACTCTCTACCACTGGGTGTTGATCAACTTCTCTTGACTTAGCTCCTTTGTCCTCGCAGCTAGCTCTTCCTCTTTCTTCTTCAGTTCATCCTCCAGATCTTTGATTTTATCATTCCACCCAAAGAGTCTAGCTTCACCTCAATGGAGACCTTGTTGAGCATGTTGCACAATTTTTCATCTGAGAGTTATGAGCATTCACCAATGGGTTGTCTCCTTTTGATTCTGGAAATGTTATAATTTCCCCATTGCTTACTTCAAATTCTAGCTCATCAAGATGGGACTCAAATGCCCATGAGAGCATCTTCCTTGTCCATGGGTAAGCAACCTCCTTATCAAAAGATGACATCACCATGAGCTCCTCTCTGAACTGTGCTTTGAACCATGTGCACGTGTAACACTTTTGTTGGGGTCATTAATATAACCCATCCCTAGCCTCTCCTCCTCCACATGCCTTCCTCCCGTGCGCATGCCCTTAGGAATAACTACAGTCAAAGTGGGGCCTCCAGTGCTGCCATGGTCCTTTTCTCGCTCTCTTCCTTATCCTCATTCAATACCAGCTCAACGTTGCATTCCAACTCCTCTTCCACCAAGGTCTCAATGATCTTTTTTGCTTCTTCTTCTACCACCTTGGTTATCTATTCCTACGTAAGGCTTGAGTCCTCTACTTCTACGCACGACCTCCTCACTTCTTCCTATGTCCTGGGTGCCTTCCCCTCCTGACTACCCTTGTGCACACATGAAAATGGAAACCCCTATTCTTCTTCTTCACCTTCTTCTTCTGAATCATGCACATCAAGATGGGTGGCTCTTGATCTCTTCCAGGATCATCTTCTTCACTACCATCTTCCTCATCATCATCATCCTTTTCACCTATGTACTTCTCCAAACTCTCAGTTTCTTCCGAGGTGGTCTCTTCTTCTACCCTCTACTTCTTCCTAACCGGGGATTCTAGTGTAGGTGACTCTTTTTCTTCCTCCGATGACTCCTTGTCTAATGGATTTTCTGGCTCCGGAGTCTTCTCTTTGATTATGGACTTCTTCTTATGAGTACATACTGGTTCTAGCACTTGTCCTAGGGGAACCTATTACCTATGTATCCACTACACTTGGTATTTTCTTCTCTGGTTCTTTTTCCTCCCGCCTAGGCATGCGGTCTCTTCCTGCTAGTTGGGTCCTCAGTATGGATATCTCATTCTCCAGGTATGCACCCTTCTCAACTTTGGGTCTTATATGGAGGTATACGCGCACCGCATGATCCTCCTGCAATGGGAAAAGGTCATGGGTCTCACCATTTGGACCTCATGTGACACGTACCTCTCCACGTATGCATGCTTGTTGGGGTAGACCAACCCTTTGTGCATTTCCCTGTGGTCCCGGTCTAGATTTCCAAGGTCCAACCTCAACTTCTTGGATTCTCTGAACTCCGTTTCACTCCCACTTGGAAGTGTTGAGCTGTGAAGGAAAAGGGAGCTTGCACCATGGGCTCCATGTCTCATCTATCAGTTTGAATCTACCTAGGTAGAAATGCTGGTACACACAAAAACTCAGCCTCTCCCTTGTGGCCACTGGTAGTTGTTCAGGAATCCTCCATTCCACCCCAAACACATTCCTCAGTGCACGTATACCATTTCTCCAAGTGCGCCTTGTGCACGGCCATCATACTGTCATAGAATACTTTTCAAATCTCTTCACGGGTGAAGGGTCCTCAGCAGGGTACTCCCACATGAATTTTTCCAAAGCATCCGACACTCCAATCTCTGAAAAACACAATGGTTAGTAAGACATTACCAAAAAGGATTTTATCACCTTCCTTCACATTACTGAAAATCTCATCCATGATGAATGCAGATAAGTTGTAGATGGTGCCCTCTGAAATTTTCCCAAAACATGCAACCATGCCTTATTAACCTAGGGTCCATCTCTCCTAGCCATTTATCTTTGTTACAAGGTGCATACCATCTTCATCACCGAGTCCTTGATGTCTGTGATATCATAGTACCTCGACCCCTTTTTGTATGCATAGGTGGCGACAATCTCCTTAATTTCCTCTTTGTCACTTAAGTCATCCTCCAAACTATCTCCTTCATAGATGAGGCCTGTGAAATGTGAAATGAGTTGAGGGGTAATGCACATCTTGCACCCTATGAAGTGGAAGTAGTCTTCATGCACGTGCGACATCAACCATTGGTAAAGGCTCAGGCTTCCAAGTAGGGCAAACTCAAAGAGTTGCAATAACCCTGACTTCTCCAACTTGACTTTTACATCATCATCATAGATGGGAAAACCCTCTGTGTCCTTTTATTTGTTGGGCACACTAACTCCAAGCACCATCTCCTTCTCGATTGTGCTCTTGAATGATGATTGTAATCATTTACAGACATGCTTCTCAAATGGGACTCCCACTCCTTTCCCAACAATACTCCATCTGGGTACTACATTTCTACGTACCACTCTTCATTTGTATGCGCAACAGTTTCTTGTTGCTTTCCCTTGCCCTTTCCCTTCTTAGGTGTGCCAACTAGTTTCTTGGGTGCCATTGTTTAGGTTCTCTTATCACTTCAATCACTTCCTGTTACTCTATTCTTCCACTCCCTCCAACCTTAGATCTCAAACTTGTGAAGAAAACCCTTAAACCCGTGCCCTAGTTCTTCAAACCCTAACTGGGATAATTCCTTCACAAACGATGCCTTCTCACTATTTCTCTTACACCCATGAAATCCCTTCTCTCTGGTTTGCAAATCCAAACTAGTGACTCACGCTCACACTTTTCAAATTTTTCTTCACACGGATCAGTTCTGAAGCCCTAGTTTGCAAAGATGCACAAGCGCTTCTTTCTCCTTATACGCAAAGTGAATAATGAAATGCCCAAACCTTTATTTATAGTTTTTCCCACTTTTAAGCATTAAATGCTACTTCACCTACCACCATACTTTTAACATTTAAAGTGGATTTTTTCAAACAAAGCCTCACTTTTGCACCCTAACTTACACACCCAACCTACACGTGGATAATCCCCAACCTTCTGGCATGCAACCAATCCATCTTGACAGAGACTCTTGCATGCATCACCACCTACACCAAAGGCACTTCTTCTATCATGATTTTTTCTCTCACCTACCTCGTGTTGTTTATGCACTTCTTCCTTCTCTATACGTGGGATCTAAAAGTAGCCTTATCTTGACACCAACCATCCTTTTCCACCTTTTCTTTCATGCACCTCTTTCAACAGGGCCATTCAACCGGGATTTTCAATAGAATCCTCCTTGCACTTTACCCATGCTTTCCTTCACATCTCTCCACCCCACACTTAAATGATGTGTGGCCCTCTCGCATTCAAAACCCTAAAAAGTAACAAGGTTACCGGCAGTGACGCCCAAGGCACAAAACAAAACAACAACGTGAAAGGGAAATACAAGAAAGGAAATGCATAAAGGAAATTCTAAATTATCTAGAAAAACTACCTTATTTACAAACACCAAGAAGCCTTATTTATAGTAGGGCTTCAACCTACTCCCATTGAAGTGTCCAGAAATTTCATTCCATCCAACGACTTATAACTGGCACGCACCAATCAAGGATGTACGAGATTGTGTAGGGACCCAACCAATGGACTTTCAACTTCCTAGGGTGGCACAAAACTTAGAATCATACAATAAGACCATCTACCCAACCTCAAATTTCTTTTTTTAATGTGGCGATCATGCCATGCTTTTTGCTTTGATTTTTTTTCTATTGTTTGGCTCCACCTGCGAGTGATCATCTTTCATCCAGCTTCATCAATTCCTCAATTCTCTCTTCCAACGACTTTCTCATCAGCCAACCCTCCTGCACATGCTATTCACAAAGAAGGTATCATGAACTCAACCGACAGAAACAGCTTCCATGCCAAACACCAATTGAAATGGTGTGGCTTTGTTCAACCTTTTATAAGTTGTCCTATAAGCCCATAATATGGCTGATACCTTGTCATCCCAATCTTGTCTTCTCGACATCACAAATTTTTGTCAGGGTATGACTCAATATTTTGTTAAATGCTTCTTGCGGTTCCATTTTCTTGTGGGTGATAAGGTGTAGTCTTGTGATGAGCCACCATGAACTCTGCTAATAGAATCCTCATGGTCTCATTCAAGAAATGTGTACCCCTATCACTGGTTAAACTTAAAGGGCATCCATACCTTGTGATAATGTTTTCCCACAAAAATCTTATTTATAGTAGCTATGTGCAGTCTTTAGTTGGGGCTGCCTCTGCCCACCTTGTCAAATAGTCCATGCAAGTGATTATGTAGCATGATCCAGTCCTACGCGCTTGCTGGTGCAATAGGGCCTACAAAGTCTATTTCCCATTTCTCAAAAGGTTCAAACTAGGGATAGGGCACAAAGGCATTTCATCTCTTCTTCCTAGCTTGCCAATGCACTGATAAAGGGTCACACACTTTACAATAGTCCTTGCAATCCTTATACAAAGTTTCCCACCACAAGCCTACCATTAATATTTTACGTGTGGTGGCATCACCTACATAATGTCCACCTGCACTTCCTCCATGTGCTTCCTCTATGATGGCGAGGCACTCATGCTCTAGTACACACCTACACAAAACTTCATCACACCCTAATTTGTATAAGTCCCCACTTGATCAACATGTAGGGTGCATGACGCGTATGGCTAGTTTTTTTCTCTAATGTCTTCATCCCTTCCAACGCCACACCTTCCTTTAGAAATACTACAATCTCCTCCAAATCCAAGGGCGTGCGCCACAACCTAAATAGTTGTGCATGTCTAGCATTGTCTCTTCAATGCTCTCATGTCCTCCCCTAAATCAATCCTTGACAAATGATCAGGTCCACAATTACTTTTCCCAGCTTCACAACTACCGTGAACTCAAATTCTTGAAATAACAACACCCACCGACATATGCACCCTTGTAGAATGGGCTTGTTCACCAAGTACTTTAATGCCATGTGGTCGGTGTAAAACACAAAGGGAGTTTCTAGTAGATACTGTCTAAACTTGTGAAGCACGTAGATCATTGACAATGCTTCACACTCTGGTCATAGTATAATTTTTCTCTACTGGTGTCAACTTCCTACTTGCAAAGCATAGGGGATGATCAACAATTCCCTCACTAGGTTGTGCAAGCACTGCCCCAATGGTCATTCCAGAGGCATCTACATGAACATGGAAGGGCTTATCCCAAGAGGGAAAATGTAATATAGGCACGGTGACAAGCCTATCCTTCAATGTATCAAACACCTTCTACTGCGCCTTTCCCCAATGGAAGGCACTTTTATGTCTAGAAATTCTTCTAAAGGCATGGTGATCTTGGCATACCCCTTGATGAACTTCCGATAGTAGCCCATGTGTCCAAGAAACCCACGCACTACGCTTTGCTAGTAGGTTCCCCCAATCCCACAATCACAACAACTTTGGCAGGATCTACTAGCAAGCCCTCCTTACATATGATATGCCCCAATAACATTCCAAAGGGGGTAGCAAAGACACACTTTTAATGTTGAGGGATATCCTCAACTTGCCACACACCTCTCAAACATCAGCCTCAAATTATCACAATGGTCTTTTACTAGCCCATACACCATCCAATCATCCAGATAGACCTGAAGAAATTTGTGGATGAAGTCCTGGAATGCCTATACCACTATGCATGAGAAAACAATAGTGCATTCTTCAACCCAAAGGGCATGACCGTGTATGCAAAACTTCCCCATTCAATGGTGAAAGTTGTCTTCTCCTGGTCTTCCTTTGCAATCTGACTTGGTGGTACCCCAAAATCCATCCGTAAAGGAATAGATTTCACACCCAATCGACTCCTCCAAAAAATTTCTTCAGTGAAGGGGGTTGAAAAGGATCGATGACACACACTACGCATTCAGCTCCCTATAATCCACGCAGATCCTAATCCACCCATCCTTCTTGATGTTGATTACCATCGACTTATCCATTCTGATTCTTCAACAACTTCAATGATCCCAGATGCTATCATTTTTTCTATCTCTTCCTTTACCTTCACACAAAATTGGGATTCATCCGGTAGGGTCTCTTCCTGACCGGGTGTGCACCATCCTTCAGCTTTATCCTCATTTCCCCCAAGGAATGGTGGATGCCTTTGAGCTCATGGTACCCACACGGAAATAAATCTTCAAATTCACGCAAAAGATCAATGATCTTAGAGACTTCCTTCTCTGACCAGTAATCTCCAATGATAGCTTCCTTAGGTTCTTCTCCTAAGCTGATGTTAACCTTTTTAGTTTTTAAAGGTTCATGGTAGGCACACATGTGAGTATCAACACTGTCCACTACCTCACGCATCCCTATAAAATGGTTAACATCCAAACTTTCTACTTCCTCCCCATCAATCACATAAACAAGCTTTCCTTTCTCCTTTTTCACACACACACATGCACAAAACTATCCTCCTCTGTTTCCTCTTCTTCAAAGTGCTCCCCCAAACCTAGTTCACCAAGCAAGTCCAACAGCCTATCTTCTCGCCATGGCACTATCCCCCATGGTAAGGCACTTAACAACCTATAATGCCTTATCAACTGATGGCTTGGTACTTCGATACTTGAATGTTTGAACTAGGTCACCACTAGTTCTTGCCAATTTCCTATTTGGCAGGCATGTCTCAGAATGTATGTACCATGCACACGCACGTAACCCTGTAGTGTAGAATATAGTTTGTGCACCCAGAGGGATGGTGGAAAAGCTTCATGCCTTCCCTCCAGGTCCTTTCACAGCTTGGACGTGGAAAGAGGCGGGCTCCTTACCATGGTAGTCCTTGATGGCGGTGGGTGCATTACTTCTAGAGAAATGAACACAGAAGGCAATTCTCACTTCACGCCATTCCAATAGATTATCCCGATGTGTTTCCCACCAATGCAAATAGTTCCTAGTAGGACGTAACTTAACATCCCTCTTCTTTCATTTTCCTCCTTCCACTAAGCTTCCATTCTCTACAAAAAGACCTCAGGGGAGGCCCCTCCTGAGTACTTAGGTAGCTCTTTTCCTCCTAGGTGCACTTGACTATGCACACCTTTGTCACCTTTGTCACCGATCCTCTTAAATGTCATCCGATCAATTCATAGGTCCCATGCACCCAATTATCACATGCTAGACTAGTGGTGTCACTTACCACTGAGCATCTTCAAACTGATAACTCCATCAGTAGGATGGATTATCTCTGATCCCTGATTGAGCGCACATATATTCTATCCAGACCTCTTCTCCCAAAGGGTTCAATATAGGGTGTTGACTTCCCATCAGCCAGGGGTATGATGACTCATTCCTCCTCATTTTCAAAGCTGATGTACCCTTTTTGAACCAAAGATCCACATTGTTCTTATAACACCATGGGTGCCCAAGTAGTGCTTGGGAAATTGTCTTCTCTCAAGAGCGCCAAGACTTCAAGTCCCCAATAAACTTAGCTCCTTGAATGGTGATAGCCACATCCTTTAAGACACCAATGGGCATTTCCTTTGTTTTGTTTTCCATATACAACACATTCAAAGATGGTTATAATGTAGGCCTTCCCATCTGATGCCATGCATCCAATGTGAGAACATTGACCTCCGTGCATGTCAAATGAGGATATTACTCAACAACCATCCATCCACTACTACATTTAACGTGATCTCCTCTATCATAGTCAAGGCTATGAGGGGGAAGGTTTGCATGCAGGACCTACCTCTCATGCTCTTCTCTGGCAGTGTGTGGTACCTTCTCCCTCAACCATGCTCCTAGCAAGGGAATAACATTCTCTTGCCTTAGCATTTTACATACTTCCCTGACCTCATCCAGGTCATCTCTTGGTGCCTCGACCTTCCTCCTTTGCTCCTCCCTCCTGACTACTCCTTTAGACACTTGGATTTCTCCTTGTAAACTCCAAATGACATCCATGGTATCTTGATATACCTCCTTCTGATGAGCAGGATCTGGGTACTTTCCATGCACCACTTCTTCTCTTGAAACCAGAGTCCTCTACCTTGGTATTTCCTTTACGCACACGTGGCCTCTCTTGTTGTTACTAAAATAGGTTCTAAGCCTACATCACGTGTTACCCATGGCATCCATTATGTGTCCTGTCTTCTTAATGCTTACCATTACAGCGCCCTTTTCTTTCCATTTCTACTGATTCATGTGCTCAAATAACTCAGGGCACTCCTCATACTTGTGTTTCTTCCCACACCATGAGCACTGCAATAGGTCTGGGCACTCTCATTTGTAATGCTCTATAGACCCACAATTAAAATAGGTTCCACATGGGAACTCACTTCTTCCTCCATGGTTACCATGACCATGGAATCCTCTATGAAATCCCCTTCCACGCACACCTCCATCTACACTACTCCTCATAACGATCATCACCTTTAGAACTATTGGCAATGCTGGTCTGATGCACCCCATGATCAATGGCCTCATGGATCTTGATCAATAAGCCTACAATCCTTAGTATCATGGGTTGTAGAGGTGTAGATCTTACAAGAAGACACATTCTTCCAATTACGTGTGTAACAAGGGGCATCTACTTGCATCATGGTCCCCATGAAAATCTCACAGTCTACTGATCACATGGTACTATCCCTCCGGGGGAAACTATCCTTGACATGCCCCTCTACTTCACAATCTATACACCATAAACCACTATGAGTCTCATGGGATGAGTTCACAGATAAATTTTTCCAGCTTGCTTAGCCATAAGCAATAATCTGAGCCTCCAAAAATGGGCTAATACTAGTGTCAACACTTCCAATAGCCTCAGCACGCAGAGCAACTTCTAACACCTCACATGCGGGTCTCTGTGAAAGTTTTATGAGATAAGGCCCTTCTAAAAGGTGTGATCAACCCTCCAAAAACCACTGAGCATGTTGTGAAGGGTGAATATCATATGATAATTTAGACAAGAGAGTTTTAAAGCATGCATCATACTCCCACACACTCTCTCCATTCCCTGTTGAATCTCCTTCAGGGCGTTGATGCTCTTCTTTTTTCAAACTCAGGGATGTGGAATTCTTCCAAGAAGGCATTCTTTAAAGTAGTATAATCCACCACTATTTGATGAGGGTCATATTTCCTATACCAGCTATGTGTGCCCCCGCAACGTGTAGTTATAAACTGACTAGCCTTCCGCTCTACGAGGTTGTGATCCCCTTTGCATGCCATAGAACAGCTCACACTTGTGAACATGTTCTACAACATCTTCAATACCTCTGTAATCTGAAAATGTAAAGACATCTCAAAGAAGACTTGAGGGGGTGGTTGGGGCCCTTGTCCTCCTGAGCCAGAGCCTTGTTCCTCTGGTGTTTCCTCCACCGATCCACCAGGTCCACTAGGTCCTGTGCCTCCTGAGCCACCAGATCCACCAGAACCACTAGGTCCACCAGGTCATGTTCCTCCTAACCCACTAGATCCACCAGAACCACCAAGTCCTAGTTGTGTCATGCCAAGTGTCCCCAAGGTTCCACTGAACTATGCACCGATGGTCTGTGATAATGCCCCACTACCACTATGTACCCCACACCACTCCCAAATGTGAGACCAAGGCTTGTGTACTTTCTCCTTGTCCAAAGACTCCTCCAATACTAGGAATATGTGTAGCCATAGAAGTGGGAACTAAAAATTGTATCTCCTAGGCACAGATCTGTCACTTCCACTGATACCAACTAGGTCAATGATACTCCTTCCTTGATCTAGAAAACCAAGCGCCATGGTTTGGTCACTGGGTGGGTTCAGATATGTGCCAATGAATCTTCTCTCTCCACATGATGAACTCTCATCAGAAGCCAAGGGGTCTCTCTTACGCACTTGCCAAGATGGGGTAGATAGATCTACTCAGGTTCCACGTCCTCCACGTGAACCTCAACTCCTTCCCAACATGTCTACCTCCATAGATCCATCACACTTGTAGCTCTCATCATCTAGAAATCTCCCTTTCACGCTTCACTATACTTGAGCCATCTCTCCTCCCTTTCTTTCTCCATCATAATATCTGCCATCTTCCTCCACCCTAGCTTCCTCACCCAATGCTCAGAATGGTTTAGCCGCCATTGAAATGCCTCTAAACTCAAAGTAACAATCAAGATCTTCATTTCTAGAGGGATAACACACAGAAATGATCCTCTGGGATCCCACAAAAATTCAAACTCAACAACTTCTCGAGACAAGAATATGTGGAAATAGCATACTCCAGAGTGTAGCTAGCCAACACACCCTTCCACCAATGATCCACAACACGAGTCCACATCATCTCATCCTACAGCCTCTGGTATTCTTCTTGGGTCCACATGTGCGATCTATAATACCAACTTGATCTAGATGCATATGTTAAGAGCCATTCATACAGTTCTACTGGGAAGCAATAGAAAAATGTTTCATATAAATCATGGTAGAGGTTCTCTTCTACCCACCTACGTGCATTAAATTCAGGTCCAGTGTTGAATCTCTGAGAAAATTCATCCTCCGTGCTCTTGAACCATGATTCAACACTTTCCAGAGTTAAACGTTCTGTCATTACTCATTACCTAGATCATGATGTATGTCATTTCCCACTACAACTTTGAAAAGAGGTCCTGGAATGGAACCAAGATGTAGTCATTTTTACCCCCATCACAAAGGAAAGAAATCCCATGCATGCCGGCCTATCACCCAATGGGCAGCTGGGTGCTCACCCGAGGCACGCATGGGCACCGAGTCTCTCTTTTATGTGAGTTTAATGGGAAACATCATCTATGATCTGAGTGTAAGAGATTTTGAAAGGAAATAAGACATACAAGCACCATAGAGCTCAGAACGGCTTCTAGATCCTTGTAGTTATTCCAGACATAAAGTACTTTAACAGATTAAAGAACTTACACCAATACAGAAAGGAAATCATACAAGCATTCATACTAGTTCATAAACATAAATGAGAAAGAACTATGAAGAAGGATGTATGTATCAAAACCATTAATGCTCATATTCATATCAACTGGTAACCTTATTACATTCATTAGGCCATTACAGAATGTCACAAAAAGGCAGACCATAGTCATGCATTATAACTAGACTTATATAACTAGGCCCTCAAAAGAAAATTTATAATTCCCAACCCTTGATACATCCTTTCCTACCCTTATTTTCCCAATCTCGATCTCAAAGAGACAGGATAACATCGCATCACCTACATAATGGCCTCCCAGTCGTAATACCACCATGGGCTTCTTCCATAATATCCTTACACTCATGCTCTAATACACAATCGTGTAATTCTTCATCTTTGCTTAACTTGTAAAGGTCATAGCTAATTAACATAAATGGTGTCACACGTATAGCAAGCTATTTCTTTTCTAATGCCTTGGTCCTTACGGTGTCACACCGGACCATAAAAAGACAAGAATGTATTCTAATTCTGATGGCGCATGTTATAACCTATATACTGTGTGCATCTTGCATGGTTTCTTTAATTATTTGTACTTCTTCTCTTGAGTTAATTCTGAGACAAGTGGTATAGTCCAGAATTGCTTTTCCCAGCTTCACCACAACTGTGAAATCAAACTCTTGAAATGGGAGTACCCATCTGCGCATATGCGCCCTTGTAAGATGGGCTTATTTACTAAGTACTTCAATGTCATGTGATCTCGTATAAAACACGAATGGTGTTCTTTAACAAGTACTATCAAAACTCATGCGATGCATAGATCATGGAAAAAGCTTCGCTTCTGTAGTTGTATAATTATATTTAGCAAGAGTCGGCTTCCTACTAGAAACAAATTGGATGATCGAAAATACCATCTCCAGGTTGAGCTAACACATTGCAATGACCATGCCGAGGCATCCACATGCACATGAAATGGTTTAGCCCACGAGGGAAAGCGCAAAATGGGCGTGGTAGTAAGTTTCTCCTTTAATATCTCAAACGTCACGTTGTTGCGGTTCTCCCAATAAAATGTACCTTTCCCTTGAGTAATTCTTCCAAGGGTGTAGCAACTTTGGCATACCCTTTGATGAAATTTCAATAGTAACTGTATGACCCAAAATCCGTGCACCTCACTTTGACTTGTAGGCGCTTCCAAGCCTTGAATAACTACAGCCTTATCTAGATCAACCAATAAACCTTCCTTGCAGATTATATGTCCTAACAATATCCCAAATGGTGTAGTAAATATGCACTTCTTGATGTTCAAAGAGATACTCAACTATCTGCATCGTTCAAACATTAAGCGCAGATTGTCACAATGATCTTTCACAAGCCCATATACTGTCTAATCATCTAGGTAGACCTATAAGAAGTTGTGAATAAAGTCTTTGAATGCCTGAACAACTATCCGCGAGAATACAAGGTGCATTTTTCAATCTAAAAGGCATCATAGTATAGGCAAAATTGCCCCATTCAGTAGTAAATGTTGTCTTTTCTTGATCCTCCCGAGTGATCTCAACTTTGATGATACCCAAAACCCATCTCGTGAAGGAATATATTTCCCGCCCTACCACGCCTTCTAGTATTTCCTTAGTGAATGGCGTAGGGAATGGATCGATGATGCATGTAGCATTCGGTTCATGTAGTCCACACATATTCTAATTCATTCATCCTTCTTGATACGATCACCATTGGGCTAACCCATTCGACTCATCAAGGGCTTGATAATTCTAGATTTCAACATTTTATAAATTTCTCTTTTACCTTTTCATGCAAATTGGGGTTCATTCTGTAAGGTCGCTTCTAATTGGTCATGCACCGCCCTTAAGTTTTATCTTCAATTCCCCAGTGATTTATGCACGCATTTAAGTTCATGATACCCTTGAGGGAATAAGTCCCGATAATCCTGGGTAACTCAATGATATTTGCTACCTCCAAGTCTCACTAGTAGTCTCCAATGATGGCCTCTTTAGGTTCACCTCCGAACCTATATTCATCTTCTCTATCTTCATGGGTTCATGATAGGTGCACGTATCCTTATCTCGCATTATCCAAGACCTCGCGCACCCCTTGTGAATGATCAATATCCGGTTCTCAACTTCCTCATCATCTACGATGTAAACCATCTTTCCCTTCTCTTTCTCAAGGCAAGTGTGTTCAAGTAGTATGAAGTCCATTTCTTCTTCCTTTTCAAGATGCACTACAGATTCTGTCTCACCAAATAATTCTTGAATATGCTCTTATGCTTTTACACTATCTCCCATAGTTAAGCGCTTGATAAATTTTAATGCCTCTTCTATTGGAAGTTGGGAAGAAAAGTAGTCAAAGGTTTGGATCATTCCTGCAATCAAATTTTGTCAGTTCCTAGTCTCTCGATGTAGTTTTGCATATACATACTAGGCACGTGCACATCCTTGTAGCATAGAGTACAATCTATGCACCCAGAGTGAAGGTGGTAATGCTTCCTGTCCTGCTATCCAGAGTCTCTCACACTGTTGAATGTGATGCTGAACAGGTTGATCACCATGATAAGTGCATATCTGCGTAGGTGCATTGTTTCTTACAAACCTAATAGATAAGGTGATTCCAATCTCTTCCCATTCCATAAGATTATCTCTATGGACTACCCACCAAAGTCGTTGCCATCTCACGTAAGGTATATACTAACATAGCTCTTCTCTTAGATCTTACGCCTCGTATACCAAGGTATTATGCTACTTATCCGTCGAACCGAATGAATTCCATTCTTGTGTGCAACCGCACTTTTTACCTCGTGCCCTACTAGTTCATATGTACCGTGAGCCCAATTGTCGCAAGCAATACTCATAGTATCACTAATAGAACAAGAATCCTCCCACTGTAGGATGTCTTCTTTTGATGGCTCATTGACCTCTGGGTCTTGAATAGCGTGTACATAAATTTTGTTTAAGTCCTCCTCACTTAGAGGCTCAACATATGGTGTAGACTTCCCATCTGTTAAAGGTATCACAACTCTTTCCTCCTTGTTCTCAAAGCTGATATACCCCTTATTGAATCTCAAATTAGCATTATTCGCATAACACCAAGGGCATCCAAGCAAGGCTGGAAAATTGTCTACTTCTGCAAGTGCTAATACCTCAAAATCCCCAGTGAACTTGGCCCCTTGTATAGTTATAGATGCATCTTTCAAAACTCCTATGGGAGTGGCCTTAGTCCTGTTTGCCATAAACAACACATTAGATGATGGCTGCAATGGAGACCTCCCCATTTGTACCCATGCATCTAATGTAAGCACATTTACTTCCACGCATGTATCAATCAATATGTTGCTCAAGTAGCCATCCATCAACAATAGGATTCAAAGTAATTTCCTTGTCATAGTCAATGTTATCGGGGGAACATTTGCATGCGTAACTGTCGTTGGTCTCAAGACTTGCGCGCACTGGGAGTGTTCCCTATTAACCAACTTCCTAATAGTAAAATGATGTTCTCCTAGCACAACATTTTGCACACTTCTCTCGGATCATCGATATCGGTTTGACCTGTCTCGATGCTTTCTTCTATTCCTTGAGGTATTATATCTCACCTGAAGAGTCCTTAGCACTTCCATGGTATCTGGTAAACTTCCTTCTAATGAGCAGGATCTGGGTACCTTACATGCAAAACCTCCTCCTTGGTGATTGTAGGCTTCTGATGTAATGCCTCTCTTGCGTGTGTTGCTTCAACAAGTGTAGTAATCTTCACTATCAATGCCTTAGGTCCCTTTGTTATATTGGGCATCCATTGATCTTCTACCACGCATTAGATTCTAACCATTCGATGCCTTTGTTTTCCCGCTTATCTACTTACTCGGATACTCATATAAGTTTGGGCACTCTTCATAGCTATGGTTCTTTCCACATAAAGAACATGCAATATTCTAAGGACATTTGCACCTATAGTGGTCAAGAGATCCGCACGTATAGCATGTTCCACGAGGGAACTCACCACTTCCTCCACCACGGCCTTGTCCTCCATATCCACCATGATATTTGCGTCCTCTTCCACGACCTCCTTCATAATGCCCCTCATTCCTGTCATAGCATGTTTGATTATGATCCCGATCCTAGTGCTCATTCTTACCCTTAGAATTATCTGTTACACTTGTGTGTCATATCCCAATGTCTATAGCATCTTGGATCTGACCAATCGACGACAATCCTCGGTATCATCGGTCGTGGACACAGAAATTTTGCAAAATCAAGATACATTCTTTATTATTGCGTGTTGTAACAAAGGACAGTGACTAGCATCATGATTCAAATGACATATCTCATAATCTAGTAGTAATGAATGTACAGATCTACAGGGCAACTATCCTTGGTGTGACCTTCCACTTCACAATCTGTACACCAAATTCCTGAGCGCATTTCATGGGCTAAATTTGCTGATAGCTTCTCTAACTACTTTGCCATTTTGCATAATCTATACCTCTAAGAATGGACTAATGCTAGTGTCAATACTCCCAACTACCTCAGCACACAAAGCTACTTTCAGTGCTTCACACAGATCAATGTATGTCTTATGTGACAACGCCCTTCTAAATGGTGTAATTAATCCTCCAACAAACCGTTGTGCATGTTGGCTTGCGTGAATATCATAAGATAGCTTAGATAGAAGTTTCTTAAAATGGGCATCATACTCATGTACACTCTCGGTAGTGCCTTGCTTGATATCTTTCAGCCGCACTTATACTCTTTCTCGCTCAAACTCAGGGATATAGAACTCTTTCAAGAAAGCATCCTTCAATGTTGCATAATCCACGCAAGTTTGATCAGGGTCAAACTTCCTATACCAGCTGTGTGTGCGTCCTATAATGTAATGTAGAAATTGACTTGTCTTACACTTAGCAGTCATGATCCCTTTAGTGCGCCACAAGATTTCACACATATGCATATGTTCAAGACATCCTCTATGCCTCTATATTCCAAGAGACGAAGAGACACCTCCATATAAATATTCTATGGTTGTTGTGGGCCTTGACCACCGATCCGAACCTCCTATGTTCCCTCTACCTCCCGAACCACCAGATCCACCAAAACTAGAACCACCTATACCTCCTGATCCTCCACCTATAGTTGGAATAGGACCTACGAGATGTACTCCCCGTGCTCGACAAGTATTACTATACTAAACCCCATAGTACGTGAGGTAGTTCCACTTCCAAAGGTGAATCCAACATTCTACGCGCTCACATTCTATGCGGATGATGTGCCTAAGAATGTTCCTCCAAATATCATTGAAGTCATCTGTCCTACCATTGATGTACTTACTCCTTGACTTACTCCTGCTCTCCTACTTCCCAAGTTAGCTTGTTGGTTACTTGTCGTACTAGATACTGGAAAACCAAGCGCAAGGGCTAAGTCACCAGGTGGATTAAGATGCGCACCCATGGCCCAGGTAGTCTCTGTTAGCGCATACATTGTGATGTCGAGGGGGTCTCTATTTTCCAAGATGGGGGAGTTCCTGATGATCTAGCTCCACGTCTTCTACGTGAGTTGTAAATCCTTCACGAGCCATCTCTCTCCTCAACGCCATACTTTCTGCAACATGGAATGTTACTTCTCTATCTCCCTCTCGCACGCCTCATTATACTTAAGCCACCTCTCCTCTCTCTGCCTCTTTGCCGCTAGGTATGCATCTTTCACCAAACCTATTCCTACCCTCGCGTATGGTGAAGTTTAGTTAGCCATTGGTTTACTCTCCAAGTTCAAAGTTACCATCAAGATCTTGATCACCAATGGAATACCTTGCAGATATACTCCTCTAGGATACCGTAAAAATTGGAATTCAGCTACCTCCGGGCAAGAATACGTCGAAATTGAATATTCCAGAATATAACTTTTTAGAACACCACAAAACCACGTATCCATAGTGCAAGTCCAGATCAAATCAGCATCATAAAGGGCCTGAAATTCTTCCCGTGTGTCAAGACAAGTGCACGATACCTCCAATTCCACCGAGATGCATAAGCGATGAAGCCACTCATATAGTTCTCTTGGAAAGATAGTGAAAAATCTCTCGTATAAGTTGCCATACAAATTTTGTTCTACCCAGTGCGTGCATTAAACTCAAATCCACCTGCTTTGTTGACCATAGTGCATATTCTTCCTCCGGATCGTGTATCCATTCCTCATACTTGCTTTAGAGTTAACTAAGTACGTCTTCATCGTGAACCATCCTAAAAATAACTAAAAAAGAGGTCCCGGTAATGGAACTAATGATGCAACCTAGAATTTACCAGAAAACACCCTAGTCGCATTGGCACATCACTCAGCCTAGACTGAGCGCTCACCCGAAGCGCACAAAGGTACCACGTCCCTCTTTAGGGTTGTTATAGCAGGATGTTAGCGTGATAAAGGAAGAAACATATAGATCCATAACTAATCCATCATTCTAAAATGCATGCTACATTCAAATCTATAAAAGAACAAGCTTTAAATAGTAATCATGATTGAATCAATAACATGCACTACTTAACTACACACAGGAATGACACATAGATTCACCAATATCTTCCATCTATTAGTAAACATAGAAGCTTCTTACAATAATGTTAATCTATACCAATGCACGCATGGATCTCGATACATAATTCATTCATATGTGTATATCTTTATACCTTCATACATCCATCACACATATATCTCTCTCTCACACACACATACATCTCTCATCTCTATCTTTCGTGATTCATATCATATGTATAGGGTGGGGACTTGCCCTTCACCATTTATCTATTCCAAAAAAGGCTGCATGGTATTAATAACCACGCGTCGTTTACAGGCATAGCCACACATGCAAGTGTGTTATCTATAGACCTCTTATAGTTAACTAAAGTGACAATCCTATTCTTAGCTCGTCTCCATGCAAAATGATTTGATCCGATCCTCCAAAGATAGATAATGTGTGGCGCGCATGTCTCTACATCGTTGGTGTGTTCCACATGCCATCTTCTAAAAATAGGTCATCATGCTCAAAATCGCTAAGTCCTTAACATTGAACTTGCCCTCCGCGCGTGGGTTTTTCTTGTTCCTCCACACCCTTGATCCTAGCCTTCTCTCCCGCGCAGACTTCTTATGTGATCTCTAATAGGTATTCTCTTATCAACTGTCTTGAAGAAATTTATGCAACACATAGATCATGGACAAAGCTTCACGCTCTGTAGTTGTGTAATTTTGTTTTGCAGAGTCGGCTTTCTACTAGCAAAACAGATAAGATGATCTACAATACCTTCTCTAGGTTGAGCCAACACCGTGCTTAATAGCCGTGCAGGAGGCATCAAAAGTACATGGAATGGTTTGTCCCATGAAGGAAAACACTGAGAATGGGCACGGTAGTAAGTTTCTCCTTCAATGTCTTGAATGTGCATTGTTGTTGTTTGCCCCCATAGAAACGTAGCTTTCCCTTGCAGGTAACTCTTCTAAAGGTGTAACAACTTTAGCACAGCCTTTGATAAATTTTTTGTAATATCCTATATGTACCAAAATCCATGCACCTTCATTGGGTCAACCAACAAACCCTCCTTGCAGATTATGTGTCCTAAAAGTATCCCGAACGGTGTAGCAAATATGCACTTCTTGATGTTCAAAGATATACTCAACTGTCTACACCGTTCAAACATTAAGTGTAGATTGTCACAGTGGTCCTTAACTAATCCATACACCGTCCAATCGTCTAAATATACCTATAAGAAGTTGTGAATAAATTCTTTGAACGCTTGGACGACTATGCGTGAAAATACAACAGGTGCATTTTTCAGACCAAAAGGCATGACAGTATAGGCGAAGCTACCCCATTCAATAGTAAATGTAGTCTTTTCCTGATCCTCCTGTGTAATTCTAACCTGATGATACCCAAAGAACCCATCTGTAAAATAATATATTTCACACCCTGTAACTCATTCTAGTATTTCCTCAGTAAATGGCATGGGAATAGATTTGTTGCACATGTAACATTTAGCTCCTTGTAGTCCACGCATATTCTAATTCATCCATCCTTCTTGATATTGATCACCATTGGACTAACCCATTCTGACCCATCAAGGGGCTTGATAATTTCAGATTTCAACATGTTATCAATCTCTTCTTTGACCTTTTTGCGCAAATTGGGGTTCATTCTGTAAGGCCTTTTCCTAACTGGGCGTGCCCCCTCTTTAAGCTTTATCTTCATCTCCCCTAATGACTCATGTATGCCTTTAAGTTCATGGTACCCCCTAGGAAATAGGTCATAGTAGTCCCTTAATAACTCAATGATTTTTGCCACTTCAGAGTCTGACCAATAATCTCCAATTATAGCTTCTTTAGGCTCAATATCTGTTCCAATATTCACTCACTTTGTCTTCATAGGTTCATGATAGGCACACGTGGTCTTATCCACACTGTCCAATACCTCACACCTTCATGTTGAATGGTTTACATTCGATTATCTACTTCTTCATCATTTACTAAGTAGACCATTTTCCCTTTCTCTTTCTCAAGGCAAGCATGTTGAAGTAATATTGCATCGACCTCTGGTTCTTTATCAAGACGTGCTCCTAAGTCCTCTTTATCTAATAATTCCTAGAGGAGTTCAACCTTGGCACTATCCCCTATATTCAAGCATTTGATAACTTTCAATGCTTCTTCTACCAGAGGTTTTGTAGAGAAGAAGTCAAACATCTGTGTCATTCCTGCAACTAAATTTCAATTTCTAGTTTCTATATGGAGTTTTGCATATACATACCAAACATGTGCGCAACCTTGTAAAGTGGAATAAAACTGGTGCACCCATAGTGAAGGTGGTAAAGCTTCCTACCCTTATGTCCAGAGTCTCTCACACTTCTAAATGTGGTGCTGAATAGGTTGATCACAGTGATAATTGCATATTTGTGTAGGTGCATTACTCCTAAAGAACATAGTAGCAAGAGCAACCCCAATTTCATTCCATTTGACCAGATTATCCCTATGGACCACCCACCAACGATGTTGTTGTCCCACATAGTGTATATGCTAGCATATTTCTCCTCTCTAGTGGGTCTATCCATTTTTCTTCCATGGCGTGCAAGAATACCATGGGATCCCCTTCTCCTGTGTAACAAGGAACCAAGTTGTTGCCTATCTTCCTTACATAATGCGGTTTAGTGCCGATATGCTCTTTACTTTACGCCCGCTAACTCATAAGTGGTGTGAGCCCAATCATCACAAACAACACTTGTAGTATCACTAATAGACTATGCATCCTCCCACTAAATTAGTCCTTCTTTGGTCGGTTCAATTATCTCTGGATCTCGAATGACGCGTACATAAATCCTATTCAGATCTTCTTCACTTAAGGGCTCAACATAGGGCGTGGACTTTCCATCTGTTAAAGGGATAATGACCCTTTCCTCTTTATTTTCAAAACTGATATAGCCCTTGTTGAACCGAAGATCAACATTATTTGCATAACACCAAGGATGCCCTAATAGAGCTAGGAAACTATCTCGATTCATCATGTTAGCTTAAAACTTCAAAGTCTCCAATGAACTTTTCTCCTTATATGGTAATGGATGCATCTTTTAAAACTCCTATGGGAGTGGCCTTAGTTCGATTAGCCATGAATAATACATTAGAGGATGGCTGCAATGGGGGTCTCCCCATTTGTACCCATGCATCCAAGGTAAGAACATTGACTTCCGCGCCTGTATCAATCAATATATTACTCAACAGCCACCCATCCACAACAACATTCAGAGTAATTTCCTTATCATAATACAAAGGCTATGAGGAGGGAGATTTACATGCAGGATCTGTCGTCAGTCTCAATACTTGCGCATGGAGTGTTCCCTTTCAACCAACTTCCTAACAATGGAATTATGTTCTCCTGGTGCAACATTTTGCACACTTCTCTTAAGTCATCTATATCAGTTTGGACTGTCTCTAATGCTTTCTTCTACTCCTTTAAATATTGTATCTCACCTTGAAGATTCCTTAGCACTTCCATGGTATCCTGATAAACCTCCTTCTGATAGGTAGGATCTAGGTACCATGCATGAAGAACCTCATCCTTAGTGATGGTAGGTTTTGTTGTAATGCCTCCCTGGCACATGTTTGCCTCAGCACGAGTCATGATCTTCACTTGTAGTGCCTCAGATTCTACTCCCATCTTGGGCATCCATTGATTGTCCATAGTGCGTTGTATCCTAACCATCCCTATGCCTTTGTTTTCTTGTTTATGTTGCTTACTCAGGTGCTCATATAAGTTTGGGAACTCTTCATAGCTATGGTTCTTCCCACGTAAACAACATGCAATATTCTCGAGCACACTCGCGCCATAGTGGTCGAGATCCACATATATAACATGTTCTCGAGGAAAGTCACTTCTTCCACCACTACGGCCTCGTCCTCCGAATCCACCACGGTATCCTTGACCTCTCGCCATGGTTTCCTTCAAAACGCCCCTCATTTTGATCATAAGCACGCCTTTGATTGTGCTCCCAACCCGATGCTCATTCTTGCCTTAGAGTTATCTCAAATTCCATGTCATCATACACCAATATTAAGAGCATCATGGATTTGTCCAATCAATGACCGACTCCTTCATGTCATGTATTGTGGACTCGCATATTTTACAAGAATTTGAAACGTTCTTCCTTATCGCTAGTTGCGATAATCGGCGAGTGGCTAACATCATGGTTTAAGTGGCATATCTCACAATCAATCAACAATGAGCATACTGTTCTACGAGGACAACTATCCTTTGTGTGACCCTCTACTTCACAATATGTACACCAAATTCCTGAGTGTGTTTCATGGGTTGAATTCACTAATAATTTCTCTAGTTGTTTTTCCATAGCTGTAATATGTGCCTCTAAGAATGGGCTAATGCTAGTGTCAATACTCCCAACTACCTCAACACGTAGGGTTGCTTCCAATGCCTTGCGGATCAGTATATGTCTTATGTGACAGTGCCCT
The DNA here is from genome assembly GCA_018340775.1 of Taxus wallichiana var. yunnanensis. NCBI lineage: Eukaryota > Viridiplantae > Streptophyta > Pinopsida > Cupressales > Taxaceae > Taxus > Taxus wallichiana. The sequence goes on along the minus strand of CM031235.1, from coordinate 381,323,198 downwards.
CCTAAATGGTGTAATCAATCCCCCAACAAACCATTGTGCATGTTGGCTTACGTGTATGTCATAAGAAATCTTTGATAACAATGTTTTAAACCGTGCATCATACTCTCTAACACTTTCAGTAGTGCCTTGCTTAATATCCTTGAGGGCACTTATACTCTTCTGCTCAAACTCAGGGATATGAAACTCTTTTAAGAACGCATCCTTAAATGCTACATAATCCACGCAAGTCTGATCAGGGTCAAACTTCATGTACCAATTGTGTGCGCGCCCCGATAACATAGTAGCAAATTAGCTTGCCCTACACTCAGAAGTTGTGATTCCTTTTACGCGCCACAATATTTCACACATATGCACATGTTCAGCGCATCTTCTATGCCCCTATACTCTGGAAGACGTAGAGACATTTCCATATAAATATTCTGGGGTTGGGGTGGACCTTGCCCACCTCATCCAAAACCTCCAGTGTTTCCCCTACCTCCAGAACCTCCAGATCCACCTGAACCAAAACTTCTCATGCCTCGTGATCTCGAACCTGTAGTTGGAATAGGTCCTGTAGACGTACTCCCCTATGCTCCGACAGTAGTACTATATTGAACCCCTACGGTTTGTGAAGTAGTTCCACTCCCATAAGTGAATCCAACATTTGGCGTGCTCATATTATGTGGACGATGTGCCTGAAAACACACCTCCAAATAAAGCAATGAAGTTGTATGTCCTACCATTGATGTACTTGCTCTCTTACTTCCCAAACTTTCTTGTTAATTACTTGTCATACTTAGATCTTTGGAAAACCAATCGCAAGGCTAGGTTACAGGTGGATTCGAGATGTGCACCCGCCGCCCAAGTCATCTTTGTTGGCACACTACCTTGTGAGGCTGAGGAGGGTTCCCTATCATGCTTTCCCAAATGGGGGAGTTCCTGATGCTCTAGCTCCATGTCTTCTACGTGAGCTCCAAATCCCTCACGAGCCATCTCTCTCCTTAACTCCATCTCGCACTGTAATATCACGTTGCTTCTCTATCTCCCTCTCGTGTGCCTCATTATACTTAAGTCACCTTTCTTCTCTTTGCCTTGCCGCTACTAAGTCTGCCATCCTTCACCAATCATGTCCCCGCCCGTGCATGGTGGGGTTTAGTTAGCCATTGGTTTACTCTCCAGGTTCAAAGTTACCATCAAGATCTTGATTACCAGCGGAATGCCTTGTAGATAAGCTCCCCACGGATGTCGTAAGAACTAGAATTCAGCTACCTCTGGACATGAATAAGTGGAAATTGAGTATTCTAAGATATAACTGTTCAAGACACCATGAAACAATGTTTCCATAGCTCGAGTCCAAATCAGTCAGCATCATAAAAGGCCTGGAATTCTTCTTGCATCTGACAAGTTTGCGATACCTCTAATTCCATTTAGATGCGTACGTAACCAACCATTAAATGCAGCTTCTCTTGGAAAGATAGAAAAAAGCTCTTATATAAGTTGTCATACAGATTCTGTTCTACCCAAGTGTGTGCGTTGAACTCAGATCCAATGTTGAATCATCATGCATATTCTTCTTCCAGATCACGTATCCATTCTTCAATACTTGCTAAGGTCAACCGGTATGTCTTCATTGTGAACCATCCTAAAACAATGAAAAGAGGTCCCAACAACATAACCAATGATGCAGCCTAGAATTCAGTGACACAAACCCAATGAAACCCTATGCACATTGGCACATCACTCAGCCTAGACTGAGCACTCACCTGAAGCATGTAATGGTACCAGGTCCCTCTTTAGGGTTACTGTAGCAGGAGGTTAGCATGACGAAGACTTAACATATATAGTTCTATTACTAACACATCACTCTACAGAGCATACCAGATCTATATCCAAGGAAAAACATAACTAAGTACTAACCATGATGAGATCAAAAGCATACTAGATTCAGATACTCATAGAACTAATACTTAGATTCAATCAATATCCTCCATTATATTCAATGCATTAAGTTACAAAAGCTTCATTACAATATCAAAAGTATGCACGTAACAACATAACACTGTATGTCTCGATCTCATCACCTCTCTGTCACGATCTCCTCTATATATCTTATGTCTTAATTACATATATATATATATATATATATATATATATATATATATATATATATATATATAAGGGTGGGGACTTTCCCTTCACCGCTTATCCTTTCCAATAATAGGTCGCATGCTATTCTTAACCACACACCTTTACAAAACTAGCCACACATGCAAGTGCGTTAACAATAGATTACTACTAGCTAACTGACAGTAACATATCTATTTCCGGCATGTGTCCATGCAAAGTGCTTCGTATCCAATCCTCCAAAATAGCCAATGCATGGCGCGCACATGTCTCTACCTCATTTGTGTGCTTTGCACGCCATCTCTAAAAATAGACCTTTATGAGTGAAAATAGCTAAGTCCCAAAACTTGAACTTTTGTTACGTGTGCGTGTTCTCCCTATCCATTCGCGCCTTTGCGTATGACTTGCTTTCCCGCTTAGACTTCTTGTGTGCTTTCTTTGTCAAGTGTTCTTTGATCAAAAAGATTCGTAATTGACAATTGGAAGGTTCACCCAAAGTATTAAGAGATTCCTAAGAGGTAAAAGAGACCCAAAAGGGTAAGAAAATGATTGAGAGGGTCGGGAATGCCCATGAGGGACATGAGCATATGGGTGCTTGTGTCCTAATTGGGTGCTAGTGTCTAAGGTCATAAAAGATAAATAAGTCAAGTTTCGACATGGTTTTAAGATGTGTAAGACCAAAAAGAAGACAAGAGATAAAGTAAAAGGCCAAAAGGAGTTTTCAACCACTAGTTTTCTTGCTTAGGAATCATATATACATTAATATGCTTTAGGACCTAGAAATGTACCCAAGTGCATATATTTTGTGTCTATAGATATTGGGTACACATTGGGATTATTTTTCCATTAGAATTCAAGACATTATGTAGGCATATGAGTCTTTGAGTTGTTAAGGAAGTCCCCATGGTCATGGGGAGCCAAAATTGAAGAGAGATAACCAATTCTCAACAAATGTCTTCCTCTATTCGAACCTTGCCTTAAGTACAACCTAAAGCACATGTATGATAAGTAATGTTTATAATTTTGAAACAATCACAAACTTCCTAGAATCAAAATTTTAAATTCCCTACCAAATGAAGTCCTTGAGTGTTTTCTTTGTTGAAAATATGTATTGCAACAACACAAGTACAAATTTTATCATAATCCTAAACCATAAAAGATTCCTTTGGCTAGATAAGCTTTTAGATTCCAAACATATTGTTAAATTTAGTGTTGGATTTTCCCATAGGTACCTATTTTTCCATCCTAGAAAGCTTTGGAAACTTCATCTTTGGGAATCAAATTTTTGTCTACCATAAAATGCATAAGCATTCATATTATTTTGTATAGAGATTTGATGGTATAAATTTTTGAAATTCTAAATTTGGTTTAGAGGATGAGTGTTGCTTTTAGAATTGGTTTGAATTATACCAAATGAAATAATTACAACAAACATGCACTGGATAAGTTAGTAATTCTTGTTTGGACATGATTATTTATGTTGCATTCCATTATTAACACATGTTATAAAGGAAATTGAACTCCAAATTCATCATTAGTGTAATAGATTAACAATAAAAGTTAATTTTTAAATGTGCCCAACTAGTTCTAAGGAGCTTAAAGAATTTAGCCTTGATGTACAAGTCCATTTTAAATCCAATAAATAACATAAAGTCCCCTAAATTTGAAGTCCTCAAGAGAACTCATATCCAAATTTGGATTCCTAAGCTCCAAATTATCAATCACCTTAACTATTTTACACATTTCTAAGATCCATAGGTGTTATCATTATAATTAGTTCCCAAAAGTAGGGGTTTACTCTATAAACAAACACATCATTAAGTTGTTTCACTAGGACATGTATTATCTTCATTTATAACCACCAAGATAACACAAAAACTCAGTAGCATTGAAAATATTCCTCAAAAATTTAGAAATGTCTATTAGTATATCAAAAATAAAATTAACCAAAATATAGTTAACTAGGACATGGACTTGATATTCATACATCGTATATAGGAACTTACATGAATTATGGGAGAATTTAGTTAAACATGACATAGAGTGGACTCCATGTTGGATTATTCTTGATTTTAAAAGTAGCATGAAATAACTTTAGCCAAATCTAAATAAAATTTGGTTTCTAATTCTATAAGTATTTTCACGATCCCACAACTAATTAACTAAAAATGGGAATATGTGTAGTTAATCTAATCTAGAATGTAAATAAATACAATAAATGATTATGGAAAATGACCTAAGCAACTAATCTAATGAAAGTAAAAACCCCGATATGTAAGAGAAAATGGAAGTGACTTAGTTGATTAGAGGAGTTCATGGACTATGTCACAAAATAAAAATAATAATTTAGAAACAGGAATGACTATGTAGATGTCCTAAAAGGATAGATTTGTATTGATTCTCTCTGGCTCGGGGCACCTGAGAAGGATTGGGCGATCATGGGCGCCACCCGGTCTCTGAATGAGCACCTGGTCTATGAAAAAGGTCCAAAACTGAGTTTCATAGGTTCGGTGAGGTGGTTCAAACCATTGTCGTGTGTTGCATCGTGATCGTAGTTGCAGCATTGCATCAAGTGTCGATGATAATCCAAGATGTATAGAGGACCTATAAAAGACCGTAAGAAGTATCAAACCTTAAAAAAAGAAGAATGCAAATGAATGGATCGACTCATCTTAGCCGCCACACCAATGGGCTTACTAATCGAGCATTGCACTCATTTCGACCCAAATGTAGTTTTGATGTGCGTGTGAATCATGTGCGCCAGGTGCTCTTGTGTCGATCACACTTTGTGAAGTAGCAAAAACAACAACTAGATGTAAAAATATAGTAGAATGGTGGATGTAATATAAAAGAATCCCTCCCCTATGCTTATGTGATGTAAATTAACTAGCCTTGTCCTTGTGATGGAGCTAAGTGAATGCAAATGATCTCCAAATGCCTTTAATAGATGCAACCCTAGGTGGATGATAGAATTGACTAGTGCTTAGTCCCTCATTATGGTCTCATAAATTTATATTTATAGGGTTCTCTTGATATAATTTCGTAATTAACCCTGAAATGGTCGACCACCAAACAGATAAGAAATTAAAATGGTTAGAAATTGCCCAAAAAGTGGTAGGAAAGTTCAAAAGGATAAGCGGTGCCCCTAATGGGACAAGGGCACCCATGGCGCTCCAAAGACTAGCTCAGGTGCCCCAATCAAGGCTAAAATAACGTGAAATGATATAAGTGACTAGGCATGTGGGTGTAATAGGTCAAGAATGATGAAATAAAACAAAGTAAGATGGCCAAAAGATGAGGATTAATTAATACTTTCTTCACTCAAAAACCTTCTAAATAGTAGTATGAGAACGTGACTAAATAATTTCTAAAGTGCATGATTTTGTGACTACAACAACTAAATTGTTCTCTTATACACATAATTTTATTAATGGATTATGTTGCGATTTAAATATCTTGATTGTTCTAAGTCTAAACATTTTCATTGCAATTTAAGATTCTTAAAGTTTCCAAACAAAACCTCAATTAAGCTTTCCATAACTTATGTTTCATTAGGACATGTATTCTCTCACAAATGCAAGTACAACTAGTTTATCTTCATTTATAATCAATAAGATAACATAGAAAATGCAACAACGACAATATTCCTCTTAAAAAATTTCATATGCCTATTAGTATATTAAAAAAGTAAAATTATCCGAAATATAGTTAACCAAAACATTGACTTGGTATCCATATAGCATATGTAGGAACTTACAACAATTATGGGAGAAAGGTGGATTGTTCTTTATGGTAGTTTTGTCCAAAATAGTTGTTATGGTTCTTTGGATCAAACATTTTCTTATTCTATTTTTGTCCTCTTTCTAGCTTTCCCATCATGGTGAGAACAAATCCTGTGGCAAAGAGGAAGGTCGGTGAAGTTGACAAGCCGGCTGTAAATATGGAAAATTTTGACAATGACACTTATGGTACATTAGTTAATGTTTCCTTACTTGTTTTTTTATCATTTTATACATGTTTTGATGTTTGGTTTTTGTGTATGTGTAGATCCCAAGAAAAGAATATCGAGGATGGCCAGGGGACAATCAAGAATCAAATCAATCATTGGAGAGGTAGGTCGACAAAGTTAGAGCTTGGAACAAAGAAGAAAGCTAAACTTATGCAATGTTTAGGGGTAGGCATCCAAAGCAGGGGTTAACAACAAAGAACAAACCCCCTACACAGTAAGCCTAGACCATTGCCAAAGTAGGCTAGTCATGGAACTCATTTATGTACAAACGCTTTCGAAAAAGGTTGAGGTATATTAATGAGATAATGAGAGGTTGGATTTATAGAATAAAAATGGAGAAGAAGATTTCAGTTTTGACACAAAATTTGGGAGATTTGAGTGAGAATAAAATGGAAATGGAGGTTGAAATTGAATGCCTTGGCCTAGTGAATAAGAACCACCTAGAAATTTGTGAGGTGAATAAAAATATGGTGGAAAATCAGTTAGTCAATGTCAATAAGACGTTAGAGATTGTGAAGTGTTAATAAGACATTAGACTTTGTGAAGCTTCACAGAGACAAGTGATAATATTTTTTTATACTCGACGGTGGGTATCCCTATATTGATTAGACTTTGTTGATTGGACTCTGGTTAGAGAATGACACATTGTAAACACTATATTTAGGAATTTAATGGTACTTATTCATCCTTCTTGTACATTAATAATAGTCACATTATACAATTAATCCCAAGTTTTATATGTGGTCACAAGTGGGTAATGCAAAGTAGGATATATATTCCAATCTAAACAACTTTAAATAAACGATCGTAAACTTACATTTCAAAAAATAATCTAAAACTAAGTTATGAAATGGATGATAAAAAATTAGTTTCAAGTAGGTTAGTGAACAATGAATAATTGCACAAAATAGAAATTGACATGAAGTATTGAAAAATTTCGGGCAAGTGTACATAAACATTCAACGTCTTTTAGCCTATTCACATTTTAACACTATTGCACTGGATAAACACATTGATCCATTTGTTGGGATTAATCAACACATTTAGAAAATTGAATGAATCTAATGTATAGTTTCTCTACATAGTAATGAAAATGACAAGTAAAATAGTAACATGTGTCACTTCAACTGCTATACATGGATGTTACTTCAATAAACAAATATGGACACTACGGCATTTTCCCTTATGTTGTAAGAAATTAACCGCATAAGATCATTTCAACACCCAATTTCAACTTCTTGTAGAAAAACACAAATATGACATCAATAGAATGCATGAATAAAGTTACATTAGTCCTACACTCTGATACGTCGAGTACACTAATACGACTAACATTCGGACATAATACGCAAAAGCCCTAAACTAGATGTGAATGATATGAATTAGAAACATACAAATGCATGATATAATAAGTCCATCATCCCTAAATTGGGGTAGCAAGATTGGGATTGAAAGTTGAAGTATAATCTTTGATTGATGATACCTAAGACATTAGGGGGACATGCAACATTAGAAGGACAACCTACAATGATGAATTTTATCTAAACATTGGGAGGCTATTTGCGAAAAACAACAACTAATGGAATTAGTGTTTGCAAGAAAAATAATTTAAAACCCTTGCAAAAAACCAATTACACCCACCCATATCATGTATAATAGCTCGACACTCGGCAGAAAATAGATATTCTCATGGATTGAATTATTTCTTTTCTTTCCTCTTTGCATGATTGTTGTCGGGAAATGCATAGCTTTCATAGTCTTCCACTTGGTTGTTTAAATCTTGTACGATCGCGGCCCTTCAACAAACACCACATGCACATTTTTTACTTGTGTTAAACCATGACAATATATGGATAGAAGTGTTTTGACTCTCGCTTCTATCCGGAGTGAAACAAAATGGTAGTGCATTTGATTCTTCGAGACCTCTCCTAAACCTCTCGACACAACTGCTAAGCACAAATTTGATCCACCATCCGTGTCGACATATCAAACAAGGACTTTAAGAAGTAATTTGACTTCTTAAGCACCCACAATGACTAAGAATTATCATATGTGTTTAAAAAGTACATCTCAAACTCCCCACCTTCTAATGCACATGTATCAATGTCTGAAACAAACTTTGGTAAGCATTTGGGCATTCCACTTAGACTAAAACATTATTTTTTTCATTAATAAGTAAGAACAAAACCACTAGCCTTACCTCGCAACATCGGTGTTTGTTGAGATGAACTTGAATGTATTACATGTACATTATCAATTGAAACTGAAATTAATACATGCATATCATCACTTGAAACATGCATTTTTTATATTACAGAGTACAAACAAAAAACAATAAAAATGCCAAAGAGGTCTCATACCTTCCACAATTTGTGGTTGTTGTGAACAACATGGCCCATGTATCATGCACACCTCCCATGGACAATCATATGCATGCAAGTGTGGGCCATATCATGCAAGTGTTCCCCACACAACCCATGGACAATCATCTACATGCAAGTGTGGGCCATATCTTTTGACTGAATGTCAAATCATGTGTGAACTTTGGCTTCTCACTTTGTATATGAACCTTACGCAGATGGTCAACTACAATGCAATCCATATATGGGGTTTCCTTAGCCCTCTCTCGCAACAATTATAAGTTGTCTCTCCTTCTTATAATTAGTTAGTAAAATAGACAATTACGTAACCTCCTCTCATTCCTGTAAAATGGTTTCACTCTAAACAAGAGTATAAAATAGGTTGTCCATTCTTCTTGTAAATTTATGTTGTCGATCATAAAAGTAGCGTGTCTTTAGATAATAGTGATATGACTCAATGGATGCATTGGTATCTTGGTTGGCATGTGTGAAATTTCACAAAACATTGGCTCACATAGCTACAAATAAAAGATTTGTCTTCTAAGAAACATAACGAAATCTAGATTTTAAAAAAAAAAAAATATATGTTTGTAAATCTTCCACACACCAATACGTCCATTATCCTCACACAAAATATTCTTGAACTATTCAATGAGTTTGGTTTGATCTTTGAACTCTTCCAAGATCCCATATATTAAGATTAGTATTGAATCTTCACACTCATCCATTACACACATGATGTCACCTAGCGTCTAAATTATCTCAATCCAAATGTCATTTGAGGTATACCTATAACACATATATTGCAATAAGTCAACCCATAGGCAAATATAAAATATATTTTAATTATTTCAATTAAGTAAGACACCGTAAACATTCGTTAGCCATGCCTTGCAAACATTCTAAATGCAAAGAAGGACAAGACATCCAAAAACCACCTTGCATTGTACATAACAATTAGTGTAAGAGACATTGCATGTTTGAATGCCTTGTTAATAAACAAAAATCCATACAAAATAGCCACCACATATACTCAAGAATGAAATCATACTTGATGGTTTGAATTTTAGTATTTGACATCATCTATCAAGAATGCATTGACTTTCTAGTCACTATAAAGTTATTTCCCCATTTTATGCACCTCGGATAACCACTCGTATATGTCATCAACCTTATTGCATGATGATACAACCCATGCAATAGGCACCCTAGCCTCTTGCTCGTTAAAGACATACAAGGTGTATAGTTGATACTTTATGAACAAAGTCATAGAATCACGTCAACATATACATGGCACATGATTGTATTTGTTATGTCAAACAAAGATTGTAATATCTTAAATTCAAAGGCTTTCCCCATATTTTTGGTAGAAATATAAAATCCATCAAGATAATGGAGTTTTGTGAGTGACGTACCATCATCATGTACATCCAAGGAGTCTAAATGCCCATAATAAATGGTATGTTACTTCCCTAAGGCCATTGAAAATAGAAAAATGTATCCCTCTCCTCTATGTGCCACAAATTGACACTCATTTGCATTATCAACATGCTTTTGAGCCTGCTTTGAATGCACCCTTTTCCAAGCATTCAAGACATCCTTTCTAGTTAAAAATTGATCCCTATTATTGAACATGTCAACCATAAAATGATATAGGATATGTTTTTCATATATAGTGTTCATGAGACACCCATTAATAAAAGAGACTTAATGTATTTTTCACAAATGTCGGAGATAAATTAGGAGCAAAGGCAATTTGTGGCTCAATAGTAGTGTCATTCACACCATGACAACAATCTTCGTTGCAATCATTACGAAACAAATTATTATATATAATGATTGCCACATCAGTCTCTCGTACATGATTTTAATAATGACACTACACTTTGAAAAATCCTTCTTTTGAAAACCCCCAAATCTTTATTTTGTCAAAGGTTTGTTCCTATTGTCCTCGGAACCAAAACACACCAATAGTTGCAAGAAAAAAACCCACTATCTATTTATTAGAAAAATTACAATTAAATAACAAGCTATTTGATATGACATTCACAATGTGAAATTCAAACAATTGAAATATGGAATATTCATACAAGTGGAGATAGATGCAAACTAAGAGTACATCTTTGTTGTATGTTCTTTATATGTAATAGTATCTTTGATCCTATGACTAATGCGAGATGAATGTAGTCTCCACATTATGAAGCAAGCCTTCACCCTTTACAAAGGCCTCAATTCTTGCAATAGGGATCATTGCACAAAGATCCATCCCATTTCCCTCACCAATGAGACTCCATTCTAAATCATCACTAAAAAAAGGGTTTCTCATCACCTACATCTTGCACTTGGAGATTGTACATACTCTCCCATTTCTACATTTTGATCATCCCGCAAACAAACACAAGTAACAATAAATGAACAACAATGGTAGTAAAAACATGACTGTTTAAAAATAAACTACAACCAAAACATATTCTTCATAAAATAAAACAAGGCGAAAAGCACACACTTACATACGAAGCTTGTGTACGACCACCACCTGTGCAATGATGCGGGTGTCTCTTTCTTTTTAACGTCGTAAGGAATATCAAATGGCATGTTATACGTAATGGATTTAATGATTATAGGCTCATCATGGGTCTTCCTTGTGGGGATTGACTTATTTGCAAGATACCAACAAAACATAGGGCATTCATAAGTGAAAACGCTAAAAAACACATTGGTGGAAAAAACACTATATTTTTCAACTAGTCTCGTTTGTAACATTTATAAGACAAAGAAATGATACAAAAAACGTAGAATTACACAGTTGATGGAATGGTCCCGTTAAGCTTACATGCAAACTTGAGTATGACTACCACTGCGATGACGTAGGTGTCTCAATTTCTTTTCCAACGACACGATGAATAATAAATGACATGCCACATGCGGTGGGTTTGGGAGGATTTATTGGTTGTAGGATCATCATGGGTCTTCCCTCCATAAGGCTAACTTATATGTAAGATACTAGCAAAATAGAGCTTGTTCATAAGTGAAAACAAGGTGAAAAACACATTGTGTTTTTTTGACAAGTCTCGTTTGCAACATTTAGAAGACGAAGAAATGATACAAACAACATAGAATCACACAACCAATGGAATGGTTCAATTACACTTACATGCAAACTTGTGTATGACTATTGTTACACAATGATGTAGGTGACTCAATTTCTTTTTTAATGTTATGAGGAATACCAAATGACATGTTGTACGTGGTGGGTTTGGGAGGATTTATTAGTTGTAGGCTCGTCACAGGTCTTCCCTTGTGGGGGCTAACTTATTTTTAAGATACTAACAAAACATAGGGCATTCATAAGTGAAAATAGGGTGAAAAACACTCACCGGTGAACAACACACTTGTGTTTTTGGACCACCTTGTTTGCAACATTTAGAAGAAAAAGAAACAATATGGAAAATGTAGAATCACACAATTGGTGGAATGGTTCAAGCTTACACTTATATACGAACCTTGCATACGATTACTATTGCATTATGACTTAGGTGTCTCGGTTTCTTTTTAACGTCACGAGGAATAACAAATGACATGTATGCGATGGGTTTGGGAGGATTTATTGGTTGCAAGATCGTCACGAGTCTTCCCTCGTGAGGGATGACTTATTTGTAAGATACGACAAAACATAGGGCATTCATAAGTGAAAACAAGGTGAAAAACACTCATTGGTGAACAACATTATGTTTTTGGACCAATCCGTTTTCAACATTTAAAAAAGCGAAGAAACGATATAGAAAACATAGAATCACACAACTGGTGGTATGACACACCCTAAACAAAGATTGCATGTTGCATGTTTGCTTTTGTGGGTTACATGAATTACATAGTGCTCTTATTTGATTTTATTTTTCAACCCCGCCTCTTTTAAACAACAAGACATTACAAAAAACGTGTTCATGACCCCAAGAAGGGGATACGAATATTGAAGAATAACAAAATCCCTTTAAAGAGTTGACATATTGGTATGATACACCCCAAACAACAGTTTGCTTGAAAATCATGGCTAAAAACATATGATTGAAAAAGCAGACAATGTTTTTCAACCAAAACAAGATGTAACACTTATAACAATTATCACAGAGGCGATTAATAATAACTTACTAGCAAAAATGGATATGAATGCATGATAAAGTTGGATATCGGTGACAAAAAACACATAAAATTCCATTTTAATCTCATTTGTAGTCCTTCACCAAATAAAATGCATACACAATAATATGGATAACAATACATTTTTTTGTCATTTGCCATATATCATTAACTTGTTGAAATCCACAATGTTTTTCCATTTGGCATATATCAATTTATTTACTAAATATACATTTCAAGGGAAGTCGTCACTTTCATTCTTCTTAAACACGATTCTCTTTAGGAGTCTTACCTTGGGAGCTCTGTCACTGTGTCCTCCGTCTTTGGCCCGTGTCCTCTGCTATCACCGTCCTAGCATATTCAACCCATATAGAATCCTAATAACTCATTTATTTTCCTTGCCCACGAACTTTGTCTCGTTTCTTGTTCACAATTCCCACCATTTTGACGAGCTTCCAATCCCTCACTAGGATTGCTTATTAGATGGGAAGGGGTTAAACCATTTAGTATGTGTATGGAAATTAGCATGACCGACTTGATAAACATCCACGTTTTTGTATGGAGAATAGACAACGCCTTAGGTAATACGATTGCCAATTTTGCTAGGGTTCAGGGCGGCCGACGCTAGTTAATAGCTGTCCAACCAGTTTTCTTGAATATATTGACACCAAAATACTCATTTTATAGCTTCGGCTTCGTACAAACCCTAACTATCTTTTCTGGTTCAACCTCCTTTTTTCTTCATTCAATTTACCTTATATTCTGATTTTACTGCGAATACCATCGATTGCCTTGCAAAACTGTTCTTATATATATATAGAGAGAGAGAGATTTTTTGGGTGAACTTAGTAAGGTTTTGGAGAGGGTTTAGTGTTATTTAGCGATGGATCAACAACAGCAATGGATGCAGCAACAGTATCAGCAGCCACAGTATACGAACGACGAAATTAGAACGCTGTGGGTCGGAGATTTACAGTACTGGGTTGATGAAAACTACATGCATAGCTGCTTTGCACACACTGGAGAGGTTTTTTTTTTTTTTTTTCTTTTATGTTTGTGTACGCCCAGTCCATCGATAAACACAATTCTGGAATTTTAGCCTTTCGGCCTTACGATGTACGGCATAATTTCCTTCCCGCGATTTGAACCTTTGACACATTGCTTTCAAGATACAAACCTGTAAGGGTAGAACTAGAACCTTTGCCAAGCCAGCTGAGCTTAACAAAACCTTGGAACATACGTGGAATGTAGCTTGAAAAAGAACATTATGTGAACAAAATAAGAACTAGTTGTCAAAGTCCTCATTTCAAGCATGATTTTTAATGTTAATTTTGATTTTGAACTTGTGAGGCTCTGGCCTAGAACACACGCCATACTTTTCTTGCACCCTTAGAGGTTACTACCCTGGTTACCTACAATGCCCATTGGAGACACTCACTGGGATTTCACCCCAGTTGGCATTCTCTAGCAGGTGGATATGCTCCAGTCGTCCATAAGCAATCACATTGGCCCCCGTAACACCCTAAATGTAGCAGGACTATATCAGTGAGTCCTCCCGGGGATGAAAGAATATGCAAACAGTGTTATAAAAAATTAAAGCACACCTGAAGATTTAAGTGCACACAATATTTAAAATTGGAAAGCTATTCGCAGGACTATCTGAGACGGAGAGGGAAAGATGCTCCATAACAAAATACCTCAACTGTAGTGCTGTATCTTGATGGTTAAGATTGAGTACAAAGCCTCACAATCGTGTTCTCCAATGTCTCTACGATAAATATAGTTTGTCATTTCAGAGTTTTTGAATAGGAGTCGGAACATTTATTAGATTCCCTCTTCGAGTAAAATGAAGGTCCATATGATCAGAACTGCTAAATTCATCATCCTGTGAGCTGGTGAAGCTCTTTATGAGCATTGTTGTGTGAACCACTGCTAGCTTATATTCTGTTGCTCATTTCAATTTTCAAATCTTTAATTGTGTATTATCTGTTCTTGATTTCTACTTGGAGATCAATTAGAAAAACAGGGTTTAGATTACAGAACTAAAAGGGTTATTCTTAGAGGAATAATAAGGTGATGTCTAGCAGCTGCTGAAGGTGTATGTTTTGGTGCTGCTAATGCTTGATCGAAATACAGAAATAGGAAATTTAATAATTCTGCGAGTTTTGTTTTCAAGTATCATTTAAATGGCCTCTGCTTCTACTTCCCCATTTGATATGCCTGTAGTTTTGCCGATTTTATTTAGGGTATACCTTACAAATCTAGCATATATTTCTTAATAGTTCTCTTAAAAAGTTAAATCTATGCTGCCCAGCATTTTTCTACCCTTTTGTATGTTGAACTTGGTGGTCTATCAATTGGTACAAGAGCTATAGATTCTGGTGGATACCACTTCCAGCATGGATGCATGTTTGTGCCAGTTTATTGTTTTTAATTTGTTTTTCTTATATTGCAGGTTATCTCTATAAAAATTATCCGTAACAAGCTGACTGGGCAGACAGAAGGTTATGGTTTTGTTGAATTTGTATCCCATGCGGCAGCAGAGAGAATTCTGCAAACATACAATGGCACACAGATGCCCAATACAGAACAAGTGTTTAGGATGAATTGGGCATCTTTTGGCATAGGGAAAGGCGGCCAGAAGTAGGACCGGAACACTCTATTTTTGTGGGGGATCTGGCTCCCGATGTCACTGATTATATGTTGCAAGAAACCTTTCGGACTCACTATACCTCTGTGAGAGGTGCAAAGGTTGTAACAGATCCTAACACAGGCCGTTCAAAAGGTTATGGATTTGTTAAATTTTCTGATGAGAGTGAGAGGAATCGTGCGATGACTGAAATGAATGGTATGTATTGTTCTACTAGGCCCATGCGCATAAGTGCAGCTACTCCAAAGAAGTCTGTAGGATTTCAGCAACCATATTCGGCAAAAGGTATGCTGCTCGAGTGTTTTTATTTTGTTTGATGTCAGTTTGCAGTAGTATTATTTTCAAGTGCTATCTTCTTTATGTGGATGTGCTGTATGTGTCATTGACTTCTGTTTAATCTAGTGTCTTCCGTGCTTTTACTGGATTTTTGGTTTTCTTAATTGCTGGCTTTTTTCTGTATTTCTAGGATAGAGGTTGGAAGTTAAACCCAGAAGTTTGTCATGAAGAATAGTTCTACTTTATAAAACTAACCAAGAAGCCTGCCATGGTTTTACATTATTAAGCTTTGCTGACCCAAAATCCAGGGCCTTGCTGCAGGTCTATTCAATAGATAGTGATTTCCCAAAGTCCATAGTACGCAAAAATTGGAAAATGATATATCAGCAGTGACTTCATTAACAGATGGATGCCCATAGTTGTAACTTATGTTGAATTAACAATCCTCACACAGCCAAGCACCTCAGAGTCTGTTTGATTTGATGCCAATGGTTTGGAGAAAGAGGTTGAACCTCACTGCAATTGGTATTCTCCATTTGAAAATTTATTGAAAGCCATTTCTAGGAATTTGGTGGTTAGTTCCCCTATATGCAAAAGTTTTCAGCTATGTTGCCAGGAAACAGAAATAGGAACGGGTACAGGTAGAGGTTTGAAATGCAGAAACACCAATTTTAAAAATGTTGGGTACAGGTTCATCACAACACATACAATATATAATTAAAAATATAAATATATATTAAAAAGTGCATTCTACTCATTTTTAGCCCATAAAAGATAAAATAATTTGTATTCATGAAAGTTCAAAACATTCTACTTGCCTCAATTTTCATATGTACATGATTACATTCTAGATTCTAGAATATATCATCTAGATTTTCCTAAAATAATCACAGGCAAATAGTCTTTTATATGCGTACATGGTACATGGGTAAAGCATAGGGGTCGTGTTGTGAACCATAAACGCTAGCATAAGGAATCTCCCTCTACATAAAAATTCCTTCCTTCTTGAGAGAATCATGGCATATGGTCTTACTGTATATCATCTTATAAATGATTGGTACAATGTTTTATGTGAATATCCTATGATCTTCATGCTCTAATTTCCAAAGCAATTATGGATATAGGTTGACCAACATTGTATTATATTTTCTTTTATCCCTTTGAATATTTCCATGTTCTCAAAGACACATAAATAATTTAACATATAATAATACGTAAAGTTGTGGAGTTGGGGAAGGTGGACATCATAAGATGTATCATTTTTGTCATCCTTTCGCAGTCAGATACTGAGCTTGCAACTGATGATTGAGCCATACACCTTTCTATTCCTCATCATGTGTATGTTTATTAAAATTTTGTACACCCTCATACTTCCCTGATCAAATTTATCGATTATACAGCTGCAACATGTCATTGCAGTCTCAATTTGGAAAGCACAGCGCTGCTGGTACATCCCAGGTATGACAGAGCCGTACCGGGCTTATGCAGTGTATCTGGTATGCACCAGTGCCCATACCTGTTCCTGTACCGGGTTACATACCAACACCGGCACAGGGTGCCCCAGGCATTTCCGGGTATCCCAGTTCTAAGTTAACCCTTGTGTTTCTTTGAAAGCCCTTTCTCGAAGGGGAGTTAAGAATTATTATTGATATTGCATGACATGTGGTTACATACACACATTAATGCCATTTTAGCTCTTTGAAGAGAACATCAGTTACATGCACACATTAATTTGACATGCTTCATGGTCTCTATCCATCTGTATTTGTTTTTCTAGTCTAAAAATGTTGGTTTTGAGCTTTGATCATGGTCATGCACTTTTGGTATGATTTTTATCCCAATCTGGAATGCTTAGTGACTTTGCTCACATAGAGATCACACTTGGACAAGTTTCGGTCCACATGAAACCTTTTGACCTGGTAGGACTTGTCTGGTTTGGTTCAGGTATGTTATATATTAAATTTGAAAAAAATTAACAGGAAAATTTAAGGATACAGGAAAAAGCCTAAAGTTGAAGCGTGAAGCAGAGGATAAAAAATCCACAAATTAAAAGAAAAGTCAAATACTGAAAATGACACGCTAGTTGAATGTAAGGAATTTCCATTGTTGACGCATTTTGGAACCAAACCCAATGCTGTAAAACTTTTTTATTTTAGGCAAAGGCTCAATTGGCTGGGCCAGTGATTCATAGTTTCATGTGAGGTTTTGAATATCAGGCATGAGTAGTGAGCAAGGGTTTTGGGTGCCGAATCCAGATCATTGATGTTCAGACAGATGTTTTTGCTAGACTGCCAGGGTACTGGTCCTCGACAGGTACGGGTTTCGTATGCTGAAATGACAAATTTTTAAGACCCCTGGGTAGGATATGTTGAGGGTACATTTGTAGAATGTATTTTTAAAAATTTAAAAATATAAATATATGTAAAAAATTAAAGAAAAATGCATACTTATTAAAATTTAATACTTATAAAATCATATGGATTCGTAATTTCATCATTCATGGAAAGCAGATTTCAAATACTTCATATTAATTCATGAAAGTTCTTATTTATTTTTTTGCACTTTAAGTTCTTATTTATTTTTTTGCACTCTTAAGTTCTTAATTATTTTTTTGCACTTTAAGTTCTTATTTATTTACTTGCACTTGAAGTTCTTATTATTATTTTGCACCAAACCATACTTATGGGAGATCTAGAATGCTCGAACCTTCTCTCTTGTTCATTCAAACTGAATATTCTGCATCCAGTAGCTATGACAGTATCAATTATTTATCGCAAATGGTCCTCCTTGAGAGCTACAACTTACAATATATTGTATCTTTGCAAAATGATGTTTTTTAGGAAAAGAAAGGTTTTCCTCTACTCACACCTAAACAACAACTAGTGTCTTATAGAATCATTTTTCAGCCAATTAAAATTGAAACGAGTAGTTGCAGGAAACTCAATCAGTGAAGACCACATTCAATATGACGCTTCTCTGTGTGGACATCGAGATCTTCATGTCAACGAGATGGATGCATCATGTTCATCACCTGTAACAGTTTCTCCCAATATACAAGACCCTCGTGTGGATCAAACAGACAATCTAAATTTTCCATTCCTAAGCAAGGAGGAAACCTTCCAAAATTCTCTCTAAGAAAGGATCTAACAGCTCTGCAACCTCCGCTATTACTAGATTCAACATTTACAGTTGAGAATCATTTTCATCTAGGGAACCAATGGTTCGCATCAATTGCCCTCATGCATTCCTACTTACCAGGGTATTGGATTCTTATAGAAGAGGACTTCGTTTCTTTGATCCATTACTTTGGTCCATCAGCTAAAACTTGTAACAGCCAACTGTTGTCAATGAATTGGATTATAGTGCCTGATAAGATTTGTCCATGTAAAATGAGTTAAATAGACCGGTTACCACTGTTTGTGTGTTCTTACTCAAAAGTCTCATCATTCCACATACAGAAGATGCTCTAGAGTTGTCAAGACTCCCCAACAAATGCAGATAGCACCGAGTTAAATAGACCGGTTACCACTGTTTGTGTGTTCTTACTAAAAACATCTCATCATTCCACATACAGAAGATGCTCTAGAGCTGTCAAGACTCCCCAACAAATGCATATACACTTCTACAGGCCAGCCATGCACAGAAATGTTGATTAATCTATGTACAACCAACACATCTCATCATTCCACGTATCGTATTTATACAGAAGTGTTTTTTTTTTTGCACTTCTAAAAAACAACTGTGGGTATGTACCATTAACGTACTCCCTACCAGGTACATTTCAGACCTGGTATGGGCCGGTATTGGACGTTTCCTTGCAGTCCACGTTTTTGGCAGATGATCACATTTAAGCCACAATTTACCTTTTCTCCCGTTTGAAAATAACTCCTTTATCTGTAAATAACAGCACCATCTTGCGGGATTGCGGCATTTTATTGTTAGTGCAATGATAAACTTGCCATAGGATTGTAAACATATATTTTTTTATTTACAAAACTTAATAAGTTATAAACTATTTTTCATAAACATTCAATACAATTTCTGTCATGCAATATATTTTTATTGAAGTTATAAACTAAAATATCTATTATTACAAGGATCTATAAGCTTATAGTTTATAATTCTATACATGTGTTATTTGGAATAAATGAAAATATTTCATTTTCTAATTGCTTCTTGCATACACACATTGTGTAAACAAATAGCTGCATACAAGTGCAAAATTTAAAGAAATGTGTATTTATAAATTTATAATAATAATTAGCCAATAGGCTTTTTACTGTGGACTTGTATGTCCACAAAACTGTTGCCATACCTGTCTCACGCCTGTAAACAGGCTTCACCCCAACTGAAACTACTTCACACTGCCTGAAACTGCTGCTGTAGAATTGTGTGAAACCACTTCACAATGCCATAAATCACTGCCGGAAAACTTTTGCTGCAAAACTACTGGACAACATTTACTGGAAAATTGCCTATTGGCAGTTAACTTGCAGCTTTTTTTGATGCAGGTGCTAGTTTTATTTCCATTTGATTTTCCTTAAGAATATATTGTTCATGTTTTATTTGTATTTGATTTTTCAAGGCTATAATTTTAATTTTTTGGAATAAAACCAAACCATTCTTGGAATTCTTAACATTTTTCCATTTGGAATGAACTGAAGTTTTACAACATGGTAATTAGGAAACTCACTATAGACAATTGAGGTGGTAAGCATATGTTAGATACAGTTGTTCACACATAGATGGGGGCACTTATATACATACAATTGATTCGTCACTTGTCATCATTTCTCACTTTTGTCTTCATTCGATTTGTTAGGAGATCCTTCTATCACAGAGTTATCTATACTATCACTTCACACTTTATGTTTTATGGGGACACACATATGGATACAATTGCTTTTTCATTTGTCATGATTTCTCACTCTTGTCTTCTTGCAATTTGTTAGGAGATCCTCCAATCACAGAGCTATTTATAATATCACTTCATAGTTATGGTTTGGGGTTTATTTGACACAGGTTTACCCCTCTTGTCATATTTTCATTTTTGTGCTTTGTGGACTATTACTTTGCATATTTTGTGGCCTCTTTTGCTCCAGTACTTCTTCATTGTCATTGAACATGTTTTTCATGTCCCATTGACCTACTTTTGGTCAATCGAGGACATTAAATTAATTTCTTTATATATATATCAACCATCCATAGAACCTTCACTTTTGGTCAATCGAGGACATTAATTTAATTTCTTTATATCTACATCAACCATCCATAGAACCTTTACCAGTGGTTCTATAATTATAATATTTTCTTTTGCATCCCTCCAATAGCTCATGCTACATGTGTCTGGAATTGTTCAGTTTTGTGCACTGAAAAGAAACATTCTTTTTAATTTTCTATTCTATGAAGTGAGGCATTGGAAGGAGAAGAAATTGGTGGCAGATAAAGTGACAAATTGGTGAACAAGCTCCTTGCCATCTATAACTCCACATCTTGTTGAGGACCCTTAAATGATTATACATATTTTATTATGCTTCTGCCCGTCTTTGCAATGGATGTGATACATTTAATCCTTCTTTACAATGGACTTGATACATTTAATCCTTCTTTACAATGGACTTGATACATGTAATCTTTCTTTACAATGGATTTGATACATTCAAATTTCCCAATATTCTCCAACATCAAATCAATACATAGGGCAACATATGGGGTCCACAAATTTAGGGTGCCCGTCCATTAAGATATATTAGCAACCACAACTTTTGCACTATAACTGTTTACAATTTGTCTTTAAAAATTCAATGACCAGTTACCTAATCCCGAACATACCTCCCAAATGGGAAATTTTGGTCCCACAAAAGCCACTTTAATAGATAGAAGATGAAAATCAATTTATACCTTTCCTGTTGAGGTGATACTCTCATCCTTCCTTCTCAATGGGTAGTGGATGGTTGTTCCAAGCTGTTTCTCCAGCAAATTCAGATTGGTTGTGGAGTTTCATCATGCCATTGAAGTGATGTCCATACCTATCTTGCCAACACGGGAGCAATTGTATGCATGGTTGCCCCATGATGATCGGTATCTTCTTGCTGATTGCTACATTCTGCTCATATGAATATTTGTTTTGGATGATGTTCCATGATTTTGAAGCTATGCTTGTACCTTGCACACTTCCAATGAATAGAGCGTTGAGCTGTCACAACTACATTTGTCATCTTCAAACATAGATAGCTTAAACACATTGCTATGCTTAAAGCAATATGATATCAATATAATCTTGTATACATGTTACAACCCCTTGTGATGGAAACATGTCTAGCAGCTGTTATGTGCAAATCGGATTTAATTCTTCCTTAAAACACTTGTTGTAGAGGAAGGTTCATGATGTCATACATTGACGTGCCCAAATATACATGCTACAACGCTTGTCATGAGAGAATAAACATGCTACAGTGATGGAAAAATGCAAACTAGTTTGCTGTCACCATTTTAATACTTGACCTTCAATACTTGTATGCTTCTCAATTTGTTGAAAATGCTTTCCCAACTTCCTGCTTGAAGTCTGTTCTCAAATTGGAGTGCCTCTCTTCCACCTTCATTGCTATGTGCATGCTACAAGAAGTGAAATTTTTTTGAACATGAATATGCAATTGACAATGGTTGGGAGTAATAATACAATCTCTTAATGCCCCTGGCTATGAGTTCTGTTCATACGTGTGAATGCTAATCAATATCTTTACAGTCGCACCTTCTTTACAAATCATGCAAAAACTCATTCCAAGAATTGAAGGACAATTCCTTACCTATATTTGCTTGCAGCATTGATGGAGATATATGTGAAGCATAGTCTTCCATTCTTGATCCGTCTTTTATTCTTGTTGGTTCTCTTCCTTACCCTTTTGCTTGTGGCTGTCCTTGTTTTCCCTTTTCATAATTGGGGTGAAGATGTGGATGGAGTTTCAAATGTTTTGCATTCCAATGCCCAATAACCTTGCAATGACTAATTTGTTTTCAAGACTTGCTTTATGTATTCTTGAAGATTGGATCCTTCCTTTGCCCGATTTCTCCCGAGTTTGGGCTCTAGAGGTGGTTTGACTACTCTTCCCACAATTTGTGCGGGAGAGAGATTCCAACAAACATGTGCTACATGTTCCCTCTTTCCACATTGCAAACAAACAAATGGATGACTTGTCTTTTGTATGCCTTATTTGGTTGCCCTTGTGCTTGCGTTGGACTTCCAACCAATGAAGCATATGGAGATTCATGAATGCTTCTTTTATTGTCCTCCTTCAAGCTTGCACAATGTAGATGGAGTGGTGATGCACTACCTTCTCCTTCTTTCTTGAAGAAATCTCTCTTTGGAGATGTTTGGCTTGCTTCTTTGGTCCTTTGATGTTGAGAAATGCTACCTTCGCTGTTCTTTGGAACATTGTCCACTCTTTGGTGACGTGTTTTATAATTATTCATTGGAGACGTCTTTATTTGTTTTAATAATGCAATTACGTACTTTGGGATGATTTTGGTGTGGAGGTGGCTTGGTCTCCTACATGGAATCTATTCTTGCTTTGGCTGCAATAAAGCATTTTCCATCTTCCATGTTATCATCAACAAACCCTAGGCCTATATATTGTTAGAGTTGATTTTCAAACAAATCCCCATGATTTGTCATTAGAGTTTATTTTTAAAAACCTTAAACCATAATTTAAAAAAGAAATCCCAATGATCTATTATTAGGTTTAAAAACCTTAAACTATTAATTTTTAGATATGACTTTTCTAAATTCTTGCTTACCTAGCGAATTCTGAATTTTCGCAGGTTTATTGTTATGGACAGTTATGTATGCATTCGCTAGAGCCCTCTTGAATGAATTTATCTTCATCCGGGGTGTAGAACACAATGCAATATCGATATATTACCTCCTCCCACTGTTATTTTTTTGTTGTTGGTCTCATTGCTCTCTATCATTGTGGTCAATAGCAGAAACTAGGAGACATACAAACAAATCGTATGAATTACAATAGTGGGGTGGGGAGTTTTCTAAAACAAATCCGTATGAATTATTATTAGAGTTTATTTTAAAAACCTTAAACCATTATTTAAAAAAGAAATCTTAATGATCTATTAATAGGTTTAAAAACCTTAAAACTATTAATTTTAAAATACGGCTTTTCTAAATTCTATTGTTACTACTGTACTAAGGTTTACAAAAACAACGAGTACAAAACTTAAAATTTAAAGCCAAATTCTTGAGTCTTACTCCGCTTTGTTAACTGTTGTGTTATAGCGAAGGACTGGTATAATTTGACCATAATCTCAATCTTAACATTCATTGGAAAATTTCAATACTAATAGTGACACATCAGAAACATCAACAATGACGTTCCTCTCCCTTGGAATGGTAAGAACTTGTAGCATTATCAAAGATTTTAGCCCAAACACAACGTTCATTTCCCTTGAAACAACAAGAGAATTGTAGCACATCAACATCTAGGATATTAGCCTAACACAATATATTAATTTTTTTCTTTTTGAGGTCTGTTTGCTTTCTGAATTTTTGCAGGTTTATTGTTATGGATGGTTATGTCTGCATTCGCTAGAGCCAAAGAGAAATTGTAGCAACATCTAGGATATTAGCCCTTACACAATATATTAATTTGTTTCTTTTTGAGGCTTGCTTGCTTGCTGAATTTTTGCAGGTTTATTGCTATGGATAGTTATGTCTGCATTCGCTAGAGCCCCTCTTGAATGAATTCATCTTCATCTGGGGTGTAGAACGCAATGCAATATCAATATATTACCTCCTGCTGTTATTTTTGTTGTTGGTCGCATTGCTCTCTATCATTGTGATCAATAGCAGAAACTAGGAGACATACAAACAGATCGTATGAATTACAATAGTGGGGCGGGGAGTTTAAAAATCCATGTTTTTGTGTAAATTTTATAACGGTTAGATAACCAACCTCAAACATATTTGCTTGGAGTCGGTCAAGCACTAATTAGAGAGAAAAAAATTGTAAAACTACTGCAAAAATGAATTGTTCCTGAAGGCAACACAATTACTTTTAACCAAAATGCATAAAGGGGTTAAACTCTGCTAGATTTTAATTGCTTTGGATTTCAAGGGTAGAATGATAAGACAATGTGTCAGCCTCACTTGTGCTTGCAAAGCTTTCAAAAAGAAAGGCATGTAGGTTCCAAAGATGTCAAAGGCCGTGATAACCACATATTTGTAGTAAGGGGCAAGGTTGTTGTAGCTCAACTTCCATGGGAAACTGATGGAAGGATGAAGTTGCAAGTGTTACGTACTAGAAGGCCTTCTATACGAGTTTATGAAATGACAACATTATGAACAATGTCCTGTTTTTTGAGTCTAGTCTTGGGTTTAGAGATAAGAATGTGAATGGTACACAATACAAGTCTCACAAATGTGATCCATTATCCATGTCTATGGTGAAGTGATTATTTTTTAGTAGAGAGAGCTTTAGGAAACAACTGCAAGAGTATTTTGATTAAGGTTTCAGATACACTCTTTGATCCATCATCAGGATTTGAAATTGATGTATTGCAGACATGGCCATATCCCTATTTAAAGACAAAACCTTGTAAAATTCAACAATGCCAGTCATGGGATCATATGAAAAAATTGAATGCAATAGTTACTATGCCAAGAGGCATAACCTACATTGATAGGCACAGGGATTGGGAGGAGGGACTGTAATCTTGTGAGATGTTAAGAAAAATGTCCAACCTTAGATTTGAAGCCTATTTGACCATCACAGAGCAGTTTCAACCTTAAACCATCACAGAGCAGTTTCAACCTTAAATTTGACTTCCATTTGACTGTATGGAAGTTTTTCTTCTTGCTTTGAGAAAGTGAGTGAAAAATCACGATATCTTGGGAAAAATGGTGGAATTTGGAGCCTGTTTTTTCCTTAGAAAGTTTTTTTCAAGCCTGATGCTGTGGTACAGCTACATTGAGGCTATTTGTTACCAGTTAACGGGAAATTTGTGGAGAAGGTAATGGAGTCATTAATCAGTGTGGTATGTGGCAAATCCAAGGTAAACGCCTTGAAATTGGTATATTTAAGATATCTGAGCTAGTTTAAAAGAAATTGTAATGGTTGTTAAAAAGTTGATC
This sequence comes from Taxus wallichiana var. yunnanensis, assembly GCA_018340775.1. NCBI lineage: Eukaryota > Viridiplantae > Streptophyta > Pinopsida > Cupressales > Taxaceae > Taxus > Taxus wallichiana. The sequence goes on along the minus strand of CM031235.1, from coordinate 381,297,522 downwards.
TAAAACTTAAATTTCTTTTTCTAATTTTTATTTTATAGCGATGAAATAATAAATAATGAACTTGTTATTGTTAATGATGATTTAACTAATTAAATATATCATGATAAGGTGTTTCAACCTATACTAAATTAGCTAGATAGGTGTTAAAATATTAAAATAAATTGTTTTTTTGAGTATTTTATCTCAATTTTAAAAATGTACCAGTTAATTCATCTTTTTTCTAATTTTTCATTTAATAGCCCACAAATTTAGCGAAGATGTCAATTGTAAATAGGTGCTAATAGGCCCTTTCACAATGTTTTTTATTTTTGTTTTAATTACAATTTACTTGTCAGGGTTTCTTAAAAAGATTGATGATTGGTCTCTAGGTTTGGTTCAAATGTAAACTAAGATTCTTGTTCAGATTGTTCTCATGTTTGTAAATCTCTACTGCCTCCCTTAAGCGACACTGAAAGTAGTGATCCTTCATGGCCAGCAGCACCTTCATGTTTTCAATACAGATGTGGTGTTTTGTCTTGAAGGTTGCACCACTAATGCCGACTTGACCACCTTCTCTCTCTCTTTCTATGTCTTAATAATGTCTTGTAATGATAACACATGTTTCCCTGATTTACAAACTCTCTAAGAACAATCAATATGGTACACCACTTTTTTGGGTCGCTTCCATATGATCCTTGGACAACTCAAGAGAAACGTTGTCCAAGGTAAAAATGTTGATTCAATGTCTTTCTTTCCCAAAATTTATGATATCTTGTTTGAGATGCCCTCTACACAAAGGAGAAAATTGACAGGAGCCCTTGACATATCCTTTTTAACATTTTTACTCACATGCCTATGTCTAGCTTGCTTAAAGGCCCTCGCCATATGCTGACCTCTATAGTCATTTTTCCTAAAAGCCTTTTTAAAATTTTTAGTCTTTTGATGTAAGTGATCATCGCCACAAATTTGAAAAGCTCTTGTTGTCAATGTTTTGAGGTACCTTGCTTTTTGAGCCAGATAATGACAAGAAGAACATGCAGATAGAGTTATGTGTGAGTTGCTTATCCTCTTTAACATTTCGACTCATATGCCTATTGCTAGCTTGCTTAAAAGCCCCCTCACAATATGCTTTTCTGAAAGCCTTCATAAAATGTTTAATCTCTTGATGTAAGTGATCATCACCACAATTTCAAAAAGCTCTTGGAGTCAATGTTTTGAGGTCCCCTGCTTTTGAGCTGGATAATGTCGAGAAGAAGCATGCAGATGGGTTGCTTTCTAAAATTTGTTGCACTAGAGTTCCCATGTGATTTCCTAGAAAGGAGGACAATGGCAGCTTACCCTTTGATTCCTAACTCTTTTGTGAACTTTATGCTGTCCGTAATGCTATTTATGTGGGCATGGAACTCTTCTAAGTTTTTTAACCTATGTTTCCAGCTCATGTGGTATCATCCACAAATCTTCCCCTGACTTTGGTCAGAGGAGTTGAGAGTGCTAAGTCTTCAAGGTACTCCTTGAAGAGATTGACTATAGCAGGAGATAGAGGAGATGCATTGCAACCCCTTCCATACAATTATTCTTGCTGCATAATAACTTAGCTGGCTTGCATATTCTTATTTTTTTCTCTTGAGGTGGGGGCTTAACGTTTTGGAAAGCAATTGTTACCCTCCCAGTCCTAATACAATGATAATGATTAGTGGATGTCGGCTATGAGCTTGGTGATGAAATATATAAAAAGATATTATTACTCATAATTTATATGTGCAGCAGCTACTCACATAACCAAATTTTGTCTCTTGAGTTGTAATAGGTTAGTAGAGAAAATAGAGGAAACAGGGCTTGTTAAGGAGGATAGAAAAGTAGTCAGCTGAGGTTCTGATGCAAACACTCATAACTTGTTACGTAGTAGTCCTTCAAACGTGCATGGGATAGTGGATTAGCATAACACTCCCCTCTCCAGATTTCATGGCATTGGTTCTTGACTAGCTACAACAAACCAAGTTTCAAGAAGTTTATCTATGATTCTCTGTTCAATAAATTCCCAATCAAGGGTCTCTATAGTGAATCTTTGCTTCAATGCTCCAACAAATTTTTATTGCTTCAAGACAAAGAAATTAAATAAAACAGAAAATAAGAAAAAGTCATTTTAAATTATTTTTATTTTATTATGGACCCGTAAATTGAATAAGAATAAAATAAGTACATAATTTATCATTTTGGATTTGAAAACATTGGTAAAGTGAGTTTAAAAGATTCTTATAGAAAGGGAGAGTTTTCCTTTGTAAGGCATTCTGTGTCATTAATTTTTGCTACCTTTCTTAGGGTTCCTTCCATGCTTTTGTGTCTACTATGGAGAGATGAGAAACAATGATCTGCAATAAATAATGGCCTCTTGTGCTTCCTTCCATTGCTCATAATAATACCACAAGCAAGAAGTGAACATCTTATGGACAAGAAGGCTTTGGTAAAGGGTCCACAAAATTTGGTACATCTTGTGCAATGCCGCTTATCAGGGCATATAATACTGGGGCGAAGGCCCACACACTACATGAAGAACACTGGATTACCAGTAGGAAAGAAACTGCAGATCCAAATGAGCAGATGGAATGCATAAGTGGGAAAGTGAAGTAACAGAGCCAAGGCAAAGAGGAATACGGAAAGAGGTCCTATTCCAACACCATCATATGGAGTAGAGTCAAGGGTAGAAAGTAGGAACCTTGGAGAAATTATTCGATATTGAAGGAGGAGAAACTGAGAGTAAAGTAGCCAAATGCCTATATGCAAGTAGCTTCCCATTTAATGTGGTTCGATCACTGTATTGACAGGAAATGATGCAAGCATTTAACATTACTCCAATAGTTTCTCAGACCCTCAAGCTCGAGAAGGCAAGAACCAATTTATACTCTCAAGAGAGGCTTGGTGGGGAGGATTTGAGATTGCATTCGACAGTTTTAGAGGAGTTAAGAAATCAACATTAATTCTTATGGATGGAAAACCATTGTATGTAGGCCCTTGATGAATATTATTGCTTTCATCACACATGTGCTCAGTGTTGATTCCGGCCACTGATAGTTCATTACGAGAAAAGAGCTCAAAATGCATTTCCCAACTTTTTGTTACTGCAGATTAGAAGTTTGGACCACAATTTGTGCACACAATTAATTTTCCAACTTCTTGTTCCTGCAGTTGAGAAGTTTGAGCCACAACATGTGCACACAAAAGCCATTTCCCACAATCTTGTTCCTGCTGTTAAGAAGTTCAGGCAAACAACTTGTGTGCAAATCACAATTGATTGTGCACCTGTTAATGCAGATGTATGTTGATGGTAGATATCCTAGTATCTTTTAGCTTCCTTGCACACAAATTTCATGTCCCAAATTCTTGTTCCTTCAGCTCAGAAGTTTGGGCAAATAACTTGCGCGCAAGTTACAATCAATTGACACCTGTTAATGCAGATGTATGTGAATGGCAGATATTCTCACATATTTTAGCTTCCTTGCATTATCTACCTTTTGAACCTAGCATTTGAGAAGCTGAAATACGGCATTCCATGGATTTGGGAGCTTGCAACTCAATGCAAAGAGATTGTTAAATTCATCACCAACTACCGTGTCTCAAGCTATTCTTGAACATTTTCCAGGTTAGAGTTGTTGAAAGTAGCTTAGATGGGGTATGCCACCGATTTTAGCATGATGGGGCATCTTTCTGAGGCGAAGCAATCAATGTTGGCTGTGGTTTCCAGCGAAGGGTGTGCTGTATGGAGAGGCATAACAGTTCAGAGAAGGTCAGTATATCTCAATGGCATGCTTTAGACGAAGGTTGGAGCAAAACTGGGTTTGTCATTGCTGTCACAGAATATATGGTTGGAGCAAAACATGTAGTAGAAGGCCGAAATTATTGTTGTTTGCCGAAATTTCGATATATGCAATTTTCCAATTTATTCTGCAGTCCAGATTACCGACATGACATCATTGACTATGAAAATGAATCAGCCCCGCATAATTGAGAAAACAATTGACATTATCAGCAGAGAGAACAAAAAAAATATATGTAAATGAAATGATCACTTATTTTTCTGGATAAGCTCAACATCTTGAATTCCAAATATTTTCATGAAGATTACATTAACGAGGGCAATGGGAACACAAAATCTCCACACATGGACTTGTAGGTGGTGTGGGAACACAAAAGCTCGACACATGGACTAGGAGGTGGCTGAAGGATTCAGAAACCACTTTGCAACCATTCCATATCTTAAACAGGCTTCAGAGGTTCGTGTTCAGGTTTGGAATTCACTTCTTGGTTGGAGCCTTTTGTTGACATCGCAACCCTTGATGATAGCTCCATAGGATGAAAGATTGGATCTGGACACTGGCTGACCCTTCGTGGAGCAGGTGCACCCTTGTAGACACGTGCTATTAATATAGTTTTGCATGCTCCAAATTAGAATGCTAAAATTGTAGCAATTGGTCTTTTCTAGTTGCTTTGTTACTCTTTTAAATGTAGTTTCTATAGTCTGAATTGAACAGAGGGTCAACATGTTATCAGTAATTCTGATGGGGAGTTGGCTGTTTGATCAGAATTGCCAAATTTTCTATGTTACATGAACTTTTCAGGATGTTGGAATGTATCCCTGAGATGGCTAGGGAATTGTTATTTGAATGAGATAAATATCAATCTTGATGATGATATTAATAGTGTACTTGATCAGTTGGTGTAGTCAAAGTTAATTTTAAAAACATTCATGTAATATTCAAATGATCAGTAGTGTTAAAAATGATTAACAAAAGCTTAAGACATTGAAAGGTAACAATAACCTCCACAGGTATTCTTTTTTAGGCAATAACCTCAAAGGTATTCTCCTTTGGGCAATAAATTGTTGTATGGCCCAAACTCATGTCACTGGCTGACCAGTCATAGACAAGACTAATTACATGGAGGGACTCAATAGTTATGAATATCATCATTTATTGTCACTTTGAAAATCAATTGAATTCTCTCCCTTGTTTCTAAAATTGGTTTCCGGACTGAGAAATGGCAATAACTTATGTTTCTTCTATTACAAGTTTAATTAGGGGCATTTAAAGTGGCCTTTTGGCATTAAGAAGGTACCATAAGCACTTAACCTGATAATGAAGGTGACACAATGTGTTAGCTATCAACTATTCTTGTTACCTGGCAGGTATTTTCTGGGTTTATTAAATTAACTTTTGCGCTTGCTTATTGCTCATTTGCAGCTTCCTATCAAACGCCTGCGTACAATGCACCACCAGCCCATGCATTTCAGCCAGAAAATGAAGCGAATAATACAACTGTGAGTAAATCCTTTCTTGTTTGCCATATCTGCACACATAGGCTTTGTCTTTGGGCATTTTTTTACTGACCATATCTTGGCAGATATTTGTTGGTGGATTGGATCCAAATGTTTCAGATGAGGAGTTGAGGCAAATTTTTGGGCAGTTTGGGGAGCTTGTCTATGTCAAAATACCTCAAGGAAAAGGATGTGGATTTGTGCAGTTCGGCAGCAGGTAGGTTTGACCTAGCTGATTAATTTCCAAGTTTAAATTGATTTGGATATGCAAGATATCTAAGATATTAAATTTGTGGCAATTGTCCCTTAAGATTGGGGCTATCAAACACTGGGTTACATTTGGCAATCTCCACTATGCTGTGCATCATTGTGTGTAAAGCTCCAGCGATGTCTTTTTGAATATTTAATCAATTAAACTTGTTGGCAAATTTCATGGGAAGCACCATAATTACTGCAAAAGGGAGACATTCTCCTTTTTTTCCGCAGCTCATTTTGTAAATAGCCAATTTGTTATCCCAATTAGATTTACGACTTATTTCTAAAGACCAAAGTCACACAACTTTAACTTGAGGATGACTTGGACTGCCAAAGAGTACGCCTCAACTGGCCAATCAGTAAAACCTAGCCAAAAAGTGACATTTAAAAGTACAAACAACATTTAAATTTCTAAATATTGTGTATTTTTCTACGCCAAGTTTTTGCAGTGTGCTGAGTTGACTGCTTCAGAATTTTGCCTAGTTAACCAAAGTTCAATTGAGTTATAGTTGCCTTGCTGAAATTTGGCGAGTACTGTTACTATTCTAAAGACCAGCTTGCAACTTCTGCAGGAGATGTATCATTTGAGAAATGCAATGAAGCAACCTTTTTAATTCATGTTTTAATGTATGAAGGGCCTCTGCTGAGGAAGCTTTGCAAAGGATGCATGGTACCGTCATTGGTCAACAAACTGTTCGTCTTTCCTGGGGCCGAACACCTGCATACAAGCAGGTAGTTTAATGAACCAGAATATGTTCGAATGTTTCTTTAGTTGTTTTGTAAGAGATTCATCTCATAACATGCATTCTATTTTTGTTGCGGACTTGATCTTTTATAGGATCAGCCCTGGGGTCAGGCTAGCACAGATCCAAATCAGTGGTATGGATCTTACTATGGGTATGGGCAAGGCTATGATGCTTATGGCTATGGTCAATATCAAGATCCTTCCATGTATGCTTATGGTGCTTACCCTGGCTACGGGAACAATCAGCAGCAGGTAAAATTTGGTTCTTTGTTTTTGAGCAACATCTTTGCATACATTATGCCGATAGGTATCCTATAATAGCAGTTTGTGGTAGTGGTGGGGTGCTGTAATGTCCATGGATAAATAATTAATGACGACCTTAAATTTGACTTGCATTTGAACTTCACAGGGTAATTTCATCCTTAAATTTGACCGTAAATTAGAAGTTTTTTCCTCATGCTTTGAGAAAAGCATAGCTTGTAATATCTTGGCCATAGGGTGGAGTTTGGAAACTGTTTTTTGTTTTCCAGATTTTTTTTTGAGCCCAGCACAGTAGTGCAGCTAGATTGATGTCATTTGTCACCAATCAATGGGAAATTTTTGGAGAAGGTAATGGAGTTAATCAATATGATATATGAAAAATCCGTTGAGATAGCTGTATATATCTGTACTAGTTTATGTGCAAATATAGTCTCTGTAATTTATATCTGTTATATTACAAGTTTTAAATGTTTTGTTCATATTATGACGTTTTTCACAATCTTCTGGGATTCCTTTCATAAATATGAAGCTTGAATATATGTAAATTGTAAGATCTTAATTAAACGTTTGAATATATTTTCTGTGCCTCGTAATGATCGATAGACTGAAGTGCAAGAAGGAGCAACAGCTGGCATGACCGGTACTGTCCAGGCAGTGGAGCATAAAGAAGAGGAAGTGTTTGATCCTCTGGCACCAGCTGATGTTGAAAAGTGAGTTTTAAGTTTTTAACAGTAAACTACTTGTGAACAGGGTACATTTCATTCAATGTTTCATACTGTTTATATCATACTGTTTGGGATTGTAACTGGAAGAGCATGTTTGCATCTTACCATTCAAGTCTTTGCTAATCTTAGTTCGCTTCTGATTGCAGATTGAATGCGGCATATATTGCTGTTCATGAACCATCCTTAGTAGGTCGTCACTTATGGTTAAAGAGCTCTGAACTATCGCAGCCAGCTTAGAGAGCTGTTTATCAATTTTAAAGATTTAGGCTATGAGAGTGGAAGGAAAAAATGGTGGCCACTCACCATTTCTAAGAATTTTAAAATTCTGGTTTTACTTCAGTGTGTATTATCTTTGAGGTTTTTGACTAATAATTGATGTTGATGCTGATTCTGGGCATCTAAGTTTGTATTATAAACTTTTGTCATCAAAAACAAACTGGCTATTTTCTAACCCAATATTAACAGAACATTGTATGGCTATTTACTTTGTAAATACAAAATGAATCTCGAAAACCCAAAGATATTTGCTTGAGCAATGACTTGATTTAATGACAAGCACGGCACTAGCATTTGATTAATGAAGTTAAGTTTTGGCTTATAAATGTGTGTTGGGACTTTGTTATATGGGACCTTTTGAACAATACTTAAAATTAATTGCACATATTATAAGGTACGGTTAGATAAAAGCTGGATAATAAGGGATGGGCTTATTTTGGACAATTTGCTTAGTTTGTTTTCTGAAGTACCTAAATTGATTTTTCAATTCCCATTTCTTGGCATCCCTATCCTAAAGTAAATGCAAGTCCACATTTACTTTATGCTCTGTGTAGGGTTTAGCATTATAATTATGCCGAGAGGCAGCTGTGGGTTTGTTGGCCGTAATGTCAGTGACTATGTTCATTTTTAATTCCAATTTAAATTTGACGTCCATTTTTTCATCACTAAGAAGATTTTTCTTTTTCGTAGAAGTTAATTGGAAAATTGTAATATATTTGCCAAATGTTTGAATATGGAGCCTTTTTTTTTACTCCAGAAATTTTTATATTCAAGATATCTATAATAGTTATATGGTTTGCCAAACTATTTTGTTCTTTGATGCCACATCATATATCCTGGTTGGCGTTCTGGGAATATAGCTACATGTTCCACTTTGACAGGTTTTGTCAGAAAAGAGCAGCAAATCTGTATGCATAAAAGTGCATTTTGATAAATACAAACTGCCATTAAGATATTGGGAATTGCTTCGATCTATCCCAAATTATTAAGTCTGCTTTGCATGTATTATGATTGCTAAGATTAACTCTCTACAGGAGGTTTGTAAGCAAAGTTGTCATGACTGGAAAAACCGTTGAATGAGCTCAAATGACAGAATGTATGTTTACATGATAATAATGATTTGCCAGTATGAAAAACAGTATGCATTTTAAGACGACCCCACCCTTCTGAGGTTTTGTTTGCCAGTGGTTGGGTGAGAATTTATATTGTCTTGTGTTGTGGGGTATGGACTTCCTAAAATGAAAGTAATCATATAATTTTGGCACTGAAGGACAACATTGCTTACAGATTCTCTATCATTTTTAAGTGATGTAAAATTTATATACTTTTAATAATTGGAATCCTTAGTAAAATGGATTAAAATGAAAACTCCAAAGCTGTCTTTAAGACATTTGAGAGTTTGAGAATTCCATAATGGAAACTTGAAGACAACTATATAGACGTTTGTTCCAAGCACTGAAAATCTCTTGATACCATTATGAAATGCAACCGTGGGCAGTAACTAATAAATAAGTAATCATTGTCCCATCAACTCTAGATTTAATGACCCTTTTATGAGAACCGGAAAAAATACAATCGAAGCAAATATACTTCTTAGCATATTGACCATATTTATATATGTAGTTTTGTAGATTGTTGAGAGAGAAACTTGATATGTCCTTTAAACAACACAAGCATTAGACAACATGGCAATGGAATATCAGAGGTAATGGAATACAAGACAACATACGAACTGAACTAAAATGTCATATGTTTCTAACATATAAAAATATATGCTTTTGGCCAAAAGATTGGGAAAGCATGGGTGCTGGTGCATTGCATTCGGACGCTAACATTAGTGCTTCTTATAAGATCTTGGTATTTAATAGTCCAAGATAATAGGTAGACTGGTGGTACCTCCTCAAAGAACCCTAACCCATGTATATAAAGTTTAGTGAAACCTTGAAGTTTTCTCATCCTAAAATTTATATATGTATATTTTGAAAAATGTACTAATGAACTCAACTATACTATCCAATCATTTTGACGAAGGTACTCCAAGAAAACGAAAGTACGTCAAGGAAAGCAATCAAAGTGTAGTGTGTAAGTGCTAAAGGAACTTGTAGATGAAGTGTCATTGTTTTTTTCCACCTCAACCATTTATATGTTTTGTTGATTATCGGTCCAAATTAAGCTAATTGGCATCTTTCCCCCTTGTATCCTTGTTTTCCTATCTATCATCTCTCTATTCCCTTGTACCCCATGTATCATGTTGTTTACTCTAAAATTGTATAGTCACGCTTTGATGTGGCACCTCTCTTGGGGCTACCCCTCTTTGTAGTGCCCACATCCCTTTGACACCTTTTGATACTGATCTTGATATTGTTGATTACATTATGGACATTATTATGGTTTTGATTTAGTATGATATTAGATGTTGGACCATGGATTATTGTTGATCTTGATTTAGTTATGATGCATGATGATTATTAGAGATTTCATATGAGGATGATATACTATTTGACATGGATATATTATGAATGTTGTTTAGACATGTGATTTTGGATATTGTGAGTAGACTTAGAAAATGGACATTATATGATGATGATATAGTTGTTTATATAAATTGTAAGTGATATTGTTGATTGATGTTGTTGTGGTTCATATGTATAGATGATTTTGTAATTATATTTTTATCATGTTAGATGTTCGATATAGCCACGAGGCCGAAAGAGGTATTTGTGTTTTGCAAAGTTAAACCATCACAACAAACATCGGGGATTGGAAACTAACCACATTGAAATTTTAGATAAAATTCAACAAGGTCACTATGACAACATGTTTTGTGTGTGTGTTGTTTTTATTAGAGATTCCCATGGGGGGATTACCTTTGAAAGTGACCAAGGGGCTTTATGTATTTATTAATGTGGTTTCTTTTATTAATGTTTGTGTTTATTTTGTGGTGCTTTTACCCTTTTTCATTAGTTATTAAATGTTGTGTTAATGTTGTGAATAATCATGTTGTTAAAGTAAACAAATCAATATGTCATAAGAAAGTAATTAGTGAAGTGGTTGACTTTTGTATTAAATGTTGTAAGTATGTGTAAGTGACCTTGTAAGTGATGTGTAAGTTTATTTCTTAGTATGAAACACTCCACCTTCTTGGAAATTTGAATTTGCCCTTGGAGACTTATTTTGAGGCTTGTGAGACAAGTAAAACTTGTCCTATACCTCTTAATTTTATTTACCAACCATACCTATGGTTGGAGGGTTGAATTTAGACCTTTTTTATGCATTTTGATATGATTATTTGTAAGTTTTAATTGCACTCTTCTTACATTTTATTAAATTTAGTCCTTATGGGGTGTGGGCTTTTTGGAGTGTGTAAGTTTATTGTCATATTATTCACCCACCTCTTTATTGTGCATTGGAGAATGAATTTGACTTTTGTGTTGGAGTTGAGGATGTGTGATGTGGCATCCTACATGGATCCACCTCATCCTCTTCTCTTCCCTCTTCTATAAAATTGGAACTCCTTGCTTTGTTTTGGGTTGTTGAACATTTTGCATACTTCCTTTTGGGCAAAATTTTGTTGTGGAGCTCTTGCTTTTGGAAGGAGATTGGAGACCTTTGCATGCTTGGCTCTTGAAATACTCTTTTTCTTTATGAATGTACATGTTATTGTGTGAATGTTTTAGCATGTTTGTGGGTTGTTTGGGTAGACTGCCTAGGAATGGTGTAGGAGAAGGCTATGGGGAATCCATGTGGGGGCATAAGGGAATGCTAGTGGCATCAGAATTCTTGTGGAGGGAGTTGGGATTGGGTTTCTACCTTGGAAAAGAAATGGCATTGCATTTCTTACTTTGTGGGGGCATAAGGAAATTTGTGGGGGCATAAAGATATATGGGAGATGTTTTATATTGGCGGTCTGTTACAGGTGGATACCCAATTCCCATTGGGAGGCATAAGCAGCTTCCCCCATAGTTCCTTGCTCCTTTGGCTTGCTTGATGGAGCCTTAGTCTTGTTTGTATGTTTTAATGTAGTTGTAAACTACATTCTGTTTTGAACTGTGTTTAAAATGTGAAAATGTTGCATGTGTGTTATGGAAGCCTTGTTGCCATGGGTTGAATCACATCTTTTATTGGACATCTTGGTTGGGTGGAGAGCGTTGTCTTTCCCCTGCCTTTGTTGTGATCTAAAAGGAGAAATTTATGTTGTTTTGGAGCAGAGGAGAAAGACAATTTGACAGTTCCATGTGAAATGAAATCTCATTGTAACCTTTCCCACTTTGAAGTGGATGATTTATATATTATTTGTAATGGAAAGATACTTTGTATTAAGCTATGAAAGTTATGTATTCCAAGTTGTGAAAGAGATATACTGCTCTGATCATCTGAAAGAAAGAAATTAGAAATCTGTTATTTGCATTCAAGGAATTGAAAGATGTAAAGTTGTATTGTTTTTTGAAATCAATAAAGGATTGCAATACTTTTCTTCAATTTGCATTGTTGCATTGAAATTGATCATCAATTTGTGATTTGAAACCTCTGTTTGGAAAATTGAAAGAATGTGAAGGAAATGTAATCAGATGATGAATTTTGAAGTATGAAAAAAGTTGTAAGTTGTCATTTGGAATCAATAAATGGTGTCTTATCTTTCTCAAATTGCAATGTTATATTGAAATCGATCATTTAATTGTTATCAAATCTTTATTTGAAAAAGAGAAACACATATGAAGGAATGGTAATAATCTATATTTGAAATACATTAAAAAAATTAGAAATCAGACTTTGTATTTTGGCTCTTAAATGGTTTGATTAAATCACTTAAATGTCTTAGGATGTAATGGAAATGAATCTCCATATTTGGAAGATGAAAATGATAAATAGTCATTTTAAATCGAGCTCTGTTTTAAATTTTAAAACTGGCAAATACTTCTCTAAAATGCACAGTTTCAACCTACATACAATAATCAACATTAAAACATTAAAATCTAGCATGTTATGTTATCAATGTACTCAATTGGACTAAATCAGCCCAAACCTTTCACAGTTATTTTGCTGTCTGAAGTTGTAAAAATTTGAATTGGAAATCAATCAAGCAAAATTACCTTCCAAATGCATCCTAAATTATTCTTAGAATAATTCTCCATGTTTGTTTGGCATGTTGAGTAAAGGAGAAGATCAAATTAAACAAATCTAACAAGTTAAAATTTATCAACTTGCACTATATAAGCCTACAGGCTGTTTTCTTAAAATTGACCCCTTAAAATTTATCAAAATCTAAAATTTATGATCTCTGTGCAAAGAGGGCATCGAGAGTTTTCCAGAAAGTTCTTGTTTTCTCAAAACCGAACTCTCTATCAAAAGTTATGGCCTTTTGAAGTTATGGCCCTGTTTTTTCCCTTTGTCGCCGCCAGGCTAAAAATTCGAACTTAACTTTTAAAAAAAAATTGGGAAAATTTTCCAACTTTTCCCCACATCTCCGTCGTCCCGCAACCAATCAGAAGCTGCCACGTGGGCTTGAGGGGCAACGGTGGAGGCGCGGAATCCGTTTTGACCTTAGCATTTTAGAAAAAATTGGGAAATTTTTCTAATTTTCCTTCGCTTCCCGACCGCAATTGCGAATCGGGTCCGCCACGTGGCATCACGAGGCGCCAACGGAGAAGCGGGTGCACTTGAAAACTTAAGCTTTTAAACCTTTTTGGCATAATTTCCTAAATCTCTCCGCCGACCCGATGACCCGCAACGAATAAAATCATGACACGTGGTAGAACCTGGGAGCAGCAGAGGCGCGCGTGGATTTTAACCCCTTGTGTTTTTAAACCTAAAAGTCTTAAATTTGAATGTGTCCCCGCAAGTCCGTTTTCCCCACGCCAATCAGAGCTTGACACGTGTCCTTTTCGGGCTCGCAAGCGCGCAGAGGCAAATCACGTTTTTGCCCCGAAGAGGGAAAAAGTGCTAAAATTCTCCCCTCTCCGCTAGTCCGTGCGCAGAAAATTTTCTTCCATAGGCCCGCAGGCTCGCCCTTAGGAAAATTTTCCCCAAGATCCGCCTCGACCCATAACTTGAGTTTTATGAGTTATGAGGACTTCTTTATATCATTGAAAAGGTGAGAAAATATCCTATCTAATGGGAATGATTTTGAATACGTTAAGTCCGGGAAAAATCAAGTTGAAACTTTAAGCCTGTTAGAGAATGGGTATGGTGAGGAATTTTTCCTCTGAACCTAATTGAAACTTCTAACCCTAAATTTTGGACCTTATGACCTCTAATAATTATTAATAAAAGGAAAATATACTCTAGTAGATTTGAATTGTTCCAAAACTTGTTAGGGACAATTGTTGCCTTGTAACATGGTTGTAGATTATTTTAATTAAAAAAAAATTATTCCATAATTTTCCTAACTAATCCTAGGTTGTTCTTGGGTCTCAAGTGGGTTGTTTTAACGGGCGCTACACCTACTTATGAATGAACTATGCATGTATGGAACTATTCCCTCATAACTGTGAGTATAGTTTAGGCACTTTTCACCATTTGGGCCCTTTTGACCCTCCTTTGCCCCCTTGGGGATTTTGGGTCTTTTCTCAAATTTTTTCTTCCATTACATTTAGGACATGAGAACAAGAGATGGAGAATCTCATTGTGAATGTACCAAAGTAATTAATTCAAACATTTAGAGTAGGAGCAAAGTTGAAGCATTTATCTCCTCCATTAAGTAATCATTCTAGCAAAAAAATTACAAGAGTAGATACATTACATTGGATTGCTTAATAGAAACATTGCATTATACTTGGTATGTCATTGAGGGCCATTAAAAATATCAAGAAAGTTCTACTTTTCCTTGGTATAACATAAACCCCAAAACAAATCATTTTCCTTATCATTTAGCAAATCCACCTATCTTATTATGGTTCTCACTATTTAGTTTGAAAAATCTTGACTTTGCTTTTGTTCCCATTGTTTTGTGTGAAATCCTATATTCTTCTTAAATCACTATTGCCAATTCTTACAATGGAAATAATCAAGCAATTAAGTTTGATTTTACTATTTCATGTTTGATTAGATTTAGTTGCATGTTTATGGGTAGATGTATTGCATTGTTGATGTAGATCCACTTTCCCATAAAACATTTTGGTGAACTTGCATTATCTTACATATTTTATATAGCTGCGTTAGGGTTAGATCATTCAAATTGTGATAGATTAGATTGTTATAAGCTTTGTGTCCTTTTATTTGTGCATGTGTAGTTAGTCGCGGTAAATACCTTTGTTTGGAAGAATAAGATAGGGCTAAACATCTTGCACATTTTAGACATCTTATGAAACTCCCTAATGAGATAGCAGAGTTGAATAGTGTATTCAGAGATGTTCAATGTCAAACCCTAGGTAAAGGTGCTCAAGATGGGGCCATGTTGCGAGATCTAAGGTGAATAGTGGGTATTTGAATGCTAACCTCAGTAGATCAAGCACTTAGGGGATCACCTTTTATGCCTAATAATATAGTCATTTCCCAAATTTCTTTTGAAACCATCTCTACTCACGCTTCTAATGTTCTTATTATTACTAATGATTCACATGCTTCTCAAAATACATTGATTGTTTCCCAAGTTCTCGAACATCCTCCACTTGCTTCTACTCAATGTCTTCAAAATTTTCAAGATGCTTATCAAATTCCATCTATTATTGCTCACATGGCTTCTTAATTTGATTTTTGTGCGATGCTTCTATACCATCTTACTCCACTACTACTCTTCCAACGTGTAAAATGACCACTTAAATGGATAATATGCATGACATACAAAACCAAATCAACATGGGTTTTCGCATGAAGGAACATAACATTTCTTGCGTTGACACATTCAATCAAGCTTGTGCTTGAAGGTCTTACCCAAGCACATCAAAGGGGACATAGAACCTCAAATTTGTAGAGTAACACACAAGAAGAAGCCATGTGAATGATCTTGCAAAATGAAAACTACTCACCTAAGAATTCATTTGCTAACACATTATCATAGAATAACATTCACAATTTATACATAATTCACATAGAAACCTTTGATTTCATGCACATACATAGTATTATCTCCGATTTTTACACTCATGACCTTGAAACCCTAATGGTTTACAACCATATTCATAGGATTGTTCATCTTATCTCACTATTGTAGTTATTGTCTCCTCTTTGCAATAAGGTCCCCTCTTTTCTTGAATCCTCCCCTTATTACTTATACAAGATCTCAAATATTCCAAAAGATACCCACACAATTCCCTTTTAGATCCTTCCTTTACTCGCTTGGCTCTTACGCACATTCTCTCGATGTCGGTGCCACAACCTTCTAAAATGTCACTACAACTTGCTTGCTTCATTTCACGTGTCCACAAAATCTTCACGATATATTCCTGCAACGTTGAGGAATTCTTGCAGTTTGCTTGATGTCCTCGTATGTCTCAGTCATACGACTGTTTGGGTGATTATAAAAAAATCCCCTTAACAAAGTGTCATTGCAAGGATCTCAAAATTCAAGTCATAGGGTAAATTCCAATGATATTTTACTTAACCTTTGGGTTATAAGTACTCTTACCCTTTTCCAATAGGATTTCTAGCTTCAAAATTTGAATTATTCAATGGAAAAAGATTCATTTCTCACCACATTATGACATATTGTGCCTTTTTCCTAGACTTTGATCATAACGATAAATTATTAAGCTATTTCAAGGAAGATAGAGGGATTTTTATTCTATTAGTTTTATTTCTTATTATCTCAGTGCATGCTTTTACAACATTAGTTGATGATTTTCTTACTCATTTTTTGGTCAACAATAGCATGAAAGATACCTTCCACAATTTTCTAAAATTAAGCAAGGATCCCATCAGCCTATTAGTGAGTACGTGCTTAGGTTCAAAATTGTTGTTATAAAGACAAACCATCAAATCGTTAACTATCAATCTTTCAATGAGCTTTGCCATGTGGTTAGAAACTTTGAGATCAATCTTTTATAAACCAATATGCTTTACTATAGGACCAATGCCCCTACCTATAATGGAATCACGTTTCATATTAAGACAAACTCTAAGCCCTTAAGCAATGAAAATTCCTTTCAACTTAAGAATGATGCCAAGAATGTGGTGAATGCTATGGAGCAACCAACTAAAAAGCTAGTATTATCTCCACAAAAGGATCACAAGTAATTTACATGTTTTAAGTCCACAAAATGTGTTGAAAAGATTGTTTGAATGTAATAACTAACAAATAGTTTTGAAGATGTGATGGTCATTTTATGCATCTTATATATGATGTCAACTAGAGGTAAATTCTTTCATTTAGATGAATTTACATAGATTTATCTTTTACATTAATTCCTTTAAGATAGGTATGTATCATTTAAGATATGTGAAATTAAATAAAATAAATGAAAAAAATAAAATATTGATAACAAACTTTAATGAAAAAATTATTTCTTTTAATTTTTGGATCTTTGTTTTGTATTATTTTTTGTTTATGGTTTTGTATTATGTATTTATATATGTTGTATTTTTATTTTATTTTATGTTAGCAATTGTAAAGACATGAATTTTACAAATTAAATTATTTTTAAATATAATGTCAACCTTAATTTTTCTTTCCCATACACAACATTAAAAGTCCACTCCATGCTACCATTGTAGAATGACTCTTAGCATAATAAAAAAAATTTCATTAAAAGTAAATTAATCAATTTAAAAAACAAATTGCAAAACTATTGGAAAGGATGGCTTAAAAGTAGTATTAAATTATTTAGTAAGATCACTAGTATTATAGGTTGAAGTGTCAACCGATTTTCTTTTTTTTAATATAGATATGTTGTAGTTAAGTGTTCAGTAATTTTAATTCAATGTTAGCTGACATCATTATTAAAATAGGATGGTGTCTTATGATGTTATTAAATAGTTTAGGAATTAAATGTTTTACATGGCATCACCACTAATTATTAGTTGAAATAGTATTTGTTGGTTTTATAATTAGTTTCTAAAAACATGGTGTCGTGCTTTGATTTGTCATAGGCCACATTGATTAATAATTCTAACTTTCTCGTAAAATTTTTACTAACTTGTAGTAATTGGCCTCAATCTAGTTGCACCAATGATTGACTCGAAAAAAACTTTTGAGACAAAAAGGTCGAAACCACTCTATGGCCAACAATCTTACAATTCTGCAATCAACTTCTTCAAGCAAAACAATTAAAAAAATTCAATGACTAACATATCTAGAGTTGAAACTATCTTATGGTAATCAAATTTAAGATTGAAATTTCATAGTGACAGTCAAATAGACCAGTGATTTTATGCTTTCAATCCATGAAATAAACAGTTATTGGATAAAACTGTGAGACCAACTTGAAAAAAAAAAACATTTCAAACAAAAATGTCCAAACCCCACTCTATGGCCAAGATGTTACAATTTTTCAATCAACTTCTTCAAGCAAAACAAAAAACAAAAATCAAAACTTTTCAATGACAATCGCATTTAAAGTTGAAACTATCTTATGACAATCAAATGGGTGCCAAATTTAAGATTGAAATTACGTAGTAACAGAAATAAACAGGTGATTTTATGCTCAGTCCATGAAATAAATGGTTTTTGGATAAAACTACATGTGAATTTTTCTCATCAAAGTTTCATATTATTTCCCGTGATCCATCATTAGGATGAGTAGTCAAATAGGCATCGAATTTAAAAGATAAACCATTAATTGTTAACATGTCACAGGCATTATAATCCACCACTACTTGCCATGGGTATTGTAGATGAAGAACGCCACTATGCAAATTAACAGCAGGAAAAATATTTGCTCCAATGCGTCTTGAAGATAAAAGTCATCAAGATAGAAGCTTATTATATAAATGTTGAATGAGGATTATATATGCAGAAATCAAAAGCATATGCTTCCTGAGAAAAATGATTCATAGGAACATCAATTGGTAAACTGGAATAGTGCATGTAAATAAATGGACAATTCTATTTAATAGACAAATGGTTTCGAGACACCAAAATTCCTTAGTTTTCATTGCTTTCGCCATCACAAAGAGGTAATAAGTCCTAAAGCAGGCGGTGAACTGAAACCAATTAAGAAACATCTAAATACAAACATGTAACATACAGATCCAACATACGAAAGGAAACCGTTTTGATTTAAGACTTCCAAACATCAAAAACGTTTACTGACATTGCAGTTATCTTATCAACTATAAACGTACAGTCAGATCTATCCTTTCATGGGAACCTAACTTTCCCTAAATAACCAATTGAAGTAAACATCAAAATTGTTAAGGCCATCATTCATCCACATTTTCAAGGCTCTTAAATCTGTAGACAAAAAAGTGGTTTACATGAAACCTCCCTTCGCCCCATAGATGTTCATCCGTATGATTAGCATAAAAGGATCCAGTCAAGAGAACTTGACAGTTGCAATTTTAGAAGACTGAACAAGATCTGCTTGCTGAAAGTAATGTATTTCGGCGACTAGCAATATGACCCCCTGCAACTCAGAAACAATTTCATCATTTTCATCCTTTGGTGTATTTTTGCAGTTCCCATTTGTTCATTGGTATTGATTTCTTTATAGAGTTGTCCCCGAGAACTGAACATGAAGAATAATCAACCTCATTGATTTGTTCCTGCAGGTGGAGAACTGTAACTTCGGAAATTTTAAGCACTTGTACCATTTATAAATAGATTTAGTGCCAGACTGCCTTAGAAATATTAAAGCCTGCACAGATAACAAGGCATAGAAAAGCAAGGAATTCAAGAAGCCTTGTCTTTATTTCAGGGGCAGCATCCAACAGTTACGCCAGACTGAAAAGGAAAAGCAGCTTGCCTGGTGTGTAAGAACTCATCGGTAATGTCAATAAAAACAAGAGTAAAGACAAAGACCATGTAAACTTAGAAGTCTATACAGGTAACAAGATAAGAATATAGCTCTACATTTCAGCAAGATAATTCAAGCCACAATTACAGATGTTAGGAATGGATGTGGCCCCGGCATCTCTTACCCTACACAGATTCACTACAAAACCCTGAGCAGGCAAATCATTTTTTGAGGTACTTAGTATTAGCTTATGGTTTTTCAACAGCAATTGGAATAATGCGCCTTCTAGAAGGCTTGGGTAGATTAGCTATCGGCTGCATATCTTCCTGTTTCTTTTGATCACAAGTGGATTCTTTCCCATTACTTAGAGAACTGTTACTAGTATCCACCAAAACTGAATTCTCTGCTTTCTCTATTATTACTTTGTATTTCTCTAGTCCAGTAGACTGTACAGTTTTCGCAGCTTCCTCCTTTTCCATCTTTAGATCCTTGCTCATAATATTTTTATCAGCCAAAGAAATGTCCACATCCATTTTTTCCATACCATTGTTGTCCACTTCTACAGCCATTGGAGTAATGTGCTTTTTGGAAGTCTTAGGTAGATTGGCCACTGGCTGCATATCTTCCTGTTTCTTTTGACCACAAGTAAATTCTTTCCCATTACTTAGAGAACCATTACTGCAAGCCACCAAAACTGAATTATCTTCTTTTTCATGGATGCCTCACACTTCTCTGGTCCTTTTGACTGTACAGCGTTCACACCTCCCTCCATTTCCATGTTTAGGTCCTTTCTCATAGCTTTTTCATCTCCCACAAGCATGTCCACATCCATTTTATCCTGAGCAAAGTTCGCCACTTTCACTGTAGCTTGAGGCAAATAACTAGCGACATGGGAAGGTATTTCTAATCATTGAAAGAAAACAGTATTAAATATTGACCAAAACATATTAGGAAAACAAGACAATTGAAAAACAAGCTTTTATATTTGAAATAGAAAGCTCAGATCCTAAGAAAAATATGAACTTTGAATGCTAGATACATACAACTTAATATTTTGGCATTGACATGATAAGTTTGAGCAAACAACGAAAATTGCCAAATAAGACAGCACAGGGGACTTCTTACCAGACAAGGTTGCAGGTGACCCAAGTTCTCCATCCTCAAATTCTACCAGTGTACAGTAGCCATCTTGGGATGATACAGCAAGAAACCTGGCATCAGATGACCTGGCACATAAAACAGGGAATGTGTCATTCAAAAAAAGTTGAGATGATAAAGAAGCATAGAGTCTGTAGTGGAATTTGGAAAATAGAGATACCATGCAACGTCCGTTACGGCCGCATAATGAAGCCCTGCAAAGATTGCAATGGGAGGGCTGCTTTCGGTATCATAAATGTACAATGAATTCAATGTTGCTATGGCAAATACAACACGATATGGAAGTTTGAATAGAGCATCTGCACTCATCCAACAAACTAACAGATATTCATCCCAATTCTTAGAAGGTAACAAAAATACAAAAACTCACTCGCTCTAACCATGATACTTACCTGAATTTGCTGCATTAAGGAGAAAACCAAAGGACAAAAGCGCACTGCCACAATAGGCTTGCTAGCACCAGGAAGTTGTAAAGCAGGCCTGCAAGTTACAGTGAGTCAGAATTTTGATCGGCATACTAGATAACTACAAAAAGCTAATTCCATTCATTCAATTCCATATAAGCAAATGCCTGATTGTCAATAGAGAAATCAGAAACCATTTTTGAGACGAATCAAAGAAAGCAAAAACTCCAAAACTTGAAGTACTATCATTGAATAAGCAGGCTGGTGACAAGCATAATAAAGTTAATGCCATCTCTTGATCAACCCTATGTGTACTCCACTATTCCCTGCACAGCTACTGTGCTAAAAGGCAGATGTTAGAGACAACAATAACTCGTGGAGTAAAGAGACTATTAATGACAGAGTATATTGAAGAAGGTTGTAGTAGCCTATAATTGACGAGGGTAAGAAGGATATGGTGGATGCATATGACACCCAAAAAATATCATTGTTTCATTATCGCTACAATCAATTTTCAGAAATTTTGAAGGTTGAGACATGAACCAATTGAAACAAAGTGTTGTGTAAAAAAGTGGCGATGCGCATCAGACAAAATCACATCTCTGTTAACAAAAGCTTTGAACTTATAGACCAAATAAACTTTTAGTGAATTAATGTTTTTAGAACAAGAGAATAAACAGGGATGCAGTATTTGCAAAACTGATGAATTCACATACTTTAGAACAAACCCACTAAAACCAAACCAAAACAGGATAATTGCAGCCATTATGTGTAGCTAGCCACATACCCTTGAGGAGATGATGGTCGAATACAGGTTTAGCCGCATATGATTCTGCGAAGATGCTCAGTAGGCAGCCATTAATTGACCCCTAGTGACCCAACAATGACAGATCCCTTGTTACTATTTGCCACCCCAAAAAAACCTGAAATGTGTCTAGGAGGCTTAGGAAGAACCTGTTGGCTTGAGATGAACAATTGAGATGCCCATTTCTTTAGTTATATCCTTCTGATGAACAGTAGAGATGCCCACTTAGTTTAGCTACGTCCGATGTATATGACGGGAAAAAGAGAGGTTCCCGGCTGGGTTCTCATAGGGATCCTATCTAAGACCAGCAACACCTTGCAGATACAAAGGTGCTCAAGGAGTGCTAAAGTTGTAAATCTAGAGGATAGTAGCCCTAGCCCTAGGATAGCTATAGGTTTCCAAGGCCTACAACCAAGATAAAGATAGGTATCCTACTAGGATTCTGAAATAGAGAAGGGTACAACCAAGGGGTGGATAAAGCCAAGGGGCGTAGTAACAATAAGACAAAGCAATAGATCAAAGTAAACCTATATCTACTCTAATCTATAGCAATGAATGACTAATAACAAGCACATACATACAAAATGAAAGACTAAAGAGAGTTAGAAATACTTACCTGTAGCGTGTGTGTGACCGCTGATGCATAATCCTCCCCAGAGACAACAACACTAAGAGAGAATCGCTATGGGTGGAGAAGGGGAAAGCTCAACAAGAAGATCTTCAGTCCTAACTCACTATGGTGACCCAAATGCAAAAGGCAAGCTCCAAGACTCCAAATTCAGCTAAGAAGTGTGAAATAATGTGAGTAAGAGCAGATCATGTGTAATTTGTATGTAAGCAAGTAGTTGTCAAGTGGTGGTACTACTAAGAAAACATGGGGGCATATATACCTGATGCAATTGTCCATGGGCGATGGCGTCAGCCATGGCAAAACCAAAACAGGCGCCATTGCCCATGGTGTCAGCCTTGGGGAAAGCCCTACGGTCAGAAGCTGAAAAACACGAGGAACAAAGGCCAGAAGATTCAGCTTTGCTCACACAAGATCCTAGAAAAGCTTCTCTAAATTTGTTTCAAGTGAGCATGACTCTTGCAAGGGAGGCAAAAATAACTCTTGGTCCTTGAAGTCTGAGCTCGAAGCCTCCTTTCTTAAAAATTCTCATGAAGCTCAACAAGGCCATTCCTTGCCCTCAAAGACTAGCTCTCCTACCCAAATCTTAGACACTCTAAGCTCACGATAGTGTCTTCTTGCATGTCAATTCTGTGAGATGCCGCTGAGCAATCTTCTTGTCCCTGCCTCCATCTCTCCAAGAGAGACGAAGTCAGGTATGTAAGCTTCTTTCAAGTATTTTCCTCACATTTCCCAGCAATAAGAGATAGGTGTAGTATGCTTTCAATAATTGATCTATATTTCCTTGCATGACAATTAGCTTTGATTTCTTTGCATTAACTTGGATGGTGGTTAGACTTCCCTCTAAACTAGTTTTCTTTCGCCTTTGGCATTTTCTTTCTAAATCCACCTTCAGTGTTTGGTTAGTGGGTCTATCATGCGTCACAAAATAAAATTTGGTCGGCCACCATAGTTTAGGTGGTACAATTGTGGCTGTGCACAGTGACTAAGCATAGTGCACTTTTGTCCTGGTGTATGAACTGCTCGTCACACCAGGTTCAGAAGGAGAAAATATAAATGATCAACTGTTGCAAAGTGTAATAGACAAACTAACAAATTTGAACTTAGAATCTAGATATTAAGAAATCTGAATACTGCAAGTTCAATATGTAGCTGATGCAGAAAAATAGCAGCTTACAGATACTTTTTCTAAGTTGTATGATATTTCAATAATCCCTAATTTGTGGGATGTGCAATCAGACCACAATCATTACCAGTACAAAATGCAGAGAAGACAATTCTTATTGAAACTCAAGCATCATTGAGCCAACTGTACTACCCAGATGGAATTATTTTATTACAACTCCTGCTGAATTGGATATTGGATATTGGGGCTAGGGTGATGAATTGGCCAGAATTTAGAAAGATTCTTTGTTACTTAGAAATTTGTTATGAATGGATGCAGAATCAACTGGGTTTTGCCACTCAAACCATGGAGATTATTCATGTGACAGATCATCTTATTAGTTTTGTGAATGTCCATATTACTAAGAGCATGTATCGTGCATACTATTTAGAACCGGACTCCTGTAGTGTGCATGTAAGTTAAGTTACCTCAGTGCTTTACTGTCTTAAACTGGAAGTGAATCTACAGCAAAGACCAAATTAGGTGATTTCATGTGAAAGTTGGGCCGAGTCAAACAAAGCATCATAGTTAGTGCTCCTTCGCAAAATTAACCATTAAGTAGTAATCATGCTCCTTTTCAGAGTGGTTTTAAAACCACAACATTAGTCAAAAATTTAATGTATCCTGATATAGTATCATCAAAATTGTTTACAGCAAAATAAGACACTTTTTTTTTCTAATTTGTTCAACGGCAACCTACTCACATACAAAAGTACTCTTAACAACAATAAAATTCATGAAAGTATCAATAGTATCCAATATTAAATTCAAAAAAACCTGGGAAACTTCACCTGGAAAAGTCCTTTCTAGAAAAAACATATGCCGTGTTGGATGCCGATGAGTCTGGTGAAAATTTATGAATACCTGCAATAATCAAATTTTAGTTAAGCAAGCTTTGTTTAACAGAAGCTCATTTTTCAACTGCGACTTTTTCATTGTAAGATGTAATAAACCAAGTATGACAATAAAAAAACCTTCATTGAAATGTGTATGGCAACATATCAAAATCCAATTTTTCAGAACACAAAAGTTCTCGCCATTATGATTACTCATATTTCCTTTCAAAAACAACAAATCTCTCTCATAAGCATTAAAAACAATTACTTACATTAAAAAAATGATTTAAATAGAAGAAAAATAAATACCATCAAATATATGCCGAGAAAGAGGAGAAACAAAATGGATGCAAAAGCAATTTGTTTGGAGCAAACAGAAGCAGAAAAATTCTCATCCCACAAAAAGAAGCAAGTCCAAAAAGGAAAAACTATTAAAACATAAGAGAGTACAACACTAAGTATTATGCAACTGATCTCTACTAAGAAATAATACCATAAACATAAATGGCAATTAACTGGAAAGGACACATTAAAAATTTATTATAGATAAATAAATAAATATAAAGAAAAAGGGAAATATAGCATTTTTTCAAGGAAAGATCAATAAAACCTTTTTCAAAAGCCATGAGATTACAAAACGTAATAAATTGGAGATTTCAATAACATTAATGTTAATTAGATACACTACAAACTAAAGCATCACAAATAATGGGACAGGCTGTGTCAGAACAAGGCTTTCAATGTTGATGAATTAAACTAAGAACAAACATAGTAGCTAACATTTCTCTTTGAAATTCATTTTATTAAATTCTATGTTGCACCTGCTGGAACAACTAGAAATGAACCATCAGGTGACCACTGCAATCTTCTGAAAAATGATGGCAATGTCTCATCATGAAATAGATGCAACTTTGTTGTCCCCTGTTTCAAGCATACAAAAAAAGAAAAAGACCAAAAGTTACGGAGGCACAAAACAAGCAGTTATTCCCAGGCTTATAGGGTCTGTGTATGAAACTTCTTTAAAAAAATTTTGCAAAACCTTGATATTACCTGCTTTTCTGATTCCGACTTTGCAATGACATGTTGACACACATAATTCATCCTCTCCTGACCCCTGGCCCTGCCATTTTGAGGCTTGTTAACATAGATCCTGCATGTCCTGTCAGAGCTTGTTGATGCCACATATACACCCATTGGATCCCATGCAACGCCTTGAACATAATGCAAATGGGTATCCAGTATCTGTTGTAGACCACCTAGAAAATAAGGAACTTTGTTATAAGAAAAATACAGGGATAAAGAAACAAAACACTAACCTGTCTCAAAATATAAAAGCATAGACAAACAAAATACCTTTGGTAGCGTCCCATATGATACAAGAATTATCAACAGACCCAGATATCAAAAAAGCACCATCTGGTGACCACTGTAGGTCAAGAACATCCTTACGATGGAATCTGCGTCGGAAGAAATGTGATTGATATGAAATAACAACTGAAGGAATGATTATACTACAATGAATTGCATTTAATCAAAGGAAGAGTATCACAAAAACATCTTACGAAAGTGTCTTCAGTACTTTCCAAGAATTCCCATTATCTGCATTATGCAGTTTCCATATAACTAGCTCCCCACCTGTAAATTCAATTGAGATATATAAGCTTTTATTCCTACAGTTGCATCTTCTGGCTTAAGCAAACAATTCCATAAATATCGATGCAAAACTGTTCTGCCAGAATAAAACTATGAACTTATATTTTATGGCAGAAGCAAAGTCGAACTACCAGAGACAAGAACCAGACAGAGTAATATAATAATTTTTCAGAGGTGCAATAGTTGCATACCATCAGCACCTGAAGCAAGTTGTTCTCCTGCATAAACAGAGCAAAACTGTTAGAAAAGATTAATACAAAAGTAGTAAGGGATTTTCCCTGCAGACATTGATAGATTGTCCATATTACATTTGTATAGATTAATTCATGCCACAACATCTCTTAAACATCCAGCATATCAAATGGAAACTCCAAAGCAGTGCGTGAAAAATAAATTGAATATCAAAGATTCACAAGAGGAATAAAAATCAAACACTATCCAAAGACCGCCAAACACACGACGTTTCCAAGGCATACAATTGTCCACTCATACATCTTTGTCTATACAACTCATAGTTGTAGTCTACATCCAAAAGATATGCACACAACAACAAATAAATATTCGATCATTATGGTAATCAATCAAAAAGTGGCAACACTGGAGGTGATAGACTTTAGGAGATGTTCACATAACCATAATACATGGGTTTTTCCCAGGTGGCTTTGTAGCAGTAATAAATAAATAAAATTACTTCTACCACTCCAACAGCTAGGGATATGGGTGGATCGTTAGGCGTTTTGATAAATCCACAGAACCAGAAATGCACTTCAAGAATTGTAATACTATATACAAAAAGACAAAATGCCATCAACGAGATATTCAACCTTTGAAGGTAGGAGAGCACAAGATACAAAGTTACCTCGAAGGAAAATTTCAATGGCACCTTCCAATCCAGATGCCACTCTCCGGAAAAATATTTAGACTCCATATTGGGAACCATACGTTATTGATTCTTCAGCAGATTCTATCTGTCCCGTTGATTTGAGAATGAAGGGGCTTGCCCTTGCCTTTAGAGTAGTGGTCCCTTCTTATATCCCACAAGGATCATGCCCTTACTACTATTGCTATCTAAATTTTAAATTTCCTGAGACTTTTAAGCCCACTCCAACATTTTATCTCGCTTTAATGCTTTACGTAGAGGGAAATGCTTTAGGGGCTTCCTCTTTGGCTATATTTATTAGTTGTATCCTTGAGTACCATTGACCTATATTTGCCATTCATGAATATTAATAAAACAAACTTCTTTATATTAAGTTTTTATTTCTTCCTATTTTTCTTATGAAGTTAATGAAAGCAAAGAAAGCGTTTCAGTATTTACAAACAAAGAAGAGTAGAGCTTCGGAAAAATGAAAAAAACTTCTTGCCTTGTCATAAGGGGACCATCCAACATCAGGCAAGTTAAAAATGACACAGGTTCACAATACTAGATTTAACACCTAGGCTCTTGGTGATTGAATCTTGTAATCTTAACACAGAGAAAAAACTAATATAATGTTTTTAGTGAATATCTTTTTAATATATCAAGGAAACAAAAATAAAAGTCAAATATAACCAACAAAAATATTATTATTTAAAGAAAGCATGCATGTTAATCTCAGATATTGCATCCTTGAAAGTATTGATGTATTCCAAAGCAAGTAACGTGTATCAAACAAATGCTGTGAGTATACTATATACTCAACAATGTCATCATCCAAACAAATAGCAGCTGTTAATTAAGATACTTCGATATAACAAAAATATTCTGCTTGCTAAGGAATTATTTACAAGAAATAAAATTCCAATAATTTTGCAAAATGTTTCAAACTGTCAAGAAGCATCCCTTTGATACCTAGCAAGGATTCTGCATACACATGCAAAGCTCAACGTGCTCTAGAATAAACACAGATCTTTATGACCTTTTGCTAGAGCAAGGATTGTAGAAATCAAAGAGCAACTATAAACTG
Organism: Taxus wallichiana var. yunnanensis; assembly: GCA_018340775.1. Taxonomy (NCBI): domain Eukaryota; kingdom Viridiplantae; phylum Streptophyta; class Pinopsida; order Cupressales; family Taxaceae; genus Taxus; species Taxus wallichiana. The sequence goes on along the minus strand of CM031235.1, from coordinate 381,269,550 downwards.
AATATCAAATTGTAGCAAGCACGATCTTACAGTAAACCGACGACATTATACCACATAAGAAAGCATTGTGAATCATATACTCTCTCTTCATGTAATAAGGTTTTGCCTTGTGTATACATTAGCAAAACATTGAACAATTTCTTTGGAAGCAGATTGAAACAACTCATGAGCTGGTGACCTTGTGAAACCTATGAAATGAAACAGATATTTCTTATTAATAACTACTAAAGCCTTTACATGGAGAAATGTCTTACCTGATGGAGAGAAACGCAAAAACATTGACAGCAGAACTATGATAAGCGAGGCTGCTTTCATAGGATGCTTTTGGGACCTCTTTCTTTCCTTCTGTTTGATGTAATGACCAAAACTGTCAACCAACAAAATTAGCATCACATACCACTTAATTAACACATTTCATACCTGCATAATACAAACCAGATTTTCAAAGAAGAATATTATTTATAGCCCCACTCGAATAAAAGCACTATAATGAACTAGCCTTGATGAATCTTGTTAAACTTCTTCAGGACCACCGGTACATCAGAATTTATATTTTCATTACTGTGCAAACTTGGCAAGAGTTTGAGATCTATTGGTAATTGGTAACATATGTTCAATGTGCCAGACATTGTCTACTTGACTTACCTACCTGATTTTATTTATTAGTGGTTTTTTTGTGTTAATCAGCCCGACAAAGTAATTACTTAATTTCTCTTTGAAAGAGTTATAAATGTGTTGTTGCCTTGGCATAAGACACAAATGTACGGTCTTCATCTATGTTGGGCTTAATTATATATTTGGATGCTTATGGCATCCACCTAAAACCCTTTGCACACCTTTCATGTCTTTGTGCTTGTTATTTATGTGGTGCATAAATGTAATTGTAAAATATAGCACTAGACTACGCCAAGATTGTTCTTGTTTTAGGTTTTAATTGTGTTTCTTCCCAAAGTAACAATGAATAATCTTATTCTGGATTCATCTGTGTCAGCAAGTTTTTATCTGACATTTTGGATCTCACTACTATATCCATCTTCAGGGAAAGAAGACTGAAGCCAATGCTACCAACATTACTATCAAAGAGCCAGAAAACAAGGGTTGTGTTATTGTTCAACAAGCCATCTCTCACCCATATAAACATTATAGGAAGATGTCGATGTAATGTTTTATCAATTATCATGCTAATGTCTACCCCAAACAAACAATAAAGCAGGATATTAGGATATGTAATGTTTATTTGAGGCCAACATGTGCTGCAATTGGTTAGCATGCATAATTTCATTTACTAGCAGTCTTGTATTAATCCAATACACCAAGGTGATTACCTAATTTCTCCTTGGAAGATCTATAAACATGCAGCCTTAACTTAGCACAACACATCTATTGGACTTATTTATCTATTTAATATTTGTGTGCCTAGGGCATCCACCTCAATTCTCTTATACCCTACTTGGGTCTTTCTGCTTGCTTATTTCATACAATGCATTTATCCATATAATTGAAAACTTCCACAGTGATTCCTGACCTTAGTTGCATATCATTGGAAAAAAATTATCTTGTCTATGCACTACAAAATCAATATGAAATACTAGCACAAAGGGCCGTGCATATATTAATGGCCCTACAATATTCAGATATGCAAGCCTGCAATATTCTAATAAACAAGATATGAGGTGACAGATATAACCCCGTGTTTTGGAACCACCACAAAGACCACTTTCAGATGGATACGCCTGCGACTGTATAAGGCATTAACAAATGAAAGGTGAACACAAAAAAAAGGCATGAATAGCAACCATAAAAATGGCATTATAGCAGGACTGAACAAATTTACTGAACAAAACAGACAGATAAAGGACGAATTCAAAATTCAACACCTACACAAACAACAATGATGCTGATAAACACCAAAGTTAGACTAGTAATTACTAGATATAAAAATACCCTTACAAAGGATATACAAGAACACGATTCTGATGATATAAATACAAAGTAATGACAATAACAGGTGCAAATGTACATCTTATGCAAGTCTTTGGGGAAGCTTCTGCTAATGCACGTCTTCTGTATCTTGCATTAGTGATCTGATTTTACAGCCTCAAAACAAATCATCAATGTGTCCTTGCACAAGTAGATCATTCATTTATGAATTTTGGACAAATTAAAACTTTTAATAATGGTGGAGTTCAGCTAACGAAAAATGAACCACATTTGATGTTTTAATGTCAACTGTAACATTCTAGAAAATTCCAAGTATTGTAATATTACATGTGATATTGATCTAGGAGAATTCTCCAAAGGCAGTTCCAGTGATACCTCCAAGCCCATTCTCGCAGCTTGCCATAATTGTGGACCCTGTTCAATGATCTGCAGTACTCCAGAACCACATCCAGAGATTTGCAGTACCTCCAAGATCATCAATCCATCTCCAACAGATGCTGCAGACACTTCTAAAGTGGCGCAATGCTATCTGGGCAGATTGGACATGTCACCGTTCATGTGCGCACCAAATCTTATGTGGTCTCCATTGATGGCTTCCTCAAGGTCCTACAAACCTACATGCCGCATAGTATCGTCAGATGCTGACATCTTTGCTGCCTCTGTTCCAGTGGGGCGTGGAACCCCCAATATAAGTCAAGGGGTTCCCTTGCGGAGCTGAAGAACAGGACCCCTCAGAAAAAAAAATGACCGCCAATTTTATATGCCAATCAGCTCAACCATCGAAAGGAAAAGAGTAACACATCCAAGCTCAACTGTTTTAATTTCCATAACAGGTCTTTAAGCCTTTGTGGTTCTGTTGTTTGTTTATACATGTCTGTAGCATTCAATAGCAATCAGATAGTAAAAGATAAGCAACCATACATCTCCCTCGAGAGTATTGCATGTACAGAACGTGCAGATTAATTAAACTTTTAATTCCAGTACTATTATTTTTTCTAATCTGAATCCTTCTATGTTACTTTGCATTACTTTTGCACATGCATACAACACATCTAGATTCTCATTTAGGGTGTTGTCACCCCAAATATCTCCCGAGATCCAGATCAGATATTCAGCCCTCCAACCGCACATCACCATTCCCAAAGAAGATAGTACAAAGTAGAATCACTTCTTATTGTGAATGTTGTGAATAGAACAAATATCATGCAAGATAATCATGACATATCCGTGTCTTGTTTTAATATAAGAGATCTTCTCTCTTAGAAAGACAGGTTTCTGAAGCCCGTCAACGTGATTTACCAATTAAACAGAATTTTGTGGCCAAGAAAATCAAGAGAATAAAATGAGGGAATAGGGAAATGCATGCTAGATTTGCAGTAGCATACTATCTGTATTTATAATTGAATAAATTAGTGTACCTACATTGTGTAGCATACTATCATCAGGCCTATACAATAGTATCACTCTCAGAGATTCCCTTGAGATTCATCTTAAAAAGCTCAAAAGTTGATAATTATGAAATCCTTTGATAAATTTTAATAAGTACAACAAGAAAAGAAGCAAGAAAATAATAAAAAAGGAATTCTAGTCAACTTAAAACGGTTCAAGACTGAAGAGGCTAGAGTGGAAGAAGAGGATAAAGATGACCCAATGGCAAAAGGTATATATGTGTTTAGTTACGCGCGAGGGAGACTTTTGTCGGTTCCTAGTCAAAGGAGTGACATAATAGATAATATCTTGTACATTACATTTGGCTTTGCTCCAAGCTGGGCCTGTGTTGGGTCTCCCCAGCATCCATTGCACAAGCTCTCCAATATTGGGCCTCAATATGGGTCGGTAGCTTTTCTCTTCTCATCTGGCACATTTGGTGGGAGAGAAACAAGAGAATTTTCAAATATGACGTTGGTTCCCTTGCTTCTGTTCTCAATAGATTGGAATCTGCCATCTCTGAAATTGTCATGTATAATGTCGCTCGCTTATCCTCTCCCTTCTCAACACGGGACATCAAGCTCACTAATAAGTGGCCTCTTCTTCATATTCTCCTAGTTAATGGATCAAGTGTAGCCACTCTGAACAAGGGAAAATTAAGGCAGCAAAACTCTCATTGGTCTTCTTCGGCTCCTAGGTTTTTTAAACTAAATTTTGATGGAGCCTCTATGGGGAACCCTAGAATCACGGGTGTTGGCTACGTCATGAGGGATTGCTCAAGCTCCCTAATTTCAAGTTGGTTCTTTCCATTTACTTTCTGGCCCCAGTAACAACGCTGAAGCTATGGCTCTGGTCGTGGGTTTTCAAATGGCGAACAGTTGTGGAATCAAGTGGCTAATTGTTAAGGTGGACCCTATGATCATCATTCAGACTATAAAATTTGGAAACTTGGTAACTTGGAGGATTGATAATATCCTTAGCCAAGCTCGTCACCTTCTCCATGGTTTCTCCAAATGGAAAATTTGGCATTGTTTTCAAGAAGCCAACAAGGTGGCCGACCTTCTTATGGGGTCATTAAAGCTAAGGATTCTATGGTCAATAATATTTCTTCACTTTGGCAAGGCTTGTGGGATCTTCTTTCCAAGGACCTTACAAATCCCCCTCCATATAAGCTCCCACTCTTGCTTCGCATGCACTCTTCTATCTTGGTGGGGACCCACTACCCCATTGGCTCCTCCTCTTCCACATCAGCTCTCCTAGGTGGCATTGTCATCATAGTTTGGCATGGGTCTCAATTGGGTTCAAGGTGTCGACCATAGTTGAGTGTTTCTCAATCCCTCCAAGCATGTGGAATTTCTATTTCATATCTGCCTTTTTGCTTCATTTCACCTCCATTTCTCTTGTTGGTGCTTTGTTTCGTTCTTCATCTTGCATCTTCTTGTCATGGCCAACTTGTTCCCTCGGATCCACCTCACAAGTCTTTCAAGGGAGATGGCTTTTCAAACTCCTATTTATGAATACCAACTCCATCAAGTATTTATCATCCAATCTGATTTGGTTTTGGCTACCACGAAAACAACTTTGGGTTCCAAATACTTGGCCCTATCTTCCAGGCATTGCGTCAATTCTGAAATTGCATCCACTTTCATGGACAACCTACTTCACATCATTCCAAATAGACAAATCACTTGGGCTATTGATGCTTCTTTGTCAAGGCTCCCCATTGTCGAGGCTTGGACAGGGAATTGGCTAGGCTACTCCCATCCACTTCCCCTCCCTCAGTTGGCAGTGATTCTTTGGGCTCCATGTCTTTGGCTGCTTACCACGAATTGGAAGGGCGCTTCAACTCAATGGTATCCTTTGTTGAGCTAGTGATTTCCCATTGTCATGCTCGGTCTTCTGTGGGACTCTCTCTTCCCACTTTGGATTTAGTCGCCCTTTGTCTTCCCCTCCTAGGAAGACGTGCATTCTCTCCTTGAAGCAATGAGCAGCTCAAGCACATGGTTTTTTGGCATGTCATGTTGGGGTTGGTTCAAATGTTAATTTAAATCGATGACATCAAGATCTTGATGTGGTTCCAAGCCAGGAATCTGGGGTGGTCGGTTCTGTGGAGGAGCCCTCCTTTGCACTAGTCTCCTTTTGTGGGCTTTTTTGACTGTAGTTAATACTGCTATTTTTTTAGTTCGCCTTTGGTTGTCCTTTTGAATCCGGCTGTTCTCAGACAATTTGTTGTATAGATCCATAGTGGATATAGGAATAGGCTGCCTTTAGCATAATTGGTTTTTGGCCTCTTTGATCCGCATTTGCTTGATATATTGTAATCGAGTGCTTGATGTAAATCTTAATGAATATTTTAATATAAACAGGATAGGGACCTGCCAACCCTTGTTTACCTATCAAAAAAAATATTATTAATAATGCCTATAAAATAGCTATATCCCGAAATATAGCCTATCATGAATGCAATGTAATTTTCTACTACAATTAAGAAGCATATACTTTCTGAGAAATTGTAGATTCAGAAACATCTAGATGGAGAAAAAGCTAATATTAAAGGTCCGTGATTGGCCAGTCTCCTAAAGTAGCAAAAGCTATAGTTCAAAGTTAACTGCAAAACATCATTACAGACTACCACTAGAAATTAATCTGTTATTAACAACTGCCCCATGAGATTCATCTCAAAAGTTAATAATCGACAAATAATTGTGAACCATCAAGTTCTATGACGGAAATATTAAAGCAAACGAATAAAGACTGCTTCCTGCATCTTTTTTGGTTAAGAAAGAATCTAGCTGACCTGTGTTCTGCTTCATACTAGAATCTATCAAGCAATAGTATTATTGGTCATTTCTTGCTGCTACTGAAACCAGGAGACTTGTACCCTGGGGTAGAGTAGATGTTTCAAGGCTGGGAGATATGAAGGATATATCTCTACTACAGAAAACACATCTAGCACATAGGGGCATCCCCCACTATATCTACCACCTCAATATGTCTATTTCTGCAAAAGAGCAAAAGAAAAATAAAGAAGAGAGAGGCAATGAAATATTCTAACCCCCAAAAGCTCGAAAACCTCTGCCAAGACCACTTCCCACTTGTTAAAATAAAGAAATGCACGGAAAATTTTGAGAGCAAGCAAACAAGTCAGCAGAACTTCTGCAAATAAAACAGAGCAAGATAGATACTGCCAGTTTGCGCTGCACAGATTTGCAAGGAAAATTATCATTAGTGACAGAACAGAAAAGCTGGCAGAACCACCTCATATATTACAATTCAATGTAAGTGTGTATTAGCCTGATCAAACAAATATCTGCACTTCATACCTACATATATTGGCACCCTGGTTCTAAAACCAGTGTACAGATGTACCCATACCAAGACACGTGCTCCTGATACTAGTGTACTGCCTATTAAATAAAAAGTTATATTTTAAGCTACAGTTCATTCCCACAATATTCTAAGTTAAGCGAAAATGACTTCAGCCAGAATCTGGGGTTTCCTCACTTTTTCTAACTATAGTAGACAACATACTTGGCCAATGTCGCAGGTAATTGATATCAACTTAACTATTTACAAATTTTTAAGAGAATTTTTTTGAAGGCCACAGCATCTTTGATGTATCACCTTTACACAAACTGCACTGCACTGAAGTCCAGAACCTCTTTCATGATATCTTAAAATACCCCATGCCGTGGCTTAAAGACTCAAATTTGTCACTTTACGTAGTTAGGAAGGTTTAGTTTACCCTTGAACTTGTCATGAGGTTGAAACCCAAGGATAAATGGAAAGAAGGGGTGTCTCACATGTTAAATTGGCATCTGGCTTGACCGTGATCTAAAGACAAACCTTTACTTTGGACACTGAAAAATACAACCCTAGTTCTCCCAGCTTATTTTTCGATTTCCATGTCACCTTCCAAAGAGTGAAAAATAAACCCCAACCCTGGCTAAATACTATGCAGGCCTTATTAATAGCATAGTTTTGCTCAGCAAATATAACTAATTATTAAATATAGTTGTTGAACCTAGCCATTCAACATTTGGGGGAAGACTGCAACGGATTTTAATATCTTCGGCAAATACAGCCAATAACAATTCGGCGAACACTATGAAGCTAAGCTCTTTAAGTAATTAAGGGCTGGGTTCCTGGTAAATGAGAAGAAACAGAATATTCAATGAAAATGAATTTATGATAATCCAACCGTCACCCGCCGTGATACCAAACCGAAAAAAAAAATGTAGTTTTAAAAACAATGGGTTGTACCTTGATATCGTGATCGGCGCCTCCTGTGGCGAGAAATCCCGTCAGACGATGAAAATCCAGAGTGAGAACCGGTTTTGAATCGTGCCATGTTATCTGCACTGTGCCGCCCTTCATTTTTGCAGATTTCTGAGTTGAGTAGGCTGTAATAAAATTATTGTTGACAGGAAATGGTCTGGGAGTTGTGAGCTTCAGGCTTCGCCTCAGGGTATATCGTCCAAGTATTGGCGGGAAAAATGAATCATGTATATTGTATCAAATGGACGTAAAATTTAGTAGATTTCGCAATTTAACCCAATGGGGAGTATTTAGGTAAGTAATAGATGATGATGTGCAAAATCTTCTACCACATTGGTTGGTAGTCTTGGTCCACCCTAAATTATAAATTCATAAATTTAATGTACTATGATCTTTACTGCAACAAGGATGATATCGCAATGGACTTAACACGATGAATATGTATGTTTAATTTTTTATTTTTTTCCCTCTTTTGTAGTTTTTTAATCTTCCAAAATAATTGTTTATGTAAATAGTTACGTGCCACGTAAAATAATTTATTAGTCCATATAGTCTTACGTGTTACCCTATACAAGTATTACCTATCCTAACTCGTTCACCTCCACATTCACTTTTCACTTTGTGCCATGCATTAACCCGACCAAATCTCCCTTGCTGCCATGCAAACACATAAACATCGGTCCAAGTTTTGTCTTGTCATGTGGATCCACATGATGTTTTGCCCCTTTTCAAAAAATTAGATTTAAATCTCTCCACCTTCCTCCCACATATGTCAACAATGCACCATTTCGTTTCAAAAAGAAACCGGTTTTGATGAATCCATTTAGACTTGTTAAATCCCAATTAGGCACACACATTTCATATTGGCATGACATATAGTGGCATTGCGCTTATATTGTGCGTACGCCGCAAAACTAATATGCATGCATGGTTGGGAAAACATAGTCTCGCTTGCGTTTTGTCTGCCGGAAAAATAGTGTGTGGAAGTTTCATTTGCAATTTGATTGTTTTGTTGTATATTTGCTCTCAACTCTTTCTGCAACTTACTTTGTGTGTCTAAAGATTGTCGTTGAGCCCGTATTTTACTCGGTGCAACTAGGATTGCGCAAGTTGGTTTGTTGTCACCCTTATTTTTCATTGTGCGTAAAAGGTATGCCTAAACCTAGTAAGCTTAGGAATAATACAATAGAAAATATGTAGTTATGTTGGTGGATGTAGACACAAAATCACGCACTTGGGTGCATTTCTAGGTCCTAAAAGCATACTAGCATTTACATGATTCATAAGCAAGAAAACTAGTAATTGACAATTACCTTTGGGCTCTCTTCTTTGTCTTTTGATTTCTCTTTGGTCTTACACACCCTATAGCCCATTCGAACTTTACTTATTTATCTTTCATTATTTCGGACACCGGCGCCCAGGCGCTCTTGTCCCCTCTGGGTGCCCCTAACCCTTTCTTATTTTACTCGCTCCTTTTGGGTCTCTTTTATCTTTTGGCTTTTTCACTTATGGGTTGGCCTTCCAATTGTCAATTACGAAATTCAAACAAGGGAATCATATAAATACATAGTTATGTGTTCAAAATGAGGGACCAAGCACTAAGCATTATTATCATCACCTAAGCTTGCATTCCAAAGGCACTAAAGCACTCCAAAGGCATTCATATAGCATCCATTCAAGGGAAAAGGGTTGCATACTCTGTATACACTTTGCATAGGAAGGGGAAGTTTATTCTATTCCATCCACACATACTATTAGATTGCTACATTCTAGCTACAACCCGTTATCATTTGTGCAACTTGCACAAAGGCATCATAGGGCATCATTTTTACACACACACACAAGAACTACATAGAGTCTGAGATGTAGTGCAACACTCGATCGTAAGTTCACTTTGTTGGGTGACCGTTAGGGTTAGTCTGACTCCCCACTATGCATTTTCCTTTTTAGGTTTGACGTGGTTTGTGGGTAAGTGCAGGTGAATCTCTTTATTGCAAGTTACAAGTACCATCGACGATCAAGGAGTGAATATTAGGTGATCAACAAAGAACAATTGTGAAGCCCTTGCGATACAAAAGAAAGAACATTCATAGCTCTTGCACGGTCACCAAGTGCCCTAAGTAGTCTTCGGCGCCCAGGTGCCCTTGCCCTTCTGTGGGCACCCATGTCCGGCTCTATTCGTGAGTTCCAGTTTTTATAGTGATCGTGTGACGACCTGTTTTGATCTGTTCATCAATCACGCCCGCCCAAATTACTTCTTGTTCATTCGAAAATCAGCTAAGTCATTTTATTTACCTCTCTCACTTATGGTTTCATACTTTACATGCTTTATTGCTTATGTCTTACTATATATTAGCAATTATACATCACTTATTACAGATAGTTACTCTACGCTTAGATTTAATTTTGTTTTTATTAAATCATTTGGTGAACCCCAACTTTCAAACACTCTTGGATCTTTCCACCGTGAGTATCTCCATCCTGCCTTTTTGCAAGCTAATCACGATTGTGAGGATAAAATCATATATTTTTTGGCTAACACTTACATTCATCCTCATACTTCTCTTGAATATGTCTATCATAAATTTACTACAACTTTATATTTTAATGAAGAACATATTACGTTTACATCTGTTGAGCTACCTTCTTAATCTATTTTAGAAAATGTTCCTCCTGTTATATTCATGTTTGTGTTATCCATATTTTTGCCCCGGGTAAAATATTGGATCGAACGACCCCCGCACCGAAAGAACTTGAGAAATCATGATCGATTCCCGAAATAGATTGCGAGGGGACTCTATAATGGAAGCGCGGAAGCTGCGAAGATCAAACAACCATGTGCGGGATGAATTCGGAAAGGGATCTGCCGAGCGGACCCGGGCCTTAAATCCATTCTACAAGTTTCAGGTAGGCTTGGAAATAGAGTAGCAGGGTAAAAGGAGAAGAAGCAAGTGTCACGGAGAGGCTAGGGCAAGAAAAAAAAGAAATGGCAAAGATCCGAAGTCTTCGGGCTCAAAATAGTTCGAGCGAGTCCAAAATTTTGCTAAGTATAGAAGAGGCAATGAGAGAGCCACGTGTCAGAGCGACACTTCTCCAAAGTTGAATCCAAAGAGAGGTGTTCAAACGAGCATCAAAGCTTCCACACGTTCGAGCCCCAAAATTTGTGAAGCCATTGAAAAGTCTTCAACTAGATAGGAAGGTGCCAGTGTCGGCTCGATGCAATCCAGGACGGGAGCCTAGGGCGGTTCTCAAACTCGCGCTAGTCCTCCACATAGTAAATAGTCAACAAAGGTCAAAAGTCGAGATAGGCGAGGCCCCAAAAGGAGTTAAACATAAAAGTACTAGCGGAGAGATCCATGTGTTTCAACGGCGCATCTCCAAGTTGAATCCAAATGTGGAGGCTCAAATAAGCGCCAGTTCACCACGTAGCCTAGGGTCCGAAAAAGTAAGGTAAAGATAGTTGAAAAGTCCAAGGACCCGCAGAGGCTTCCAAGTGTCAACCCGATGCTCCTTTAGGGGAAAATTTTGATCAGGAGTTTCAAATGAGTGCATAGCCTCCACACGTCCAATCTCTTTAAAGGGGACTAAGTCGGGTTGAATAGTCAATGCATAAGAGCAAGCCGGTGGATGAAGCCACATGTCAGCCCCATGCCATTCCAAGAGCAAAATACAAAGACCGCCTTCAGACAAGCGCCAACCCTCCACGTGTCCCATATTAAATAAAGGGGGCCCATTTTTTTCAACTGGTTTTCCCGCCCTTTTATATGGACCCGATGCAAACTTCAAAGGGGCATATCTTTCAACTCAGGGCTCGAAATATTGCAAATCTGACATCATTGGAAAGATCTCGGTCTCGCCCACGCCATGGAGATCTGAAACTTTAAGTTTGGGGAGGTTAGGTAGAGAAAATGGAGAAAACATCTTTAGGGCCATTAATGTGGACCTATCTCGCATGAATAACCAAATAAGATTCGATCTGCTCCGTTGTTTCCTCCTTCTTCGAGGCGTTGAACCGAGATTGATGCAAATGGCGAGGCGGTTTGGGGGCGAGATTTTGTAGGAGACATTAATAGTAGTGGTTGGGCTTCGACCTGATTTTCCTACTTCTCTCTCTTTCTTTTCTGATTGAGTCTATAAATACAGGGTCAAGACTCATTGTGAGGGGTTAGAGATTCTTGTGTTTTGTAGGCTCCCCTTTTCTTCTGGCAAAGGAACTCGTGGAGTTTCAAACCTTCCACTAGATTGTAATACATTTTCTACCTTTTGGCCACTTTGTAATGCATTGTATCAATCTGCAGAGCAATAAAACACGTCTATGATCAATTTTAGATCCTTTCTTGTCTCTTTTGCTTTCATCTGATCTTTCATTATAGATTTGGTTATATGTGCTTGGTTATTGTATGCATTTTGTTGGTTTGTGTCTTTTAAAAAACAAATGTTCATCATTCCTTTGGTGCATCACCTTATAGCTTAGTTTGATTTCCTGCATTCCTTTTATCTCTGTCTCCTTGGTATAACTTAGATTAGGTTTAGGAATAGGCCCTCTACAAGTTTTCACGCATGCACCAAAATAGAGGAATAGGAACCAACCTTTAATATGGAGAGCTTTTTCGACTCTGCAAAGTCCCACACTTTGGAAATGACTCTGCCTTAGAAAAGTAGATCCGACTACTCATTTGGGGGTGTTGTGATTTTGCACTAACAATTTTGGCACGCACGATGGGACTAAGAAGTCTCCATCTTTATTACAGTAAGGTTGATGTGCACTTGTTGTGATTCTAGCTTTTAAGAAGCTCTTAAAAACTGCACATCTAGCGACTCCAAAAGGGACAAAATCCACTGGTTCCAACAGTCCAAGTTTCCCAAGTTCATGAGAAGGATACAAACAAGGTCTAAAACAAGAGAAGGACATTTTGTACACATACACTTGTCTCTAGACAGAAGGAGAAGAAGAAGAGCCCAGAAGTCTATATCTCCACCAAACAGAGCCTTATCAACACCTCCTCCTAGTAGACCGTTCTTTCAATCAAGAAGGGTACTTAGGCCAATCAGGATGGCACACCAACAACCAAATCCTTACGTCAACTTCACGACAAAGAACCACTTGCTCTGATTGCACAAAACCCAATCCCGGTGGCAGCATTGAAGAGCATCCCATATTTCACTGGAGAAAACTAGACTTGCCCGGTGACCACGTCCAAGACATTGCAAATGTTTGTACAATCCATGAGATCAATGAGATGGATATTATAGTCAAGTTGTTAGCCTCTTCACTCAAAGGTAAAGCTTCACAATGGTTTAGAAGCCTTGAAGTAGGCTCGATTCAAAATTGGGACCAGTTGTGCACAACTCTTCACAACCAGTTTGGAGAGAAGGGGGAAAACCCATCCTCACTGGGAGCGGTGACAACGATCAAGAGAGCTCCGACGAGAAACCCAGATTTCAACCTTAGATTTCAACGGACCTGGGACAGGATTCCAACAACAATAAAGCCCACTAATGAAGGTGCCTTCTTATACTTCCTTAGAGCTTTAAATTCTAATATTTCTTTGATGATTCACCAATGGGGTACAACCTTGCTTGCATCCTATATAGCCTTTCCATAGGAGCCGAGAACCATTTAATTCAAAGAAAAACTTGCCCCTAGGCCATCCATGCCTCTTTACCCCAAGTTAGGAAACCCAGGTACCAACCAAACACCCACATTAGCTCCTATATCCACCCTCAGGAGTCAAAGTTCAGCTGAAGCCTCCACTTCATCATCTAACACCTCAAAGGAGCTTCAGAAATGATGAAACAACTGCAAAACCTTTGAAATGAGCTAGTAACCATCAAAAGATAAAGGGCTCAAAGTTCTAGGCCATATTAGCCCTGTGGCTCGAGTGTCGAGGCCGCACCCCATATCAATAAAATAGACCACCAGCCTAGGTTGTAAACCAGAGTCAACACCAAGGGCAACCTCAAGCTCAGCTTAAACCTTTCGGTCATATGACCCAAACATAGCTTCAACATCAAGGGCATTGGTTCTAGCATAGAATAACATGGCATAAGAGTATGATTGGTTTTTCCCATGTAATCGATTGTTGTGTTTCAATGGTGCAAACCGTTGGTGTGTCACAAGGACCTAGCCATAAAGAAAGTCAACAAGAGGATCTCAACAAGAGGGACCCCCAAGCGAAACTATGCTTGTCAATTGGTAGGCTGAAGACTTTTGTGGAATGAACCAAACTCCTTCTCAAAGTATAGCTACCAATACACAGTCTAAGAGGAGAAATATTGGAGAGGGACATTCACCAAGCTCAGGTGATCCTCAACCCTCCATTGCCCCACAAGGTATTGACATTCAAAATACAACTCCCAATGTGCAGAGTCAATCCAAGCCACCTTCCAAATCTACTCGGGCACCAGTTATAACAGCCCATGTACAAGAGAAAAATGTGCCAAGGAAGGGGCAACATAAGGATAGCTCATTTAATTTTATTGAGCAAATGAAGAGGAAAAGTGTGAACATTTCACTATGGGAGTCACTGGCCATCCTAGGGCAAAGGGATCTATTGTGAGACTCGTCATGCAAAATTGGTCAAGCTCAAATCAACCCCTAGCCAGCAAGAGAAAGTGCTTACCAATGTGGCTTAACCTGAGAGAAACCATGGAGAACAACGAGGTAAGAATCTAAAGCCTCCTCCATTTTATGTTTCATTAATCATTGGAGATAAATTGGTGCACAACTGCATGATCGATTCGGGGGCAAGTAGTTTTGTAATGCCCAAACAAATAGCTGACCAACTGGGCCTCCAGTATGAAGTCATCTTGAGAGGAGTAGTACAATTGGATGGGACATCAGTGACTATTATTGGAATCATCAAATATTTGAGTCTCACTCTGCATGCACCGCCTACTAACATAACAAAGATTGCAAAACGTATCAATCATAGACTTGCCACCACATTTTGCACTGTGTTTTTTTGGGGACTTCACTACCAAAATTGGAGGATATTTATCTGTTAACTGGTCGCATATGCTCTTTAGAACAAGGTATGGAGTGAAGGCCACAATCAGATCTGAGCCCATAGCAAATTATCACATTGAGTCCTATGTGCCTAGCCCAATCAATGCAAACTATTTGGCTTTTGATCAGGAGGACCTCCTAAACACTTTTGAGGCAGATACCAAAGTAGGGTGTATCCCGGACTTGACTCTTGATGAATGGGTTAAAAGACATGCTTTTGATCCCTATAAAGAAATGGAAGAATCTGAACTAGGAGTCTATTGCCTGCATGAAGAGAATCATCCTCTTCCTGACATCATCAAGCCATAACACAAAGATGACAATGAAGTATGACAATTGTTCTTTGATGGCTCGAGGAGCAAACAAGGAGCCGGAGGAGGAGCAAGTGTTTGGTGATAGTGAGCTGGTTGCCAATCAGGTCAAAGGACAAAATGTTGTCAAAAATGACTTGCTCAAAAGCTACAAGAGTAGGGTATGGGACCTCATGGAAGATTTTGAAGCCTTCAACATTGTGTCCATACCCAGAAAGGAGAATGAAGCTATTGATAGGCTTGCGGCAGTTGGAGCAACATTTGATGTGGTTGACAACATCAAGAGGGACAAAGAACAACCACATATCCATGTGATTGTGAGGCCAGCAGTGCCAGATAATAACACATGTTGGTAGGTGTTCGAGAATGATAAATAGATCATCAATTTTTTGCAAGAGGAAGTTGAGTTCTCAGCTAGGAATCAAAGCAAATTAGAGCAAAGAATATGGAGATCAAGTAGTGCGGCACACACACAAACAAGCTTCCCAAAGGCTTAGTGGCATTGGAGTCTCTGCTTCAATCCTAATGATTAGTTTCGAAAGGAAAAGGCTAATATACGGATCAAAGGAGAAGATTCAAAATCAATTGCAGTTGGAGAAGGAAAATGCTTCAAATTGGCAAAGTGGCCACTTTGAGCGAAAGGTTTGAATTAGTGAAACTTTGCGAGAGTTCTCTGATGTATTTGCTTGGAGCTATGAGGACCTCAAAGAGTTCAATCCGAAGTTAGCACAACACACAATCGAATTATATCTAGCTGCTAAGGCCATCAGGAAAAAGCAGAGACCAATCAATCCACATATTGAGCCTTTGATGAAGAAAGAGCTGAATAAGTTGATAGAGGAAAGTATCATAATTCCAATCAAACACTCAAAGGTAGGGTCACAAATTTGGTCCCGAGTTAGGAAGAAGAGTGGAGAGATTAGGTTGTGTTGACTTTTGTGACTTGAGACAGCATCCCTCGAGGACCACTACCCACTCCCTCGATGGAGCAAATCTTGTAGGTGGTGTCCGGCTCAGAGAGATTCTCTCTCCTAGATGGATACTCGAGTTACAAACCGAGATCACGGTGAAAGAAGATGATCGAGTTCAAAACAACTTTCACCACCAAATGGGGCACTTATGCCTATAAAAAAATGACATTTGGATTGTCAATGCCGAGCCACTTTCCAAAGGGCAATGGATATGGCATTGAAAGGGTTGATCAACAAAATAGTACTGATCTACCTAGATGGCATTACTATGTTCTCGAGAATTGTAGTAGACCACCTTTTCCACTAGAGACACGTGTTTCAAAGGTGTAGAAGATTTGGGGTATTATTGAACCCTAAAAAATGCATATTCTTGGCCCATGAGGGCAGCTCCTAGGACACATTATGTCAAAGGAAGGTTTGCAATTGACCCGAGAAAGAGTCGAGGCTATAAGAGCATTGCCATTCTTAAGCCACAAGAAGGATCTTCAAAGCTTCTTGGGAAAATCAATTTTGTCCGCAGTTTGTGTACAAACTTTTTGCCTCTTGTCAAGCCAATCACGTTGATGTTAAAGAAGAGTTTGGCATTTAGGTGGACAACGGAAGGAAAAACAAGTTTTGAGGCTATCAAAGAAGCCATATCGCAAGCCCCAACTCTCGTGAATCCAGATTTTTCTAAGGACTTCATATTATATGCCTTTGGTGGCAGTGACACAATTTCTGCAATCCTAGTACAACAGAACAAAGAGGACATAGAGCGGCCCAATTGCTTTCTTCAGCCAGGGTCTGGAAGATTATGAGGTGAGATACTCCTTCATCGAGAGGCAGGTCCTGACAGTGATAAGAGGATTAAAGAAGTTTAAGCATTTGGTTTCAAACAATAAAATCCAACTGTTGGTCTCCCATGTAGGGGTTAAAGACTTCCTTCTCAGCAAGGATTTGAATGAAAAATGTGCAGGATGGATCACTCGTGTCATGGAGTATGACATTGAGATCAAGGTCACTAAGCTAGTCCGTGGGAAGGGATTGTGTGAACAGCTGGCCTTGAGTCAACAAGAAGAAGCAAGTGATGGAAAAGAAGTTATTTTGGTCCTACATGATAGTCAGGAGGAAGAAAATGAGGATGTGCCCACTCCTTGTTGGACTCAAAACAAGGTGCGCTTCTTTCAAATAGACTTGTGTCCTCGAAATGAATAAAAAAGAGGAGACATTTTAGACTACGGGGCATTCCATACGTGCTCATTGACGGCGTCTTATTCAAAAGGGACATCAATGACGTTACATTAAGGTTCATTGTGCTACGCCCTTAACCTATTGCTTGTATTAGGATATGAGTAGCCAACTCGTGGCTTACCATATCATTTTATTATATCATTTATACTTTCTCATGCTTAATAGGTTAGCCTGGGTGATGGCCATAACATATGAATAGTATATATAGAGGATTGTAGGTAGTAGTTCATTATCATTTGAGCATTTGAGTCTTATTATATGGTTTGGAGGTTGCCCCTCGAAGTGGCGAAGCTATTATAATTGCATATTGAGATCATTATTCTGAAATATTGTGTTATTTGGTGTTATATTGCTGCTCATAATCTGAATTATACTAGTAATTTCATTACAAGTGGTATCAGAGCTGCGATTTGGGCCAAAATTAGGGTAAAAACCCTAATTTTTTTGTTTATAGTATATTTTGAACCAAAGTGAATTGGCAGGAGATATTTTTACTAGAGTTGCAAAACATTTCAAGTAAGGTTCCTTGAAAATTTTAGACTTTTATTTATTTATTTTGCACAAGTTATTACAAATTTAGGGTTTTTCATAAAATTTCTCCCTAGGGTGCAAATTGTGGAATTTTTCAAGTTCTTTACATTTTCGAAAAGCTCTAAAAAAATAGTATTAGTATCTTCTCTGTGTTTTTTCTGTTCGGTCAAATTTGTATTGAAAACCTAAACCCTAAGGTTTGATATCATGGCGGGGCCTTCCACAAGAGCAAAAAAGAATCCGGTTACTCTAGGTAAAACCCCAGATAAAGATGAGATAGTGATTGAAGAGATGGATTCAGAAGGGGTAAATACAAATTCCTTAGCACTAGGGTTTACTTCAGTTGATCATAAGGTGAGCCAACTTGAGTATGAGCTGCGAAATGTACAATCTGAGATGGCCTCTAAAGGAGACATAGCCCAAATCAATCATCGGTTGGATGATATCATGCAACATGTAAAGAGTAAACAGTTTGGCCCAAATCCATCCCATATCAACCAAGGAGGATCTTCAGTTCAAAATCATGGACAAAATAACCATGTTGGATCACTTTTCCAGCCCAATCAGAATCCAACTTATTCGCAACCATGGAACATGATGCTGAAAGTGGATATGCGTAAATTTGATGTTAAAGATACCTGAATTGGAATGGAGAACTTCTTTGAGCTACATCAAACACCATCAAGACAAAAGGTGACTTTGGCATCCCTGTATCTTGAACCAGAGCAATTCGTTTGGTATCGATGGTTATGTACTCAGAGGTAGAAGAATGGTCTCGGTGTCACTTGGACATTTTTACTTGAGGAATTGCAATTGCACTATAGTTCCAGTGTTTCAGAGAACTACTTTAGTTAATTAACAAAGTTACGACAAATAGGATCAGTTAAAGATTATGTGCATCAATTCCAAAACCTATCCTTAAGGGTGGAGAATATACCAGAAGAGAATTTGAATGACCTATTTCTTGGGGGTCTTAAGGACCACATCGAGCATGAGAGTACGTATGTTTAATCCACTCAAGCTTTCGATTCTATTATCATGGCACGTCGAGCGGAGGAAAAGTTCTTTGTAGTAGGAGGCCGCTTTTCATTAACACCAAAGGCCATAGTATCTCTTCCCTTCATTTTCTAGGCCAATTAGACTAACTCCTCAACAAATGGAAGAAAAGAGAGCAAAAGAATTATGCTTTAAGCGTGATAACAAATATGGACCGAGACCCAAATGTCTTTGAGAAGAAGTTGTTCTATATTGATGGAGGTAATGAGGATGATGAAGATGCTGAAATTATATGAGAGTTTGAGGAACCGAGTAGAAGAGGAAGTAGAGGATCACCAACCTACAATTTCTTACCATGCATTGTTAGGTATTAGTACTCCTCAAACACTCAAGGTTATTGGCTATCTCAAAAAATAGAAGGTGACGGTGTTGATTGACTCGGGAGTACTCATAACTTCATAAATAGTAAGTTAGCTACCCGCCTCAATTGTTTTATTTACCCAACTCCAAAAATGCAAGTTATGATTGCGGATGGTGGGATAGTCAAGTGCACAGGAAAATGCCATAGTATCAAACTTTCCATGGGATACTACATGTTAGACTCACCTATATTTGCTATTTCTATGAAAGGGGCAGATATTGTTTTGGGTGTCCAATGGCTCACAACCTTAGGTACTATAGAGATGAATTTCCAAGAATTGTTCATGCATTTCATTCCAGATGGAAGGACAATACAATTGAATGGGATGGTAGCTAAGTCTCCACAGTTATTAGCTCTCATCGAGATGCGAGAGGTTCTCAAAAAGGACTAGATGGATTTATAGCAAAGTTATTTTCCACGAGAAGTACAAAATACTGAGTCTTGATGCCACCCGATCTTGAAAGATTGTTGATGCGCACTCATCTGTTTTTATGTAATTCCAAAGGGACTACCACCAATTAGGGATCATGATCATGCCATTCGATTGATTCTAGGAGCCAAACACCTAACATCGGACCATACGATACCCATATTCCTAGAAAAGTGAGATCGAGAAAATGGTTCAGAAATGTTGAAGGCGGTATCATCGGGCCTAGTCGAGTGCTATTCTTCCTAGTGGTCATGGTATGTAAGAAGGATGAAACATGGAGGATGTGTCCAGTTCTACGAGAACTCAACAAGTATACCATCAAAGATAAGTTTCCTATTCCAGTAATTGATGATTTACTTGATGAATTGCATGGTGCTATTTATTTCACAAAATTAGATCTTCGTTAGGGTACCATCAAATTAGAATAAAAGAGGAAGATGTTCATAAAATGGCTTTCAAGACTCATGAGGGCCATTATGAGTTTTTGGTAATGCCTTTTGGTCTTACAAATGCGCCTTCAACCTTTCAAAGCTCGATGAACAACATTTTTTCGAAGCCATTTTAAAGAAAATTTGTATTAGTTTTCTTTGATGACATATTGATTCTGATAAGACATGGGAAGAACACTTACAACATGTAAATAAAGTGTTGGAAGTTTTGGAGAAACATACTCTATATGCAAATCCATCTAAATGTTTTTTTGGTGTACAAGACGTAGAGTACTTGGGTCACATTGTATCCCATGAAGGCGTCAAAGTTGATCCTCAGAAGATCAAAGCTATGGTGGAATGGCCAAGGCCCAAAACTCTCAAAACTCTTCGTGGGTTCCTAGGACTAACAGGGTACTACAGAAGATTTGCAGGGATATGGTAGAATAGCAACCCCTCTCACTGCATTGATAAAGAAGGATGCCTTCCGTTGGACAAACTTAGCCACTAAATCCTTTGAGCAGCTAAAGGAAGCCTTGTGCAGCACCCCAGTTTTGGCTACTCCCAACTTCTCAAAAACCTTCATTGTTGAATGTGACACTTTAGGATCAGGATTGGGAGCAGTTCTAATGTAAGAAGGAAGACCAATTGCATTTGAGAGTCACCAATTCAAAGGAAAAGATCTTCTCAAATTGGTCTGTGAGAAAGAAATGATGGTTATTCTTCATGGGGTCAAGCAATGGAGGCCCTGTCTCGTTATTCTTCATGGGGTCAAGCAATGGAGGCCCTGTCTCGTGGGTAGACACTTCAAGGTAAAAGCTGATCATGATAGTCTCAAATACTTTTTAGAGCAAAGGTTATCATTTGAGGAACAATAAAAGTGGGTAATAAAAATGTTGGGTTATGATTTTGAAATCATATACAAAAAGGGTAAAGAAAATGTATTAGTTGATGCATTGTCGGAAGGGATACATCCGCGAGATGCCTTACTATGTGCAATGTCCATGTTGACGGCCGATTGGGTGGATGAAGCAAGATCGGAATGGGATCAAGACAAGGATACACAATCTCTAATACAAAATATCAAACAAGGATCTATGACATCTAAAAAAATTGAGTGGAAAGGTAATGCCCTATGGCATAAGGACGGAGTTATACTTGAGTAAAGATTCGAGTTGAAGCATAAGATTCTTGTAGAGCTATATGCCTCGCTTTGTTGGAGGACACTCTGGGTTTTTTACGACATATCATAGAATAAAAGAGAATTCTTTTAGGAAGGACTCAAGGGGATGTAGAATTTTTTTATCGAGTGTTTAGTGTGCCAACAACAAAGGGGGGAAACAATTAAGACACCATGTCATTCTGAACCCTTACAATTCCTAGCCGAGAGATGGGAGGAGGTCTCCGTGGATTTCATCACCGGATTACCTTGTTCGAAGGTAAGAATGTTATTTTCGTGATTGTGGATAGGCTCCAAAATATGCCAATTTTTGTGCCCTATCACATCCATTTCGCAACTAGTACGATCGCATGCTATTTTTTTGGAGACAATTCAAAGGCTACATGGAACCCCAAAGATAATTGTAAGTGATCGTGATCCTATTTTCACAAGTAATTTTTGGACGGAATTATTTTCATGTTTGGGTACTCAGCTAGCTCATAGTTCATCTTATCATCCTCAAACTGATGGGCAAATGAAAGTGGTCAACAAATGCTTAAAGGGGTATCTACGTTGTTTTGTATCAGATAAGCATGAAAGATGGATTAAATGGCTACCACTTGCAGAATGGTGGTATAACACATCTTTTCATACCTCTTCTCAAATGACCCAATTTTTAGCATTATATGGTTACCATCCACCTTCTATCACTTCCTCCTTGAGGGTGCAAACTAAGGTCAGAGATGTTGAGGAACACATTCAACATCAACAACAGGTTTTGGCTAGTTTGAAGGAGAATTTAGCATTAGCACAAAACAGGATGAAACAACAAGCAAATCAACATCGTAGTGAAAGACATTTTGAAATTGGTGATTGGGTTTTTGTACGTCTCTAGCCTTACAAACAGATGTCTCTAAAGCAACAGAAAAAGGACAACAAACTTGCTCCTAAATACTATGGCCCTTATCAAGTTCTATAGAAAATTGGCAGTGTTGCTTATAAACTAGAGTTGCCTCCATCTTCACACATACACCCAGTATTCCATGTTTCATGCCTGAAGAAGGTTATTGGACGAAATTTGAAGCCCAGACAGAGTTATCGAACTTGACGAGGAAGGAAGAATCATTTTGGAGCCGAGAGAAGATTCTCGTAAACATGTACTAAGAGGTGAGAACCAGAGACATTAAGAAATATCGATCAAGTGGAAGAATCTCAAAGCATAGAAGATGCCACCCGGGAGGATGAAGGTTTTCTGCTGCGGCAACATCCAAGAATATTCAACGTTGAGGACAACGTTGGTTTGAAGGGAAGGGCATGCTTATGCCCTTAACCTATTGTTGTATTAGGATATGAGTAGCCGACTTGTGGCTTACCATATCATTTTATTATATCATTTATACTTTCTCATGCTTAATAGGTCGGCTGGTGATGGCCATAACATATGAATAGTATATATAGAGGATTATAGGTATTATTTCATTATCATTTGAGCATTTGAGTCTTATTATATGGTTTGGAGGTTGCCCCTTGAAGTGGTGAAGCTATTACAATTGCATATTGAGATCATTATTCGGAATATTGTGTTATTTGGTGTTATATTGCTACTCATAATCCCGATTATACTAGCAATTTCATTACACATTGGGACGAATCAAGTTGAGAGAGTATTACAAGAATTCCATGATGAAGTAGGCGGGAGGCCATTTTGCCCCGTGAGTGACAAAGCACTTAAGATCATGAAGGCAGGTTATTATTGGCCCAGAGTGTTTAGTGATTGCTATGCGTGGATCAAAAGTGCAAGAACTGTGCGTTCTTTAGAGGCAAGGAAAAGCTAGCAGCACTACCATTGCATCCAATTTCAGTAGATCGGCCATTCATGCAATGGGGATTGGACTTCATCGGGGTCATTAATCCAAATTCAAGCCAAGGCCACAAATGGATCCTGACGGTAACATACTATTTCACCAAGTGGACCGAGGCGGTGGCACTCAAAGAGGCTAATGAGTCCAACATACTAGATTTCTATGAAGGGATAGTGACTAGATTCAGAGTGCCAGCCACTATTATATCAGATAATGCATTGGCATTCATAGGTTCCAAAATCACAGGATGGGCCGTGAGGAACAGGATTTACCTAAGCACTTCATCAAATTATTACCCTCAGGGTAATAGCCAAGCAGAGTCTACAAACAAGAACCTGTTGAAGATCATCAGAAGAAATCTGGATGAAAATCAGAGAACTTGGCAAACGAAATTCAAATCGGCCCTATGGGCTGATAGGACAACGCCAAGAGGTCTACACGCAACTCTCTATTCAAACTTGTTTATGGGAAAGAGCGATGTGCCCATATCACTTGAATTACCAACATTAGAACTCATGAAACAACTGGAGGTGTCTGAGTTTGAACCAATGGAGGCCAGGTATGCAAAACGAATGGAATTGGAAGAGACCAGAGAACATGCACTTCAAACAATAGAGAAGGATCGGGCTTGATCAAGAGATGCTTTGTGAACGCAAGAGCACGAACCTTTCGGAGGGAGACCTAGTTTTGAAATGGGATGCAGATCGGGCAAAACCAGGAAGGCATTACAAGTTTGATGCCATTTGGAGTGACCCTTACACGGTCACAAAATGTAAAAGTAGCAATGCTTTCTAATTGTCTACATTGGATGGTGAAGAGTTGCAGATTCCAGTAAATGGAATCTATCTTAAACACTGTTGCTGAAAGGAAAGTTCTCACCTTGTACATACTAGTTTAGTTTCTCATTCCTTTAAGTGCTTGCGTACATTGTATTGTTGTAGTTTAGGTTAATTTTCTCCTAAGTGCTTCACACACTCTGCATGTTCTACTTGGAGCATGTATGATTTCAAATTTTGTATATAGTTGTGGTTTTGTTTTGTTGCTCTTACACGACTCATTCAGAAATAAATGAAGCCCAGGATCAAAACAATTTTCTACTCTCAGAAACCATCGTTTCAGAGTTTTCTTATGAAGATTGAGAGCACAAACAATCATGCTCATGAATTAGAGGTAGAATCAATATCAGACCATCATTCTTGACTCCATGCCCAACGGATATGACAAGGCAATTGGTATTTTCATCTGAGAAAGTGAGATACCCCTCTCGAATCACTAAATTGTTATCATAATTTTGCCCCCTGGGTAAAATATTGGATCAAAATGACCCCGCCTTTGAAAGAACATGAGAAATCATGATCAATTCCCGTAAACAAATTGCAAGGGGACTCTATAATGGAAGCGGCGGAGGCCTGCGAAGATCAAACAACCCTGTGAAGGATAAACTTAGAAAAGGCTCTGTCGAGCGGACCCGGCCTTAAATCCATTCTATAGGTTTTAGGTAGGCTCAGAAATAGAGTATTAGGGTAAAAGGAGAAGAATCAGAGTCATGGAGAGGCCGGGGCAAGAAAAAGAAGAAACAATGAAGATTCGAAGTCTTTGGGCTCAAAAAAGTTTAGAGTGAGTCCAAAATCAGCTAAGTATGGAAGAGGCAACAGAGAGAGAGCCACATGTCGAAAGAAGCTTCTCCAATTTGAATCCAAAGAGAGGAGTTCAAACAAGTGCCAAGCTTCCATGCATTCAGAGCCCCAAAATTTATGTAGGCTGTTGAAAAGTCTTCGACTAGACAGAAGGTGCCAGTGTCGGCTCGACATAAATCCAGGTGGGAGCCCGGTGGGGGTTCTCAAACTCTTGTCAGCCCTCCATGTAGCAAATAGTCAACAAAGGTCAAAAGGTGGACGGGCAGGCCCCAAAAGGAGTTAAGTATAGAAGTACTAGTGGAGAGATCCAAGTGTTTCAATGGCGCATCTCCAAGGTTGAATCCAAATGCGGAGGCTCAAACAAGCGTCAGTTCGCCATGTAGCCCAGGGTTCGAAGAAGTAAGGTAAAGATAGTTGACAATTCCAAGGACTGCGAAGGCTTCCAAGTGTCAACTTTGACACTCAAAGGGGTAAATTTTGATCGGGAGTTTCAAATGAGCGCAAAGCCTCCATGCATCTAGTCTCTTCAAAGGGGCCCGGGTTGAGCAGTCAATACCAACGCATAAGAGCAGTCCGGCAAATGAAGCCACGTGTGTGCCCCATGCCATTCCAAGAGCAAAATACAGAGGCCGCCTTCAGACAAGCGCCAACCCTCCACGTGTCCCACATTAAAAAAGGGGGCCCATTTTTTAAAACTGGTTTTCCCACCCTTTTGTACGGACCCGATGTAAACTTCAAAGGGGCATATCTTTCGACTCAGGGCTCAAAATATTACAAATATGACACCGTTGGAAAGATCTCGGCCTCGCACACGCCATGGAGATCTGAAACTTTAAGTTTGGGGAGGTTAGGTAGAGGAAAATGGAGAAAATGTCTTTAGATCCATTAATGTGGACCTATCTCGCCCTCAACCGAGATCATATTTGATCTGCTCAAGTCGTTTCCTCCTTGAGGCACCAAATCGAGATTGATGCGGCGAGGAAAATTTGGGGGTAGATTTTGTAGGAGACATTAATAGTAGTGGTTGGGCTTTGACCTACTTTTCTTTCTTCTCTCTCTTTCTTTTATGATTGAGTCTATAAATACATGGTCGAGACTCATTGTAAGGGGTTGGACATTCTTCTATTTTACAGGCTCCCCTTTTCTTCTGGACAAAGGAACTCGTGGAGTTTTAGACCTTCCACTAGACTGTAATACATTTTCTACCTTTTGGCCACTTTGTAATGCATTGTATCAATCTACAGAGCAATAAAACACGTCTGTGATCGATTTTAGATCCTTTCTTGTCTCTTTTGCTTTCATCTGATCTTTCATTATAGATCAGTTATCTGTGTTTGGTTATTGTATGCATTTTTTGTTGGTTTGTGTCTATCAAAAAACAAATGTTCATCATTCCTTTGGTGCATCACCTTATAGCTTAGTTTGATTTCTTGCATTCCTTTTATCTCTGTCTCCTTGGTATAACTTAGATTAGGTTTAGGAATAGGCCCTCTGCAAGTTTTCACGCATGCACCTAAACAGAGGAATAGGAACCAACCTTTAATCTGGAGAGCTTTTCCGACTCTGCAAAGTCCCACACTTTGGAAAAGCTCAATGTTATGCGAATCACACCAAATGACTCTTCCTTAGAAAAGCAAATTTGACTACTCATTTGGGGGTGCTATGATTTTGCACTAACAATTTGTATTAATAATGTAGGGGTTAAGCATGCTTTAGTTGATAATGGATGCAAGATTAATATTTGTAATCTAACATTCCTTCACCAAATTAACCTCTCCAAAGACTCCTTAACTTCTTCATCTATTTCTATCTGTGACTTTGATAACATTCCTAAACATGTCTTAGGTACTATCACACTTCCCATTACTGTTGGGCCATGTACTTTGCCTATCCCATGCCATGTGATGCCCAATAATCTTAATTATAACATTCTTCTTGGGTGGCCTTGGATCCATGCCATGCATGCGGTCCTTCCACTCTTCATGCCCAACTTAAATTCCTCTATCAAGGTGTTGTATATGAGGCCTAGTAAATGCCTCTTCGTTCGCCTTTCGTAATACTATTGAGGATTCCCGAAATTCCCATTTCCTCTGCATCTAATCTTCATTTCTCCAAATATGGTCTTGGCTATCAGTATTTGCTTTGTTATGGATTTTCTGTACTGGTTTAGGCCAACATGGTCAAGGAGTCACCAAACCATTTTCTATTCCCACTCAATCTACCAAACTTGGCCTTGGATATTGTCTCCCATCCACTTCTTTACTTCCTACCACATCCTCTCATGAGGTTTATGTTATTTCACATACTTCTCCACTTCCTCTCTTATAATCGAACTCATTAGTGATCCTACTTCCACTTATTGGCTTGATTTGGATACTTTTACTACTGATGATTCTCTCCTAGAATATATGGGGACCTACGATCATCTCCCCTCTTTTCATCACAAAAATTCTTCCCATCTGTTCTTACTTCTACTGCCTACTTTGGTGAATCTTACCTGCCTAATGTTAATATCGATACTTCTAATACCATTCTTGTCGATCCGTACGTAAAGACCATTCTTTTAAACGAAGAAACTCTTCAATATAACCTCGGCACCACCAACAACCCTCAAATGGTTTTACTAGTTGCTTCTTTTACGCCTACCGAACATGATGATATTAAGCAAGTACTTCATGAATTCTCGACATATTTGCATGGGATTACAATGATATGCCTAATATAGATCCTTTTGTAGACATACACAATATACTCCTCAATCCCGACGCTAAACTAGTCCAACAAAAAAATTGCAAAATACATCCTAAAGTCACATTATTGGTCAAGGAAGAGATACATTGAATCTTAGATTTTGTATTTATCCATTTTGTTGACTATCCCGAATGGGTGTCTAACATCATGCATGTTATGAAATCAAATGGTAAATTTTGTTATCGCACTGATTTTTGTGACCTTGATAAGGCTTGCCTAAAGAAAACTTCCCATTGCCACACACACCGATGACATTATTGATTCCAAGGTGCTAGATATGACATTCTTTCCTTCATGGATGGATTTTTCAGCTACAATCAAATCAAAATCAACCCCGTAGATCAAGAAAATACTTCATTCACTACACCATGGGGTACATTTTGTTACACTATTATGCCCTTCTACCTTAAAACATCATGGCCACTTACCAACGTGTAATGACGCATATCTTCCATGATTGTATTCATAAAATTATCAAAGATTATGTTGAGGATATACTTGCGAAATCACAACATTGTTCCACCCATGCTCAAGATATGCTCAAGATCTCTTAACACTCTTTGAAAACTTGTGACGATACAAAGTGTTGTTGCGTAATCACAAAGCACCCCTGAACGTCTACAACTCGATGGGTTGAGACTCTCAGTGTGATTACATAACATGGAGCTTTTCCCAAAGTGTGGTACTTTGCAATCGGAAAGCTCTCCGAATGAAGGCTGGTTCCTATTCCTCTGTTCAGATGCACACATTCAAATTGTAGAGGATCTACTCTAAAACCTACTCTAACTTGCCAAGGAGACAGGGTTGAGAAGATGTAAGAAAATAAACCTAAACTAATAGAGGTGATGCACTAAAGGAATGTTGAACACCTACTTTTCCATTAAACACAAACCATTAAAATGTAATACAATTACCATGCACAGATAACCAATACTGTAATGAGAGATCAGATGAAGGAAATGAACATAAGAGAGGGTTGAAAATCATCCACAGACATGTATTATTGCTCCACAAATTTGATACAGTCCATTACAATGGCCAGGAGGCACAAACTCACATTACAGTTTGAAATGGGAGGTTTGAACTCCACAAATTCACTTGTAGATCAGAGAAGAAGGGAGTGTGCAAATCCAAATTTTCCAACCTTTTAGAAAAAGTCCCTCCTTATAATATATAGGAAGAATGATAGAAGGGGAGAGAATAAATTCAAAAACCTACTCCAACCACCCAAGAAATGCATTAAATTCACCTGCAACAATGATGGGTTCCATGTGGTGTTCCTTGTTGGGCAAGAAAGGAAGCCCATACTTCATTATGGTGGTAGGTGAGAAGTCTGACACCCTCAAAAATGGTGGACTGTATTTATTCATTTTGAATAACTTAGTCTCACTAATTTAAATATTTGTGTAGAAGACATTGAGATCTTTCCAAAAAGTCCTTTCTTGTGCAAAGATGAGCTTCTAGTCAAAAGTTATGACCATCTGAAGGTCGAGGTGTCATTCTGCAAAAATGGCGGGTTGACGACTCTATCACTCTTCTGAGTCCAAATGCATGTAACCTCTGAAATCTTGAAATTCAGACTTTCAGACATTTCCTTTTCAGAAGTTGAAACATTGTTCATCGCTCAAAATGACTTGAGCATTCCAAAAGTCTGAAACCCGAAAACCCAAAAGTCTAAAATTTCAGACTTTCGAATTCAAAATTTCAGACATTAACTTGTCTTTTTCCATCTTTGCTTACGAGAACCTCTAAAGTCCAAAACCTGAACCTCACGAAGTTTGAAAATGCCCACCGCGTTGACCCCCGAAACTGTGTTGACCTCCAAAATTTGAACCCTTTTGGGATTCAAACTTTTAGGATTTTAGACATTTCCAGTCATTTTTCTGATTTTGTCACCGAGACTTCCGAAACCCCAAATCTCGCACCTCCGAAACTCTGAAACCCGAAAGTCTAAAATTTCAAACTTTTAGAATTTCAGATTTCAGGATTTTGCTCTCCCTGAGATCCCTAAAATCCCAAAACCCGAAAGTCTGAAATTTCTAAGTTTCGAGTTTCGGGTTTTAGAAATTTTCCTTTCATTTTTTCAACTTCACGATCAGAAAAACCCCGAACCCGAAAGTCTGAAATTTTGGACTTTCAAAGTTTTAGACATTTTTGTTCACCGAGATCTTCGAAAAGCTCCACCTCCAAAGTCTAAAATTTTAGACTTCAGACTTCTGATTCTTCGAAATAGCTCGAGCTCCTGTTTGTTCAATTTTGCCCAAGGGGTAAAATTGATAACAATTTAGAGACTCGCGGGGATCACCTACTGCTAGGTGGAAGATCGCCTGCCTCAAGTATCCATTAGGCATGGAGTCATGAATGACATCCTAATACTAATCTTATACTCAAAACTGAACCCGACTACTTACAACATGTTGATCCCGAACTGCGCCTGCCGCTTATACCCTCAATTTTCATAAGAAAATCTTGAAGATGAGATTTGTGAGAGTAGATAATTGTCTTGACCTGGAGTTTTCACATATCCCTTGAAATGGACTGCTACAACATTCACCTTTGGAGGCACATTGAACTACACAATGATACAACCTGGGAGCAACAAAACTTGTCTTTGAAGGCACTTAGGGAAATTGAAACCTAAACTACAACAAGACAAATGTGCATACACACTTAGAGGAATTAAAATCCTAGGCTAATATTTACAAGGGTGAAACCTTTCCTCTTTTCAAGTAGCAATGTTTAAGGTAGATCCCGTTAACCGGAATCAGAAGCTCCTCTCCATCCAATGTAGACAATTGGAAGGCATTGCTACTTTTACATCATGTGACCATGTAGGGGCCACTCCAAATGGCATCAAACTTGGAATGCTCTTTGTTTTGCCCGATCTACATCCCACTTCAGAACTAAGTCCCCTTCCTGAAAGGTCCTTGCTCTTACTTTCTTATCAAACCATCTTTTGACTAAGGCTTAATCTTTCTCCATTACTTGAACTACATGCTCCTTGATCTCTTCCAATTCCATCATCTGCATACCTAGCCTCCATTGGTTCAAACTCAGATAACTCCAACTGCTTCATGAGCTCCAATGTAGGCGGTTCAATGATATAGCAATAGTGCCTCTTTCCCATAGACCAACTTGTAAGGGGAATTACTGTTGATCTCTTTGGTGTGATCCTATCAACCCATAATGCTGATTTGAGCTTGGTATGCCATGTCCTTTGATTTTCATCTAGAGTCCTTCTGATGATTCTTAGCAAATTCTTGTTCATGGACTCTGCCTGCCCATTACCTTGTGGGTAATAATTTGAAGAGGTGCTCAAGTAGATTCCATTCTTAACAACCCATTCTATGATCTTGGAACCTAGGAACACCAATGCATTGTCTGATATGATAGTGGTCGGTACTCGAACCTAGTCACTATTCCCTCATAGAAGTCTAGTATGCTATATTCATTTGATTCTTTGAGTGTTCTTTGCCTCGGTCCACTTGGTGAAATAGTCTATTGCTATGAGAATCCACTTATGGCCTTGGCTTGAGTTTGGATTGATGACCCCAATGAAGTCTAATCCCCATTACATGAATGGTTGGTCAACTGAAATTGGGTGCAATGGGAGTGCTGCTAGTCTTTCTTTCCTGTGAAGAATGCACATTTTTGCACTTTTTGATCCATGTGTAGCAGTCATTGAACACTGTGGGCCAATAATAACCCACCTTCATTATCTTGAGAGCTATTACCCGCAGGGAAAAATGACCTCTGGCTTCTCCATCGTGAAACTCTTGTAACAATCTCTCAATTTGATTTGTTCCAATGCATCTCAATAGAACACCATTGATGTCTTTTTTGAACAAAACACCATCAACAAGCACATATGGAATGGCTTGTAATCTGAAGTATCTCCTCTTTTGCTTTGCTCATTTCTTGAGGGCATAGGCCTGTTTGTAGGAAGTGTATCATATTTTGAGTCCAACAAGGGATAAGCACATTATCATTTGCTTGTTCTTGACCATCTTGTAGTCCCAAAGCAACCCCATTTTCATTATTTGCATCAACCTGTTGACTCACGGCTAGTTGTTCACATAGTCCCTTTCTACGGACTAGCTTAGTGACCTTGATTTCAATGTCATATTCCATGACATGAGTGATCCATCCTGGACGTTTCTAATTTAGATCCTTGTTCAAAAGGAAGTCCTTGACTCTGCATGAGAGACTAACAACTGAATTTTGTTATTTGAAACTAGGTGTTTGAACTTCTTCAAACTCATGACCACTGCAAGGACATGCTTTTCAATGAAGGAGTATCTCACTTCATAGTCCTCCAAAATTTGACTGAAGAAGGCAACTCGGTTGTGTGTGCATGATTTGTTTTTAAACTAATGCTAATGCAAGTAAAGACTAACACCTAATAGCCTTAATTAGCAAAAATTAAACAAAATACTAAGCACCATCAAGATAAGAATTAAACAAGGCTAGACACTAACATTCATCATATTCAAAACTTTGAAACTAACAATGTTAAGTGTATAAATCCTCTATTCTCTAACAACAAATAAATGAATGGACCTATGTAGGATCCATGGCAATAAAAATGGTTGTCTTTGGTATTCCAAGAACCTAGGAATGAGGGCTTGTCAAAGTTGGGCTACAAGACCCTTTTGACACCTCCCATATGACCTAAGCACTTAGGAAAAGGCTTAACTCTCCAAGATGATGAACTCTCAAGAAAATAACGGAAATCTTTTACTCTATTTTGCTATATACTTTGCATTTGTCTTCTTAAGAAGTTTAGTTGTAGATATAAAGGTAGAAGGAGGGCTCCTTATATAGCCCAATGGATAAAGGAAACACTTCATCCCTTTACATGTGGGATAAAGGTAAAACAAGATTAGGAATGGATAAGGTTGCTTTATAAAAGGTAACCTTACTTTAGAAGGGTTTAATTTATGCTTAGCAAGTCATGGGAGTTGGGGGTGTTTTAATTAATCAAAGGTGATTAACTAATAGGTAGATGTAAGCTTATAGAAGCTAATTAGAGGAATATTAGTACGATTTAGGCTATTAGAAGGGGATTAAATCAATTAAATATTGATTTATTAGTTAAATGGAAGGGAAAGCTAATTAATTAATAATAATTAATTAGTCTAGATAGAAGGGGTGATTAATTAACGAAAGGTTGTTAATTAGGTTGTTCATTGGATAGGCGACTTAACTAATTAGCGTATTGTAATTAATTAACGACAATAAGAGAGAAGATGAGCGCTTTTGACGATATGTCGTCAATTTGTGAGAAAGGAGATAATTAGCACAATTTAAGTATTTAAATTGCTCTGGGCGTAATTATGGGTGTCTACATTTGCCCCTCTTTGGGGTGGTGTAAGTGACGCCACTTCAAAGATAGTAGACGGATGGAATTTTGAAGGGATAGAAGAAAAATTAGTAGGAGGGAGAGATGCCCCCTCGAGTGTTGATGGGGTGATGAAGGAAGATGATCGACGATCGAAAAAGGTGAGAAATAGATAGAAGAATGGGAAGGGGCAGGATGCCCCGGGAATACGGAAGATTAGGGGTGAGAGGAAAGTGATGTAGAAGAAATATGGAGGAGTGGAGAGAAGAGCTTAGCCTCTAGCCACTATTTATTGGAACAATTTTGATGTCATCATATTACCATGAGAGTTACGTCATCGGTCTTTATGAAAAATATAAGCATACGACAAAGGTAGAACGACATGAAAATCCATACTATGAACAATTGTCCATTGCTAAAAATACCAACTCCATGCAACATACAACAATGCAATGCAATATGAGAAGGAAACAAGCTCATTTAACAGGGAAAACAAGTACGAACGCACATATCCAACCCAACAACGGTTAAGACAGTTGTACAAATGTTTTGTTATCAAGCTGAAGAGATCCACATGTTTGTGATTGATGACAAGGGTTAAAAATGATGCCCCGAGCAAGGATACATGCAAGGGGAAATGATAATGGACACGAGGTCCAAGTAAAAAGCGTTGTGTACAACGAAACAACACCAGGCAACAAATGTGCCCCAGAGTACAGATGAAGCAAGTAGCTAGCTTTGTGAATGGTTGTGAATCTGGCGATCCGTGAGTCGTATTAATCGGGAAGATGTGAAACAAACTAGTAGGATATGGAGAAAATACCATGCGCAAGACACAAGTTTCAAATTTGTAATAAGCAAGTTACCATTTTTGTAGGTTTTTTTACTTTTTAGGATTTTGTGAAAAAAATTGCCTTGTTTTTGGATTTTTGCATGATATATATTGTTTTTGTTTTCTATTTTTCTAAAATGCGGTGGACAGTAGAAGAAAATAGAAGAAATAGAATGAAGGGCCTAGCGCAACAGAAAGTGCCCTAGGTGGAAGAAAGAAGAAACAAGTGACAAATAATGTCCTTGTTTAGTGGAAAAATTAATAAAATAATTATTTACAAGAGTGTGAATAAGAAGAAAAATCACCTAGGAGCAATAAAATTGCCCTAGGGGAAGAAAGGGGTATTGGACAACAAAAATGCCCTGAATATGGTGAAAAATAATTATTTAATAAAAATAATTATTCCACGGTGAAAAAGGAGAAAACGACGGTCAAACAAGCCTTCGTGGCCTTCACGACAGTGAAAAACAAGTTTATATACACCACCGGGGGAATCACCGCAACCAATTCATTTTAACCAAGCACTATTGATTTTTTACTGTGAGGCTCTGACAGTGATGAGGACGATGGTGATCGCACAAGACTGATTGAGGCGAGCATACGCAGTCCGAGGGTACCAGCGGCACGCCGACGACGGCGCCTTTGTGAGTATTCGAACCTCGCTTGTCAAATTTTGTCATTAATGCCCTAAAATGAGGAATTAGGGTTAGCAAGTTGGGGCGTGCACATGCGCGCGCAGTGTAGGTGTCAAGTCAGTCGGGTGCAGCGTCTCTTTGGGGGTGCGGGCGTCCCTTTGGGGGCGCAGGCGTCTCTTTGGGTACGCGTGCACGTGCATGCACACACTCCACACGCACACGTATATGTGCACACATCACACATGTGTGCGCACGCGCCTGCACACAGAAGGGAAGCACACATGCTAAAAGAAGAGTGCACGCACGAGGGGGATGCACGCGTGTAAGCCACAGTGCACAAGTGCCGAAAGAGTGGCACACATGCCCAAAAGAGCGTGCAGTGAGTGCATGAATGATGGCGCACATGCCCGAAGACCATTACCCGCATGTGTACGTGTCAAAAGGGAGGTGCACACACCCGAAAGGGCACGTAGGCGTCCTAGGCCGGCAGAGGATAGACAAAAAAAAAGCTCAAAATATGACACTTAGAAGAAAAAATTAGATTTTTTGGGTTAACCCTAAAATGATAGATAGATTTCTAGAAGAAATGTTAGTAACTGACGAGTGGATTGATATTTTGCAAAGACAACTACCAGTGTTGAGATGCGGTAGCATCACTCCTAGGCCTCTGCTAAGCTAGAGGGGAGCATGCATCGGTGAGACCGGCGGGCTAGGCCGTGTCTCGATGCCATCCATCATTTTAGACCATGGATTACTTGACTACACTAGCCGAGCGATGGCATAGCGAGAGCCAGTGTTTTAGACTTCCTACTAGGGAGATGATTGTGACCCTAGAGGATGTATGGCGGATTCTCCACGTGCCGATCATGGGTACTTTGATTGAGTTCAGCTCTGATATAGGGCAGATTAGAGTAGCCTACAATGACCTTTTCGACATAGATGACATACCACATGACGGTATGACCATTGCATTACATGAGTGTATTTCGACCCGACACTGCATCGGGGGGCCCCTATACATTATGTCACTTATTAGTGGGTTTTTGCTCACTGATAAGACGGGGACATCTTTCCCGAGAGGGTTATTACCATTAGTTCATGGCATTTTCAGTGGTGAGCGATATTATTGGGGGCAGTGCATATTGGCACACTTGTACTAGGATTTACATTTGATC
This sequence comes from Taxus wallichiana var. yunnanensis, assembly GCA_018340775.1. Taxonomy (NCBI): domain Eukaryota; kingdom Viridiplantae; phylum Streptophyta; class Pinopsida; order Cupressales; family Taxaceae; genus Taxus; species Taxus wallichiana. The sequence goes on along the minus strand of CM031235.1, from coordinate 381,234,184 downwards.
ACTTACCACGGTTAGAAGATCGTGGGGCCAGCCTCATTGTTATAGATTTGGTCATGGGACCACATTGCTATCGACGCCCTGTGGGAACTTTTCACGTTTGAGACCCAGAGGAGCCATCTTACATGGCATGGGTATCAGTAGGTGGTGATGTACGAGGCCACCTAGGTAGCCTATATAGATACCGGCGAGAGTTCGATGAGCTGCTAGAGATAGACATTATATGGAGACCTTATAGACATATCCAGTGGCTAGAGGATGCCATAGAGCTCAGTGTGTGCTCAGTAGAGAACTTTATCCTTGGGAGTCGCAGCTACATCATAGAGTTGTACAGAGTTGACAGGTGCTAGCGACAGCTTGGCCTAGTACAGGGGGTTCCGCAGCCCGACATATGGTATGCCCGCAAAGACTCAGAGAGGCATACTATGGGGCCTCGCATACCGGTGGCCCGAGCTAGGCGAGTTTCTCATAGGTGGTCCCATAGGCATGGGACCTAGCATGATAGGTCATGGATCCAAGTACTACAACAAATTATGGGACTTGGTATGCCACTGTGTTACCTCAACACCTTACTATCTCGGAGGAGGACAAGGTAGCAGGCGTTTGACTTCCTATAGAGATTTGGCATGGTTCTGAGTGGAGAGAGGGTGTAGCAGGTCACGACCCAGAGGATCCCTTTGATGGGATACCACATGATGAGTAGGGTACCACTCAGGTACAGGACTAAGGCCACAGGGTCCAAGATAGGTACCAACACAGATTCCGAGAGCTAGGGTCCTAGAGCAGGGCCAATCATCTAGAGAGCCACAGGGACCAATCCTGGTGCCACATCCAGTGCACAGAGATAACCACCTTGCAAGCAAAGCGATTCTGGAGGCTCTAGCCGAGAGAGACGAGGCTAGAGCAGAGAGAGAGAGATGAGGCCCGAGCCTGGTGTGTGACAATGACACTGAGCGAGATCGGGATCGAGCTTAGATTGTGACTTTATTATCAGAGTGAGATCAGGCTTGGGCCCATGGCCCAAGAGGTGACAGTACTGTCCATTTCCAACAGATTCGATAGATGGCCTCCTAGATGGCCTAGGTGATAGATTTATACCAGCAGACACAGGCCCACTTGCACCTTGTGATATTACAGCGATAGGCTCGGGGCCGAGCATGTAGTGGTCTAGGCCGAGCTGGCCCAAGCTTCAACAGTGATAATGTCCTACCGACGCATGAGAGGGTACAATGGTGACTACCCAAACTCGAGATCTCCACAACAGAGGGGAAGGGCCTCCTATTATAGGTCCTTATATTTTAAGGTGGTTTTAGCCGAGCGGCAGTACCTTCTTACGATGGTCGAGTCGAGTAGGGGCACCAGATCGGAGAGGCCTCAGGCCTCAATGGAGTAGCCACGACCCAGGAGAGCCACCGATGCTCATGCCATGATACCACCACAAGACAAGCCGGTGACTCCTTCAGAGGGCTCAAGTCAACCTTGATGTTTTGCATATCATTTTGTATTTGTACAATAGTTTTGACACATGCATTTGATGAAGGCTTTTATTCTGTTATCGATGTATCACCTTCGTATGCCTCAAATGAAGGCATTTTTGATGTATAGTAGTTTTGATACATGCCTCTGATGAAGGCTTTTATTTTGTTATAGATGTATCACCTTTGTACGCCTCGATGAAGGCATTTTTGATGTATCGCATGATGTATATCCATTTTGATACAGATATACCACACATGTATGATTTGGACATTTTTGACAGGACATATATGTATATGAGATGGACATTTGTTTATTATTTCCCATGGATAGATAGCTGTGTTTATGATGCATTCTAATTTGATTTGACATGTATATGTATCATGATCTTGTTGATGTATCACATGTGTTTTGATTTCTAGATGATTGATCTTGTAGAATATATCAAATGTGTTTGCTTATGTGATGTGCCATACTTAGTGGACGGGATGATACATGATAAGGTCATGGGGGGATAGATTTTGATATTTGCGATCCCTCTTGCCCCATTTGGTGATACGATATGTGATGATTAGCTTAGCATTCATGTATGATGTATACTTAGCTTTTTCTTGATATATGATGTATAGATGATGTTAGATGTGATGATATTGATGGTAATGTGATGATGTGATAACAAAACAATGCACATGCAACAAGCAAATACAAGCAAATGCTAATAAAGAACACAATGAATTAACATAATAACACACCACGATTCACCATCATGCAAGAACACACCTCAATATGCACAAGTAAGAATAAGTCTAATCTAAGCAAGAAGAGACGAATCCTAACAAAGTATGCCCAAGCAACAAACAACAAAAATGCATAAACTTGAAACAACTATATAAGCAAACAAGAAAAGCAAGAAACAAAACAATGCAAGTAAACGTAAGTAAATGTTTTTGTAAATGTTGTTTTCATGCAACAATTTTCTATTGTTTTTTATTTTGTTGAAACAATTTTCTATTTTTTTGGTTTATGTGAAACAATTTTCTATTGTTTTTGGTTTATGTGAAACAATTTTCTATTGTTTTGGTGTTTTTGAAACAATTTTCTATTGTTTAGGGTTTTGAAACAATTTTCTATTGTTTAGGGTTTTTGACATTTTGAATGTTTTTGCAGTTTTTGAGAAATAATTTTCTATTGTTTTTGCATTGTTTTCTAATGGTTTTCCAGAGTTATGCACAGGTAACCAAGAAAGCGTGGATGCCCCTAGCGTTAGATGGGGAATATACAAGGGCAAATGCCACGCATGTATGAACAAGAAGGTGAAGTCGTTGAATTTCCCTCAGTGTAACGTGGGGAATAGTGAAAGACCATGCCCCTCATAGATGAATAAAATAAGACAAAGCCAAATCAAGGCTCGACAGATTGGGCTCACAGGAATCTCGAAGGCAGAACTAGGGCTAGGCCAAGTAAAAGTACCCTCCAGATGCAAGATGATTGTGAATAACAAATCCTCCCAAGGTGCTTTGAAATCGGTTTCACCCAAGGACCTATCCAGAGTGCCACAATTGCGTGGTTTTCACTTGTGGATGACCTATTTTCTCTTTTTCTTTTTCTCTTTTTTGATTTTTTTGTATTTTTGATCATTTTACCATGTTTTTGATTTTTTTTCCGATTTTTGTCATGTTTTAAGCATAGAACCGCTTAAGATGCATGGCATTCATGGGCTCACGGAGCTCATCACCATTGGGGTGAGTAAGTTTGTATGCCCCTATGTGCCGTACTTGGCTACTATAACATAGGGTCCTAACCAATGTGGTTCGAACTTTCCTTTCTTTTCTTGTTCCGCTCTTATGTTGAACTGATTCTCCTTCATGACTAAATCACCAACCTCAAATTGGCGAGGTATGATTCTCTTGTTGTAGTTTCTGGAGACTTTGTTCTGATACACTTTGAGGTGATTAAGAGCACGGATGCGCTTCTCATCTAGGAGCTCTAATTCAGCCAGTCTAGCCACCCGGTAATCCTCATCTTTATCCAAATAATCCCTAAGAGAGATTCTTAGGGAAGGAAGTTCAATTTCTAATGGGATGATGGATTTTGTCCCAAATACTAGAGAATATGGTGTCGCACCCGTAGGAGTGTGAATGGAGGTTCTGTAAGCCCAAAGAGCTAGGTGGATTTGCAAGTGCCAATTATGACTTGTTTTACTGACCATCTTCTCCATTATTCTCACCAAAGTCTTGTTTGTGGCTTCGGCCTGTCCATTACCTTGGGGGTAATATGGTGTAGACCATTTCAATCTGATTTGGAACCACTGACAAAGACCTTTCATAGTTTTATTCTTAAATGACTTTCCTTTATCCGTAACAATGGCTACATGAATGCCACATCGACAAATGATATTATGGAGGACTATGTAGATGACATCCTTGGAAATTCTAAGACAAGAGAAGATCACCTCGGTCATTTTGTGGCGTATCTTTAAGTGCCTACTCGAGTACAAGGTCCGAATGAATCCAAAGAAGTGTGTATTCGGCATACCAAATGTGTGCATGATTTGTTTTTAAACCGATACTAATGCAAGTAAAGACTAACACCTAATAGATAAGAATTAAACAAGGCTAGACACTAACATTCATCATATTCAAAACTTTGAAACCATGAAAAGCTTGTGGTATAGGATTGCTGAAGGAGTAATAAGGACCACCCCTGCACCTGAACCATGAAAAGTAAAGGACTCATCAAAATGTATCTGCCACACGACAAATTCTTCAATGTATAGCAATGAGGCATCTGGCATATCCATATTTAAAGGTTCAATGCCTTGCAAAGGTGCTTCTACTAGTTGGTCAGCGAGTACTTGTCCTTTAACCGACTTCGATGTACAAATTCTATGTCAAACTCACTTAGTAGAATGATCCAATTAGCCATTCTACATGTGAGGGCTGGTTTAGATTTTCTCAAAGTACTTGAGTGGGTCAACTTTGGATATCAGCTTGGTTTTGGTATTCAATAGATAATGGTGAAGTTTTTAAAAAGTAAAAACAACATCCAAGCAAGCTTTTTCAATTTGGGGATAGTTGAGCTCATGAGCAATGAGAGTGCGACTGAGGTAGTACATTGCTTTTTATTTGTGACCAAGGTCATATTGGTAGTAGTAGCCAATAATAGCAAATTGCGTAGAAGAGATAAAAAGCAAGAGTGGCTCTCTAGGAATTGGAGGCATGAGGACAAGCGGATTGGCCAAGTATTATTTAAGCAAAGAAAAGGCTTGATGTTGCTCTGGTCCCCAGATGAAGGCGACATACTTCTTAAGCAGGTGGGTGAACGAATGGAACTTATCTACGCAAGCTAGGAAATGAAGCGCGAATAGCCTAGATTTTCCCCTGTAAGTATGCGTTTACTTAATATTCTTAGGTGGAGGCATTTCAGTAATAGCAAACACTTTAGCAGGGTCTACCTCAATTCCTCTTCTTGATACAATGAAGCCCAACAGTTTTCTTGATAGCATGTTGAATACACACTTCTTTGGATTTAGCCGGACCTTGTACTCTCGTAGGTGCTCAAAGATACGCCACAAAATGATAGGGTGATCTTCTCTTGTCTTAGACTTTCCAAGGATGTCATCCACATAGTCCTCCATGATATCATGAATCATATCATGAAAAATTACTATCATTTCCCGCTGATAAGTAGCTCCTGCATTTTTGAGACCAAATGGCATCACCTGATAATAGAAGGTACCCCAAGGAGTCGTGAAAGTTGTTTTGTGCTGATCTTCTTTAGCTATCTTGATTTGGTTGTATCCTGAAAAGCCATCCATGAGAGATAGCATCTCGTATCCTACTGTTGAATCCACAATCATGTCAATATTTGGTAGCGGAAAATCATCCTTAGGGAAAGCCTTATTAATGTCTCTAAAATCCATGAAAATTTTGATACCGATAGGATTTTTCGGACAGGGACGATGTTAGATATCCATTCAGAATAATCAATAGGCCGATGAATCCTACCACAAGCAATCTTTCTAATTCTTCTTTAACTAGTAAGGCCACCCTCAGTGCATCTTTCTAAGATTCTTTTAATAGGTTTAACATTTGCATGCAAAACTAGGTTGTGCATGACCAAAGTTGGATCCAAGCCTGACATGTCTTTGTAGGACCATGCGAACACGTCTATAAACTCTCATAGCAGCATAGTGAATGTCTTTTGTTCTCTAACCGAGAGTGAAGCTCCCAATTTTACTATTTTTGGGTCCTCTTTTGTACCAATATTCACATCAATAGTCTCCTCTACTAATAATTTTGACAAGTCCTCCATACGCGTAGGATCGGGAGGAAGGTTGAGATCTTCATCCAAGGATGTCTCCACGAGATTTTCATCCTTGGCGTGGTCACTTTTATTGTCCTTTGATTTTTGCACCTGTTTGTCGGCTAGTGCCTCAAAGAGGTTTTCACTATGTGACTTGGACTTTGATTTTTGCCGAGGCTTTACGTTGGAACTTTTGCCCTTGCTTTTTCTTAAGTTTTGTTGACCACAAAGCTCAGCCTCCTCGCCGAAGTAAGTGTAGGTATCCAAGTCAATATAGAAGCCCTTTTGTGGTCTCCAATGGGAATTGTATCCCTTATGCCCATGAACTCTGCGATAGCTTTGTCATTCTCAAATAGATCTAGCGACATGTGACGTTGTTGGTCCCATTCAATAAGGGAAGGGTAAACAAGGTCAAGGGTTGGTTTCGTAGGGGTTATGGTTAGGACAAAGGTTTGTTCATGAATAGGTTTGTGGAGGCAAGATCCTCATATTGGCTACAATGGGAATCCGTATCATTGTCTAGATAGTTAGAGCTATCCTCACGTTTAAAACAAGTAGCATCTTGATCATTAGGGTGTGCTCCATAAGGGTGAATTCCAATGCCGTATCTTTCTGTTTTAAAATGTGGAAGAGGCACTGGTTCTCTCTATCCTTGTTCGTTTCTTCCACATCCTAGGCCCTTGTAGCCCATGGAGTACATCATTTACTAGATTTCTCATATTCAGGGGTTTGATAATAGGTTGGATGAATATCCTCTGGGACCTAAGTTATAGGTGGGTCTAACAATTTTTCTTCAGCTCATAAGCTTCAAGGTAAGAATGACCCAATAGTGTGTTCATTTCTAGGTCTTCTGAAGTGATAGTTGGGTCGACCTCTAGTCTTGGGTGACAATGAGAGGTCTGAAACCAAGAGGGCTTGCTTGCACATTATATTCTCTGCAGCCATATTCAAGGATTTTCATCTCCCATGAATCAAAAGGAGAGGTTGATGTAGATGCACCATGGGCGCAAGAACTGAGAGAATCCGAATCTATCTGAGATTCCATGGCCTCAGATTGAGAGAGGAACTCTATATATCAATGGAGGGACATGCATATGTGCCCTTATGTGCAAAAATATTGAGAGCTCCGCAGTGAGCGAAGGGCTTTGAATATTCTTGTATTATAATGGTGTGTCCCTCATGCTTCAATTTAATGCACTGATGGAACGTCGATGGCACGGCCTACATGGCATGAATCCATGGGTGACCTAGAAGCATGTTATATGGAAGTTCCAAGTCCAGGACATGAAACTTTGTTTGATGGCAAGTGGGACCCACCTCCATGGGCAACATGATTGTGCCCACTGACTCCCTTTCCACGTTGTCGTAAGTGGTGATAGTGATAATATTTGACTCAAGATCCACCTCAGTATGTCCTAGTTGTTTAACCAACTTGAGTGTGCAGATGTTCAACCCGATCCGTTATCCACAAGCACCCGTTTGATCTTCCTGCGGGTAACCACTACCTCAATATACAAAGGAAGATTATGCGTTGGATTTTCAGTAGGGATCTCCCTATGATTGAAGGCAATATGTTCATTTGGTATGATGTTTGCTACTGCATCTTGAAGATGTGTAGGATCTACCTCTAATGGCACTCCTGACCCCTGAAGAGTTTGGTATAGAATGTCTTTGTGTACATTAGATATCTTAAGAAGATCTAAGATCAAATCTTAGCAGATGTCTTCTCAAGTTGCTCTAAGAGGTTGTATTTACCATTTTGGGGTTGATGGAGAAGGTTCCGAAATCACGAGGCGGGCACGCCTTGTTACCGTGGCGTAATCCTTTCCCTTGATTCGGATGGTGTTGACATGGTCAGTAGGAGAGCGAATACATCCAATAAGTGAATCATAATGATTGTTGTCTTTTTTGGTGTATAAGTAATTCACTTTGCTTTATAACCTTGGGATGACTCTCCCCGATCCGACTTTGACTTTTCTAATTTATCATGATTGGGGAATGGCTCTTTATATATCCCCATTTTTTCGTTGGGTGTCTGAGTTTTCCTTGGGTTGTCCACCTCTATTTCCCCATTATCGATGAGGTCTTGGATATAATGACAAAGTCACAGACATTTTTCTATCTTATGTCCTTTGACATGATGCATTTCACAATATTCATGCTCCTTGTACCATGAAGGTTTTGGAGCATTGTCATCAAATGGTTACATCATAAGATATGTCATCATGTAAGCCACATCCAATTGTTTTAGTATAACCGACAAAGGTTCATTAAGAGAGGTGAACGTTCTTTGTTTTGGTGGTGGTTGAATTAGTCCTTTGGTCAGTTTAAAAGGTTGACCGGTTTGGACCGTTTGTACACGTTTGGAATCAGTGATCCTGTCTCCCACCACATTTTTGTTTTTGTTAAAAACCTTCAGCTTCTTCATGGGTTTAACATTTTGATTATCTCTAGATTGAGACTTGAGAGTTCCTTTGGCAATGAGAGCTTTCTCTATCTAAACCCCTTTTTCGATGACCTCCTCAAAAGTGCAAACACAATGAATTTGGAGGTGGAAGGCTATGTTTGGATTTAGGTTGGGTACAAAAATACTAACCAACTATTTTTCAGGGAAAGTGTAAGGGAAGTGGCTAGCTATCCCTCTCCACCGTTGGAGGAAGTTGGTGAAAATCTCATTAGGGCATTGTTTGGCACCACATAAATCTGCCATGGTGACATCACTCTCTATATTGTATGAGAAGTGACACATAAACCTTTCTGCCAATTTTGGCCAAGTGAAAATTGATCCCCGAGGTAAACGTGTAAACCACTCCAAGGCTTGACCTCCTAGACTCTTGGGAAAAAGTCTTATGAGATAATTATCACTATAGGACACCTCTTGACATGCCATATAGAAATCTTTGACATGATCCTATGGATCTCCCTTCCCTTTATATTTGTTGAATTTTGGCATGTCAAATTTCTTAGGAAAGGGTTGAAGGGTCATAGTCTTGTCAAAAGGATAGGGACATAATTCTTCATATTGATACTTTCTAATGCTCCCTATATTGCTCTCTTGAAGGCTTGTGAGTGTTACTTTCATAGACTGTACCTCTTGTGCGAGCAATTGTTCTCTAGTGGGAGAAGTGGGGATATATACTCGATGATACCCCATATCGTCTTCTCCTTGATTTTCTCTATGGAGTTCACTAATCTTAACCTTAGGCCTTGACTTTTGAACGTTTTTGCTTGCTTCCTTTTGTACATGAGAGGTTAGCAAAGCTAATTGTTGGCTTAGGTTACTAATCTGTTGTTGAATTGTGGTTTCTTCTTCTAAAGGTTCCTCCTCTTCCTCGTATTGTGGAGGTTCTTCACCATTCTCATGTCCCGTCGTGTTTTTATGTGGCACTTTGATAAAGGGTATTCTATGTCCCACTATCTTATTATTTCCTGCATTGGAGGTAGAAGCATGTCCATGTGTCGGAATATCCTCCATGTTGATAAGGGGTCGTTCTTCCTCATTAGCGTTATTCATAGGTGGGATTGTTTCATTTTCAGTGGGCATTTTGGCCCCTAATTCCACGACCCGTGCTAGCACTCTATCCTTATTTCTGAAAAGAAAATCATCTAATAAAGTAGGGTCAAAGTTAATTTCTGCGTGTGGGGATTCCAATTCATCACCACTATGATTGACCATATCTTCTATCTCTTTTTCCATGAAAACAGAGGCCCTAGATCATGTCCAATGAAAGGGTTTGACCCTTGTCTGTTAGAGGCTTCCCAAGCTTGTGCTTGTTGTTCCTTGTATGTTTGTTTCTTGAGTCCTAATTGTGTTTTGGGAGCCACGCGTTGTGATAGTTTCACTAAGGTAAGTTGTAAATGTGTTCAAAACTTTGTGACCACGTCTAAGTGAAATGCAAGATAAATTGTCAAGAATATGAATGAATAACAATGTGAGAATACCAATGTGATAGAGTGATAAATCACCAGTGACACAAATGTTTGGTATCTAAGCCTATCAAATGAAGTACTTCCTAGACTACGTCTCAAAAAGTAGTTTAGCGTGACGCGATAATTAACAAGATGTTCTCACTTATTCCAAGTTCAAGAGAATGAACAAGACGTAAGTAAATAGAAAAAGTTAATGTGACCTCCTAACAAGATATACTAGAAGCAAGCTCAAATTCGATTAAGACCTATATCCCAAAAAGTGCCATTATAATTTGTGAGTGACACAACAATATCACCAAGATATGTTAACCAAACTTTGCGAGAAAGTAAGGTATTGATATCAAGATGCTATTGATATAACACACACAAGTGGTAACACATAGCACTCTTCAAAATCGAGGTAATAATAGAATCAAACCAAAAGCTCAAAGTATAGCTAGGAATAGTTAAAATGTGTGCAATGTAACCTTACTATATGACGTAAATATCAAAATTTTGGTGATATGATACAAACAAGGTAACCTTCTAAGGAAGTTCAAGATGATGAACCACACATAACTACAATGATGATCTTGACATGGGTATCAAAATCACAAAGGCCACCAATGATATGAATACGCTTTCACACATTTTAGACGTTTAACTTACCCACCGCAAATATGGATGGGTGTAAACTAGCAAAAAAGTGGCAGAAACAATCGATTGGTAACACAAAGGTAGTCACCCTTCTTTTGATCAACAAAGTTTCAAAAGAATGTGAAGGAAGTAGACCAAAAATGGGGATGAAAAATGTTGGCTTCACTTCAGCAGAGTTTCACCTCGCCTTAAGGCAAGTGAAAAACTAAGCTAAAGTAACGCGTCACACGTTTCGCAATGAAAAGATGGTTCACAACTCAACACTTTTTTTAGAATGGTCAAAGTGGGCTCCTGGCCAAAGTATATTTTCCTAGGTGGTTCTCTCATCCTAGGTGTTACAAAGTTGTCCACAAGTGGGGTGATTTACCCAAATAGTCCCGACTATCTTGGGAGTATCTCGCTTTTCCCCTTCAAGCACAATGGGCAATAAATGCATCCATCGTGTACTTAAAAGGGTCATGATAGGGACAACTTGTAACGCTATCTCACAAAGGAATCACTAGTCAAGTAGGTAGTGCGGAGCACTTCCCGTTTTGTCCACAAGGTTCCCTCTTGCGTGGACTACTTTGGGGTTCTTAGAACCACCCCCATTGTTGTAGCTTAAGGCATTATGCCAAAGGGGTTATGTTCCAGTTGAGCGGAGAGGGACGTACCCTTTTCTGAAACCTGCAATATAGTGTTTTGAATATGTTGTTCTTTTTATCTTGTTTAATTAGGTGTGGTTTGCTTAAACACCTTTTGGCAACCTATATAACAACTGTATTAGTAGTTTTTGACTTTGTTTTGATTCCTCCTTTCTTTGACAAGCGTGGTGTTTTGGTCCTGTATGATGATTTTTAGTAGTTTTCCATCAAAAGAGTAAACATCATTTCTGATTCTCCAGATCGTCCAAGGATGCAAGAGAAGAGCATACGTGATGTTTCCAAAATCCAAAAATATATCAAATGGAAAAACACTTTAATTCAAACACACCAAGTTAACCAATTCCAATTCAAATATTCCTAACAACCTCAAAGCATAAAAAGGACCTAAGAATCATTTCTGATTCCCAAGATCACCCCAAGGGACGCGAGGGAAGAGCATATGCGATCTTATTCCTATAAGTAAACATGCAAAGTTTATCTAATCAAGTAAAAGCATGTAAAAACATCCTGCAAAAATGAGTATGTGATTAGATAAAACCTGCAAGAATGTTAGCACCTCAACACATTAATTTCAAGAAAACAAAGAGACACCTGTGCCCCTATTTTGGCATCTACGCGTGGGTTAGGGTGGATATGCCACTGTGTTTTTCCGATTTACAGTGCACCTACGCCACCCGAGAGGCGTGTGCACCACCAAAATACATGTGTGCCACTCTGTGTTTTTTGGCTTACCGTGTACTTGCGCCACTTGAGAGGTGTGTGCACCACTAGAAGAATGTATACGCTACCTTCGATAAAAATAGGCTTAAATTCGCATAGAATGCTTGCGCTACCAGAAAAGCATGTGCACCACCGGAAAAGTGTGTGTGCTACTGGAAAAGTGTGTGCGCCACCACTTTGTAAAACAACCTCAGATTCCGACAGAATGCTTGCGCCACCAGAAATGTGTCTGTGCCACCAAAATAACGTGTGTGCTTAGGTTAGGGTGTACGCGCCGATCTGACAGGTTTTGAATTGCAGTGAAGGTATAGTACAAAATAACATCTCGCGCCTGTGTTAGTGTGTGTCATGCATGCGGTTAGGGCATGTGCGCTGGGATTAATGCGTTTGCTCCAAGGTCGATAAATAGAGAATCTGGTTCTCGATAATGTGCTTGTGTCACCCGAGAGGTGCCTACTCCACCAAAATGTACTGCGCTCCCGTGGTGTGCCTACTCTCCACCCTTACAACCAAAATACGACAAAAAACACAAGAAAGCTCATAATACTTCAAATTTTAGCAAGTTAATATTAATATCTTATCACATGCCAAAATTATATTATGTTAAATAATTTATTTTAAATAAGTCATATCATTCTATTTAATAATTAAATAATTCAAAAGTATATATATAAATCAATAACCCCACATGTTCCCCACTTAAGTCAAAATCACGTTCCCACCTAAAAATCAATTCCCACCTAAAAATTCAATCCCTTCAAATTATTAAAATATGAACCCCACCCATAAATCAATAATTCAAAAATCTCCTCTCCGACAATAAATCCAAAAAATCAATAGTGTAAAGTGAGCACATGACTTCACTATTACACCTAACCGTGTCCCTACTCCACATCACATCTTTTCCTTTTCTCACATCATAAACCCCACCATCAAATCACCTCTTCATCATGTCCTCTTAATCAAAATTTATTTTGCAAATTATAATTATTTGTAATCCTTTATTTTAATCTCAATTCAAGTTATAAATAGAACTCTTTCCCCCTCTAAAGGAGAGGAGAAAATTTTGAAATTCTGAAGCTTAAATTCATTTGTCTGATGAAATTTTGCATCATATTGTGGAATATTTGGAGGTGAAGCTCTACCAGTTTCATATCACCCACCTAACGAACAATCGGTTGTTCTGTCAGGATACTAGTTCGGTATCATATTTATATTGTTCTTCAACATATTGCAGATTTTTTTATAGTTTTTGGCATGTCATCTTATCATTTGATATTCATTATTTTATTATGAACACGGGATTGATAACCACCGAGGAAGTTAACACTTCCTGGATCTGCTTTGTCAGGCAGTCCCCATATATCATCATCTAATCTTATCTATTTCCATCTTGCAGATCTATTTTCTTTCTTTACAGATTTATTTTCTCTGCACCCGTATCCAGAATCCATATCTACATCTGAGGTCCTAAGCCCTCTATCATTCGGAGTTGCTGGTGGCTGGCAGTCTCGGTGTTCACCCGCGCGAGAATGAGTTTTCCAGATCAACATTTGGCACACCCGGTGGGACCAGATCCAAGCTCTGGTCATTTTGTTTGCTTGCTCACTTTGTATGGGTGTCATATGTATAATAGTTATTGTATTTCATATTATTGTAAATATGACATCACATCAATCTAGATATATGTTCTACAATTTTCATTTGTAAATTCACCCGCTTGCAGGATCATTGGTACTATTTCAGTCATGTGTTGTGGTTCGTACATGTAGTTATTTGTGTCATCGTTGGGGTAAGTGGGTTTTTCATTTGAAAGGATCGGTTATTGACTTTTTTATAATAGGTGTGCAATTTTATTGAATTTTCTAAAAACACAAAAAAAAGAAAATATTGTCGTTTTGTTCTTGTTTTACAAGTATAAAGTTCATTTTTAAGATTTACACAAATAAGAGAGAAAAAAAAAATAATAAAATATAATATATATATATATATATATATATATATATATATATAACAAAATAATACAAAAAGAAAATAACAATAACAACTTCCTCCCTCTCCACACCTCCTTTTTCCTGTCTCCATCCATCCACATCCCTTTCGCAAATCCACGCGCCTTTACATTTTACATTTTGCAGTAATTAATCAGATCATGTTTCTACACACTGAATAATGATTTGTATATTAATAGTTATTGGCTTGCAATTCGTTAGAACATGTCTATAAAGAATGCGTTGAAAAGTGATATTGCGTAGTAGGAATAACTTCACAGTCTCCTTATAATAATTGATTTACAATTCTTTAGGCCGCATTTATCTTAGATACACAGTCCTCAATGCAATTTAATCACATAGTCTCTCCTAATAATTTATTCACATCTAAACGTCCAATTATATTTTATATCCTTAATAAGCGTCTATTGGTGAAATTTGTTTAGATTCGATGACTAAACGTATATTCACATTGGCTTTCATAACATTGTTTACCATCTGAGCTTCATTATCATCTTGTTCATTTATCGTTCAGTTTTATAAGTTTACAATAGGTTTGTCATTTATTTAGTGTCTGTCGTCATTTATTACTTTTGATTTAATTATCACATTATCGTGTCTATCGTTTAGTGTCTAATTTATTTTATTACTTAATAATAGCCATTGCATTGTTTAGTGTTTACTTTACTTTATATCCGACTAATCCAGGTAATTTGTTTATTCTAATTTATTTATTTGTTTTATCTCTTTTGGATCACATCCACTAATTGTCGTATTTTCCTTTACAGGATTGCGCTGTCAGAGATAAGATCTTAAACTCAGACCACATCACCAATCGTCGCTTGTTAATCTCATCTACAGTCTTGAAATCCTTGGACGTTCCCAATCATTGATTATCATTTTCAAACATTTTAGTTCAATACGACAAAAGGTGTTTTCCAGATCGCCTAAAGCTTACACTTGGCTCAACTTGTTGTCAGATAAAAAGGAAAAAAGTGATATACAGTATTCTTCAGTTTTCCTTATTTTCTCCTTTTTGCATTGTACTTTCATACACCTGGTTGATTGTCAGCATCAAACTTTATATTTCAAATTTGGAGTAAAATGAACCCTGTGCATACTACTTGCTCACATAGTGTAAATAGGGGTTTAACTTTTTGCATCACACTTATCATCACACACTACCTGAAAATTCACAAATTAATCAACACATCAAACATTCATTGCACCTGGTTCATTGATTGGGATTTGATCACCCAACCGAACCATTTTAGACATTTCCCAGCCATAAATTACCTAAAACCAAACATAGTTTACCTTTTTCTAGGTCCTCTTTCAGCCGTTTTATTTTACACACATTCTTGATTTAAAAAAAAAAAACAAAAAAAAAAAATTTTTGTCTGACTTGTTTGTTAATATAACAACGATTTCCTTTTTATGCCCGTAATCACTCGATCCACTGCTAAAAATATGGAACACAACCTCGCCACACATAGTGCTTCATCCCAATCAATCACTACATCAACAACTTCATCATCCATGTTTCTTCCTATCTCACTCACAGGCACCCATCCTCTTACTAATATTCCTCATTCAATACCTTTCACCCACACTATGGCATTAGACCAACATTCCATCCCATCTAGGCCAGCCACTCCACCCTCTGTTAGATCAGAGCCTATTGGTACCTCAGTCTTCCCTCTTGAGACCCAGAATTCAGACAGATTCTTGATGCCAACCCTGTGGCCCTCCAAGACTATCTTTTAAGAAGATACATACACCTCCCTTTGGATGGGCCACCACTTCAGCAAGTCTATCCTTATAATGTTGGTTCTGACATTCCTCAATCTATGGCCTTACATGATTTTGCATCATCTTCCACCAACCCATCGGCACACCAGACCACCCAGGTAGTTACGCCCATTCCACCCAATCTTCCTCACATCAACACGACTATCGTGACTACCATCCCTACCACTACAATGGCTCCTATGGTCACTGGTACCTCCATTCAACCATCCTAGGTGTCAAATCCCTTATCCGACAAAAATTCCTACTACATCACAAGTCTATACCCTCACTTCCCAACTTCCTCCAACCATACCTTTGCAACACACAGTGTCATTTCCAGGCTATCAACCCACATATACTCACATCCCCACTCAACAGTTACTTCCACAACCTCCACAATCTCAACAATCACACCATGCCCCTGTTTCTCACCAACACACATTCTATCAACAACCACCTCAACTATCACACATAACTTACACTCACCCATACCAAATTCCTCAGATCCCCACACCTACTCAAATCCAACCACCACCTTTCATTTCTCAATAGACACTTCCCAATGACCCCATGCAAATCTTGATAGGTCGTTAGCCAACCTAGAGGCTGCTACGTTAGGGTCCAAGCTCACATTGTCTTATGAGAAAATATGTAATGAACCCATCCATCCATCCGTGCCCATGAAACCATATCCTCCACACTGGGAATTGCCAAAGTTTGCCAAGTTTAACAGCAAGGAGGATCCCCAACAACATCTCAGAGCATTTAAGCATACATGTTATCTCATTGCACATGACCAAGACTTGATGCTTCATACTTTCCCCATGTCTTTGGCTGGTCCCACCTTAGAGTGGTATAATAATATTCCCCAGTACTCCATATTTTCTTTTTCCCAACTCACACAATTATTTCTTGAACATTTTTCCATTAATATCATGTGTAAAATAACCATCAATGACCTGTACACTATCCGCCAATTCAAAGATGAATCCATCATGGATTTTGTCACACGATGGCATAATATGATAAATCAATTGTCTTTTCCACTACCTCAAACTGATCTCATCGAGCTCTTCGCGCGCTCTTCACCAAAGCATATCTCTTCCACCTTGCAAATCCAATCATTTCACACTTTCGAAGAGGCTTTTACTATGGCCCGCAAGCTTGAGACACGTGCCTTGGAATAGGGGCATTTAAAATTGAAAACCAATAAGCCAAAAACTGAATTTGTCAGACCGTCCATATCAAATGATAAATCAAAGACAACTACCAACGCCATCATTTGTTAGATCATCTCCTACCCCACATCTACAGTGACTCAACAATGATTCACATGGCCAATGCCCAATTATACTCCCTTAGGAGAATCATACAGTGTCATCTTTGACAAGTTGATAACAACACACTTGATCACACTACCACCTATCCAACCTGTTAATGAATCTAGGCCATGACCTGTGTGGTATCGAGAGGATCACTATTGCAAGTATCATCAAGTCCGAGGACACGACATAGAAAAATGTCAACGTTCAAGGATTTTGTCCAAAGGCTTATCGATCAGGGAGAACTTCAAGTGGATAACCCGAATGCCTCATCCAATCAACCTTTAGATATTTTTAAACAACCATTTCCAAATCATACACCGACATCCATAAACCAAACTACTCCCACTTTTGTATCTCAAACCCTTAGTACCCACACCATAAACACTATCCATGCTGACAATAAAAGTCCAGTTTCACCCACAAGTTTACCTTCTTCATCAACCATTATATCAGTTCCCTTTGATACATTATCTATATCCCCAAACCCATCAACATTCATCTCCACATCAGCCTTGGCTACATCCATACCCATGTCAATACCCTTTCCTATACTCACATCTTTCTCAACACCTACCACCCTCTCTTCAGATGCAAATATCACTTCTGTATCATGGCCCCTTACATCTACTCCATTAAACCCAATCACCTTGTCAGAAATTATCCCACCTCTACCTGTTATCTCATCCTTAGCATCTCTTCCAATCCCTCTTTCTACACTTCTACCAACACCTACAACATCTACTATTTTACAATCACCTATCTCATCTCCCTCTTCCACGGCCATGTCATTACTCGATAATTTTTGGCAAACATTCCAGCATTCCTTAATTTCAAATTATCATCCCATTTCTTCTATACCATTAGACACTCACACATCGGTGCAGTTCCCACAAATATCCACTTCAATATCTCTAGATCCTCCTGTAGATATTTTGGTCATTCCCTCTAACAATCCACATTCATATACAAGATCTAGACCCCCATTTCCCAAGTGTTCTCATTCACATCCTCATCCAAAAGTAGACCTCACTATTCCCGATAGAAGCTCCTCGAAAACACATCATCTCCTTCTATTTTAGGACCACACCCCTCATCCTCCTCTTCCATTTTAGGAACCTTCCCTTCACCAACAACACATACTACCACTAGAACAATGCAACCACCCTTTTCCAATCGATATCTTAAAACAGATTCAAAGGCATCTATGTCTTCCACTACTATCCCACATCAAGCACATTCATCTACCTTTTCCAAATCCAAAACGATGTCCAAAGCCATTATTACATCACCACCTTCCCATGCATCCTCCCAAAGTTCTCCATCAATAACACCAGGTTATTATACCACTATGTTTCACCAACTACTCCAAGCCTCAGCCATCACTTTACCGCCAATTAAATTTTTTGATCCAAATGCACCAAGACCTTCCTGGTTTAATTCCAATCTTGTTTGTGCATTTCACCATGCCCCTGGACATGACACTGAACATTACAAAGCTCTCCAATCCATCGTGCATCATTTTTCAATAAAAATATTAACGATAAAAACCAATTCTATCATCTCCTCCATCAACTTCCACATCCCAACATGCGTCGGTTCAACCATCTCGACCACCCTTCTCATTAAGAAATCCTATCAATACTCCACTACCAAATAGAGATATAACCACCAATGCCACCAACATATTACCAAAAGAAGATGATCCTCAGGATCATCCTCCTCTTGTAATCAACATTGTTCGGATAACCACCCATTCAAAGCCATATAACTCTGACTCCGCCTCACCATCCACCCCTAAGACTTATGTCACTATCCCTCCTCCTAAGGAGCTCGCTGCCTCCACACCTCCATCACAACCAAAGGTTGTCATCACTGCTCCTACCAATCATCCCACAACAATGCCTTCATCTTCTTCTAAAGCCAAGGTATCTGTTCTGGCCACCCCGAATCCTTCCTCCATTGAACATACCATTATTAAACAACTTCACCAGGCCCCTATCAAAATGTCACTCTATGAGCTCATTCAAAGTTCTCCACATCATAAACAAGCTCTCATAGAGGTCTTGCAATAGATCCTGGTATCCTCCGATGAGCCCCAACCTTTCGCGGCTTTAGCTCATGCCTTCACAACATCTGCTACCATATCATTTGAAAGTTCAGAAATTCCTAGGATACCACAAGAAGAACACGATCTACCATTATTCATCACAGTCTATATCGATGACACTTGTCCGTCGAACCATGATTGACAATGGTGCCAGTATTAATATCATTTCTTCTCATACCTTCAATCAGCTTAAATTTCCCAATACCATTGTTGCCAAATCTCCTACCATTCTTCGCGCTTTAACGATGTTGTCACTCCCCCATTAGGAACGGTTGTTCTTCCTATCCATGTCGGCCATAAACTCCTCCATGAACTTTTCTACATCATTGAAGGAGAATTCCAATATAATCTTTTACTAGGACGTCCTTGGATCCGCATGCTATGCATTGTGTTCCGTCTACTCTTCATCGTTGTATCAAATATGAACATGAAGGAATACTTATGCTCTTCCAGCTGAGATCCCCCCTTCCAAGACATGTCACATGATCTATAGACCTAAAGATGTCCTTGTTCCTAAAACCAATTTTTCTCCTGATGCATCCACCAGTTCTTCTATACCTCCATCTACCCTACCTCGACAAATTCTTCTGATCCTATAACGCAAAATCTTGCTTTAGGGGAATATCAACTCCTCACTCTCAATACCCTTCTTTCTCCCAATCACCTCGGCCACCCTGATAAAGCCCCTATGTATCAATCAATGTTGGGGAAATTGTCTCATTTGGCCCTTCTTCCCTCAAAACCAATTTAGTATATGGCGGCCTTGATCAACCTTCTTCTCACACTGAAAATCATTTTCATGCCAAACGATATACAAGTGATTTTGGATTTCTTAGTAAACCATCTTTCGCTCACACATACCTCTATCATTGTGCATGGAAGGGGTTTGGTTTAGGACGCTATGAACAGGCCCTCATGGTAATATCTTTTCTCGAGCCCAGAATCATGTCAAAAATTTGGTTTGGGATATGACGATCCCACCATACACCCTCCTGGAACATATGCGTCTTCTCCCATTCATATCGATTCATCCATTTCTTCTCCATCCAAATATACTACCGATTCAGAACATATTTCTTCTCCTTCCAACTATCCTATAGATTCAAATAATATTTCATCTCCTTCCAACTATCCTTCCAGCTCAGATAATGATTTTTCTCCATCCAATTATCTCACAGATCCAGATCAAGGCGATACGGTTCCTATTCCTCCTAACTTTTTTTTTTATTTCAACCATCTTTCTTAGACCAGTGACTTATCAAGCCAAAAATGAAACCCGGTCTTTTCCCCTTAAATATCCAAAAATGGTAGAGGAAGATTCCCCTATCATTGACATTCTTCAATGCGATGATGACACTTCCATTCTCTCTTACATGGGAGCCGAAGGTTCTCAAGATCGAAAATCCATCCGCCAAAAAAATCCAATCTCTTGAATGAATCCACTATCGACATTACTATTGGAGCACCTCAGGAGCACCACATCCTCAAAATAGGTCAGTCTTTGACACCTCAAGAGCTCAAAGCCTTCACTTCATTTTTGACCAAGCATAGCCAAGCATTTGCATGGTCATATTCGGACATGCCAGGTCTCGATCCCTCCATCATTATTCACAACATCATTGTTATCCCCAATGCCAAACCAGTCAGATAGAAGCTTCATCGAATGCATCCTCGAGTTTCTCTTCTTGTGAAAGAAGAATTGCAACGTCTCCTATCCACCAACTTCATTATCCCCATTGATTATCCCCAATGGGTTTCTAACATTGTACCCATCACAAAAGCATCTGGAAAGCTTCGTATATGTACTTGATTTTTGAGATCTTAACCTCGTATGTCCTAAAGATGATTTCCCTCTTCCAAGTATCGACCAACTTGTAGATCTTACAGTAGGGCATGAGATGCTCTCTTTAATGGATGGTTTTTCTGGTTATAATCAGATTCTGATTGCACCTGAAGATCAACACAAGACATCTTTTATCACCCCATGGGGTACCTTTTGTTATCGTGTCATGCCCTTTGGTTTAAAAATGTTGGGGCTACATATCAACGAGCCATGACATATATCTTTCATGACCTCTTACATCAAACCGTAGAGGACTATGTTGATGACCTCTTAGCAAAATCTAAACATAGATGTGACCATCTTTCAGTTCTTGAGATACTTTTCGAGCATCTCATTCGTTTCTCCCTTCGTCTCAATCCGGAGAAGTGTGTTTTTGGAGTTCTTACTAGAAAACTCCTGGGCTTCATTGTCTCTATCAGAGGCATTGAAGTTGACCCTGAAAAAAATCAAAGCAATTCTCGAAATGCCTCCTCCTTCCAATCTCAAACAACTTCACAGTCTTCAAGGTCGACTTCAATCTATTCATCGCACTTCATATCACAACTTTCTGATCATCATCACTTTCATCACCTTCTTCAAAAGACATAACCTTTAATTGGGATCAAAACTAGCCAAAAGGCTTTTGAAGATATTAAGTGATATTTGTTATCTCCACCAGTACTCACACCTCCACGTGAAGGAGAGCCCTTCTATTTATATGTTTCTGTAACTGATCATGCCTTAGGAGCTATGTTAGCACACCGTGATAATCAGGGATGTGAACAGCCATTTTATTATATCAGTCGTACTCTCCATGATTGTGAAACATGATACTCTGAAGTGGAAAAATTGTGTTGCGCTATTTTCTTCGTTGCATCAAAACTTCGACACTATCTTCTTAATCATAAAACCTATATTGTTACTAACTTTCAACCCCTCAAAGTGATGCATTCTAAGCCATATCACAATGATCGCATCACCCGATGGCTCCTTCTCATGGCCGAGCTCGACTTGGAATTCATTCCTCAAAAGGAAATCAAGGGTCAAGCTATTGTGGATCAATTAGCCGAGGCCCCTCTTTCCAATACACATACTCCTTCTAATCATTTCCCAGATGAATCAATCAATCAATTTTGTCATGATCTCCTTAAAATGATTCTTTTCTTCGATGGTTCTAAATGCCAGCAAGGCGGAGGAGCAGGAGTTGTTCTCATTCCCCCTGGGATTCCCCAATCCCCTTATCTTTCAAATTAGATTTTGAATGTACAAACAATATGGCAGAATATGAAGCCCTTATACTAGGACTAGAAACTACTATATTTCTAGGCGTTCATATCCTTGACATTTTTGGTGATTCTGAACTAATAATAAAATAGGTCACTAGTGAATATCAGTGTAAAAATGATATTTTACAACAATATCATGATATTTCTCATCATCTTCTTAAATCCTTCGATTCTTACACTATTCAATCTTGTCCCGTTTCGACCAATCATTTTGCTGATACAATGGCCTCCTCATGGCCCTTATCCCATGGACAATGCAAGAATCCCAACTTTCGGTTATTATACATCATCGTAAACAACCATTCTATGACATATCTCAGATTCATCTGGTCGAATCTAATTCATCAGACCTCTGGTATTCACAAATTTTTGATTATTTATCCAAATCCATTACTCCCCTTGATCTTTCTAAAAATGCTAAGAGATATTTTATCCAACGTGCTACTCATTATGTAATCCTTGGTGGCATTCTTTACAAGCATGGGTTCGATGGTATCCTTCTCCGATGCCTTCAATCCCACGAAGCCTCTACAACTATCCAAGAAGTTCACGATGGTATTTGTGGTGGAATTTCAGTGGATTATCTATGCCAAATGTGTTCTTCATCTTGGCTATTATTGGCCTTCTCTAAATCATGATTGTTGTGAATATGTCAAGAAATGTCTAAGATGTCAACAACACTCTAACCTTATCCGTATTCCTAGCCAGATTTACAACTTGCCCAAGATTTATGGCCCTTTTCACAGTGGGGCCTTGATCTTATTGGTCTAATAAATCCTCATTCATCACAACAACATCATTCTATCATCACTGCTACTGAATACTTCACTAAATGGGTGGAGGCAATCCCACTCACCTCTACTAAGTCTAGCCCAATCATTAATTTTATATATCAACATATCATTTTCCGCTTTGGCATTCCTCATAAACTTATTATGGACAATGGAAAATCATTTAAAAACAAAGACCTTAAAAATATTGGCGATGCATTCAAAATCCAACTTAGCTTTTCTTCCCCGTATTATCCTCAAGCTAACGGTCAAGTTGAGGCTACTAATAAGACTCTTCAAATATCTTGGCTAAAACTATTGATCAAGCAGGATGAAATTGGCATCTCCAACTTCCCTTTGCTTTGTGGGCCTATCGCACTAGCATTCACACTTCCACAGGAGCTACTCCATTTTCTCTGGTATATGGCTCTCGAGGCCATCCTTCCTCTTGAGGTCCAAATTCCATCTTTACGTGTGTCTCTTCGCAACTTCATTTCTGATGAAGATTATCATCAGGAACGGCTAATGCAACTTGAGTTATTAGACGAACGTCATCTTCTCACTCTTGAGCACCATCATGTCTATCAAGATCATATCCAACGTGCTTATAATAAACACATCAATGAGCGTGATTTTAAAATAGGTGACCTGGTTCTAAAAGAAAATCAAAATGTCACTACCTTAGAAAGAAGTCAACGGGGAAAATTTGCTCCTAATTGGATCGACCATATATTATCACACATAAGTATGGGTCTGGGGCTTATCATTTAGCCTCTCTTGATGGTAAACTAGAGGTTGAACCTCTTAATGCATTGCACTTACGGCCATTCTATTGTTAGTACACACACTTATGAGTATAGTCTTATCTTTAGACCATTCCTCCATCAGTATCCCCTTCCATCTATCATCGTAATGATTTTGAATCATGTGGTCTACCATCACTAACAGTCATGACCTTGAATATGAGTACCATGGCTCTACTCGTAGCATATTCAATATGGATAAGTTCTCCCATTTGGTGAGAACCCCATGATCATTACATCCATCACCATCTCATTTTCCTATTGTACTCATGTAGAGGGTCTAGGGGTGTCTCTTGTACATTCATTCTCCCCTCCTAGGTGGTCTACCTAGCTATCCCCAGCTCTCCCCATGTGAAGCTCAAATTCATGTATATAAAAGGCAAGATCAAGGTTATTAAAATAGACTGATCCCTCGAAGGACAACTATGCATACAAAAAAAAAAAAAAAAAAAATGCAAATCAAAATCAAAAGCAAAATCAAGAGAAATAGACCGATCCCTCGAAGGACGGCTATCATATATATTATTCTTGCCATCCATATTATGTATAAAGTAGACCATACCCTAGAAGGATGGCTACTCTTTTATTATGGCATTTGGAAGGTTTTCCGCATTGATCAGCCTTCCTTTTATTAAGCATTCCCAGAAAGCTTCCCGTATTGATCAACTTTCTTTTATTCTATTCTTCCCATTCCCAGAGCTAGGGCATAGACTTAAGAAATACCATCTTTGGAGAACCTTCTTCCCACGTACAAGATACATCTCCAATTCCTTTGTCATGTCGACATTAGGATTATGAGAATATTTCATCCATATCTTCTTCTTGGTCTTGTGATATAGCCAAATCTCATTAGTTATATACTAATACCTGCTATCAGCTGTAAGTGCAATGTTTTGAGTGGTATCTTTCTTGTTTACTTCTTATCGTTAAAAGCATAACTTTCTTACTTGACCCTTGCTATGGTTATGCGACATTCATTTCATCAAAGTCATCTTTTATCACAATTATCTCCTTAGAAATAAAATTTCATGTCATAAAATTTGTATCGATATGTTTACTCTTACAGATGTCCCCTATCAACATCATCCATAAATCCATGAAATCAATTATTATCTTCAAACAATCTTTTTAATGCATTATTCGGTTTGGGAATTCTACTTGACCTCCACTGTAGTTTGTGAATTCTACTTGAGGATAACTCTCAGGTAGCATTTATTATCTGGCACATCCTCATCCCCCACCATTGTTCATTATCCTCTTCTTCACCATCTCAGACCTTTCACCCCCAGCTTGGCACATCTACGTAATTCCCGCACAACACAGAAACCCTACTTGAAGTAGACCTGTCATTCAGGACAAGGTCTCATTCATGATTGTGTCTATTGACCATTCCTTCCTCCTAGTCCCCTTTATCAACCCAATTTTCTCCTAAAATTCACCTCATCTCATTCTCCACTGCTCTTCTCACCCACTTCATCCTTCTCCATTGTTTGTCGATACTTCACGCGTCATCCACCTGGCCATTATTTTTGTGCTTTTCTCTTAATATCCTTTTACTTGCCATCTATTTTATCATTCCATTTTCCCTTTCATTCTTCTTTCAGCTTGACGATCCTACTTAATCATCCATTCCATGCAGGTTTCTTGATCACATTGCATCTCTTTCTTAAGATCCTACCACTGTAGAAACTCCTTCATTGTTTTCCATTCCCTTCAACATCTTTACTCATAAAAATTCTTCTTAACACTCTGACATCATCACTCATACAACATAGGCATCCTAATTAAGAATTCCCCTTACACTCTTTATCCTACACTGCATATATTCCTCCATCCACTCATTTCACACTCCTTTGTTTCCTTGTTATTACCTCCTTTCACTTCCTGTTCCATCTTGGTATACATTGCTCAGTCTTTTCCTCATTCTTCTTCTTCGGCTTGGCGATCCTACTTAATCATTCCTACGGCATGGCAATCTTACTTAAGAGTCTCTCTTAAGAATGATCTGTCTCCTTACCTTTCCTCTTTCCTTCATCTTCCCATCATCCATATTTTTTCTTCATTCCCCACAAACACATCCTCTTCTCTTCTCTTTTTCCTCATACAAAATATCTCAAACTCCCTCAAATGTCATCTCCATCATCCCTCATTTTAAAATCCATCTTGACTACTTCATACCCTCTCTTACTATGCAGATCGTCATTATCATGGTTCATCTAACATTATGTCATCTTCCATTCTCACGCTAAGAATTATCGGTGGACTTCTCCTAAAACTCGTTTCTTCCCATTCTACTAATACCGATTCACTCTTTTTTACCTCCTCCATTTTCTCTTCCTCCCTTTTTCTTTTTGTGCCCTCTAATCATTATCGGGGATTTCTCCTAACATCCTTCCACTGGTATTACCTTTTCATCTTCCTTTCACCTTTTTCAATATCTCTATTGTCTTCATCACATACTACCTTTGCATCATTTTCTTTGTTGTCCTCTCCTCCTTTCTACCTCTGGTTTTCTTTCATATCATTTGTATCATCTTCATCTCCTCTTCTCCTCACACTTTTGTCTTACTCCTCCATTGATAACCTGACTCACCAGCGTTGTTGTCCCATCTTCTTAACCATCTCACCATCCACATGCATTTCCATACGTTCGGTTTCATATTCAATTTCTTTCCTATTTTGGCTCTATCATCCCTTCTTTCCCTCTTATTTTCATTTCCCCATTACTGAGCTTCTTTCTCTACCACCCCTATCTTCTTAGCTCCGTATGGTGCCTTTCTTTCTCTTTTCCATTCTACCTCCTCCCCCATCTTCTTTAACTTCTTCATCTTCTTCATCTCCTTCATCTTTCCATCTTACTATATATATTCATCTCTCCTATCGTCCTTCTCTCATATTCTTCATAACTTTTCTTTCTCAGTTCTGTCATCTCTTTCATGATCCATTCTTTCTCTCCCTCTATTTTGATCTCCATCTCCCTTTCATCCCTTCTTCTGTCATTTTCTTGTCTTCTTCTTTGTCCTTCATCATTTCTTTCTGCCACCATTTCTCCTCTTGATTATCCCTTGCTTCTTTACTACGATATATCTCTATACACTCAACTTCCCTTCTAATCTCTTTTTCCTCCTCATCTCATCTTCTTCTTGTTTAAACTTCCTCCCTCTCTTCTCCTCCTGCTCACTGTCTCTATTTTCTTTTTCTCCAGGTCCCTCATACCTTACCTATTTATTTCCCCCTTATCCTTTTCCACTACCCTCTTACTGAATACTATTCTCTCTCTTTTGTGCTTTCATCTATCTTCTCACCTCTCTTATCGTCCTTCTCTACTTGACCTCTCTCCTTCACCATGTCCCTTCTACTTCAACCATGTCCACTTTCTCTTATCTCTATCATCTATCATCCACATCTTTCATCCCATCTTCCTGGGACATTTTTGTCTTGGAGGATACCATAACGGCCAACACCTATCTGATCTTGTACTCTTCCATGCATATTTTCTCTGCTTTTGTTTTGTCGCAAAAGTATCTTGACTTCCTGTCCTACTTATCGACAAGTAGGACTACTTTTACATTATAATTTACTCACACTTATGCATGTTTCTCATGAAACATGATTATCATCATATTTATCACACCTTTAGGTCATTTTATCCCAACTTTTCTATCCTATCTTCTCATCATGTGCACATTTATGATTTTTCCCCATGGAATTTTATTTACACATATCTCCCATTATGTCATCTTCGTGCCCTATCATGGTGCACCTTTTTCATCCTTGTACTTGTTCGGCGTATATAAATTCACCTTGTGTCCTGTGCTTGGGGCATCATTGTTTTCATCCACGTCCCTCTTGTGGACATGTGATTTTTCACACAATTCCTCGCAGAAAAAGGATTGTGCACATCTTTCACATTTAGTTGCACATATTTTGATATTTTCCTATGACCCATTGGTCATCTTGGTTTACATCCATACTGCGGTGGTCTTCACCCACTCACTGGTCTATAGAACGTTGTCATCTGTCTCCATTGAGACCACAATTTTCCTCTACCGATGTGATATTGGAGTCACCGCCATGCTTTCTTTTTATTGTGATCCTTTTTTTTTTCGCTTGAGGCATCCTGCCTTTTGGTCATGTCTTCATCCATCCTCAGACACATCTTTAATCTAATCCTTTTTGTTTTTGTCTCATGGCCTGCTATCGCAAACCACTCAACAAAAAGGGGCAAATGTAGACACCAAATTCTTGGTATCATCCCGGGTTTTTGATCTCCTTCAGCATGCTTATTCAGGTCTCGTTTCCTACCAACAATTCACATTCAGTTAATTAATCTTATAACTATATTAATATCTTATCACATGCCAAAACTATATTATGTTAAATAATTTATTTTAAATAAGTCATATCATTCTATTTAATAATTAAATAATTCAAAAGTATATATATAAATCAATAACCCCACATGTTCCCCACTTAAGTCAAAATCACTTCTCACCTAAAAATCAATTCCCACCTAAAAATTCAATCTCTTCAAATTATTAAAATATGAACCCCACCCATAAAATCAATAATTCAAAAATCTCCCTCTCCGACAACAAATCCAAAAATCAATAGTGTAAAGTGAGCACATGACTTCACTATTACACCTAACCGTGTCCCTACTCCACATCACATCTTTTCCTTTTCTCACATCATAAACCCCACCATCAAATCACCTCTTCATCATGTCCTCTTAATCAAAATTTATTTTGCAAATTATAATTATTTGTAATCCTTTATTTTAATCTCAATTCAAGTTATAAATAGAACTCTTTCCCCCCCTCTGAAGGGAGAGGAGAAAATTCTAGAAATTCTGAAGCTTAAATTCATTTGTCTATGAAATTTTGCATCATATTGTGGAATATTTGGAGGCAAAGCTCTACCAGTTTCATATCACCACCTAGCGAACAATCGGTTGTTCTGTCAGGATACTAGTTCGGTATCATATTTATATTGTTCTTCAACATATTGCAGATTTTTTTATAGTTTTTGGCATGTCATCTTATCATTTGATATTCATTATTTTATTATGAACATGGGGACAAGATTAGGAATGGATAAGGTTGCTTTATAAAAGATAACCTTATTTTAGAAGGGTTTAATTTATGCTTAGCAAGTCATGAGAGTTGGGAGTGTTTTAATTAATCAAAGGTGATTAACTAATAGGTAGATGTAAGCTTATAGAAGCTAATTAGAGGAATATTAGTACAATTTAGGCTATTAGAAGGGGATTAAATCAATTAAATATTGATTTATTGGTTAAATGGAAGGGAAAGCTAATTAATGAAAGGTTGTTAATTAGGTTGTTAATTAGGTTGTTCATTGGATAGGTGACTTAACTAATTAGTGTATTGTAATTAATTAACGACAATAAGAGAGAAAATGAGCGCTTTTGACGATATGTCGTCAATTTGAGAGAAAGGAGATAATTAGTGTAATTTAAGTATTTAAATTACTCGGTGTAATTATGGGTGTCTACAGGGTTGTTTAGATCCCTCTTCGTTTTGTTGCACTAAGATTGCATAGATTGTGTCCCCACCACCAAAGGCATAGAGCATGAAGTCCTTAGAGAAGTTTGGATTGACGAGAGTTGGGGCTTGTAATATGGCCTCTTTGATATCCTCAAAACTTGCCTTACCCTCAGCCGTCCACTTAAATGCCACACTCTTCTTCAACATCAATGTTATTGGTTTGACAAGAGCGGTAAAGTTTGGTACAAACTTGTAGACAAAATTGATCCTTCCTAAGAAGCTTTGAAGAGCCTTCTTATGACTTAGCAAGGGCAATGCTCGAATTGCTTCAACTCTTTCTGGGTCAATCGTCAATCCTTCCTTTGACACAATATGGCCTAGGAGCTTGCCTTCGTGAGCCAGGAATATACAATTTTTGGGAGCATTTGACAATCCAAATGGCATTTCCCTGTAGGCATAGGTGCCCCACTTAGAGGTGAAAGCCGTTTTGAATTGGTCATCTTTTTTACCATTATCTGATTATACCTCGAGTAGCCATCAAGGAGGGAAAATATTTTTGAGCCGGCTACTACCTGTAAGATTTGTTCCAATGAAGGGAGTGGGTAATGGTCTTTGAGAGATGCTCTATTCAAGTCTTGGAAGTCCATGCACAATCTGATTTCCCGTTCTTCTTCCCGACCATAACCAAGTTGGAAACCCACTTGAGTGCTTGATTGAAATATAATACTTGCCTCTATCACTTATTCAACTCTTTCTTCATTAGAGGCTCAATGAGGGTTGACTAGTCTTTGCTTCGCCCGATGGGCTTATCATCCGGGTCTAGTTCAATTGTATGTTGTGCCAACTTCGGATTGAATACTCACAGTCCTCGTAGCTCCAAGCGAAGATGTCCTGAAACTCGTTAGTGCAAATCTACAACACCTCCTAAATGCCCTTCGATCTGCAGTCCAAAATTGGGTCATTTAGTGTGATTGCACAACATTGAGTTTACTCCAAGGTGTGGGACCTTGCAAAGTGGGAAAAATCTCCAGATTGAAGCTGGTTCTTACTCCTATGTTTAGGTGTATGCATGTAATTTTTGCAGAGGTTCTGATTCAAAATTCCTACTCTAAAACTACCAAGGAGACAGGGTTGAGAGAAAAACATGGAAATGGGAAACAAACTAAGCAAAATAGAGTGGTGATACACCAAAGGAGTGCTGAATTTCTTGCTTTTCCAAGTAGACACAGATCATAGAGATGTAACACCAAAGCATGCACAGATTGCCGAATATAATGAAAGATCAGAAGACAATGATAAACGCATGAGAGGATTGGAGAATCATTCACAGAACATGCATTACCATTCCCAAGTTTAATACAATGCATTACAATGGCAAAGAGGCAAAAAACATGCTACAATCTCCATGGAAGGTCTAAAACTCCTTCAAATCCGCCTGCTAAGGAGAAAAGAAGAGCTTGCGCAGAGCAAAACGCCCAACAAAACAAAGGATCGAATCCTTTACATTTATAATCAAAAACAAAGAAAGAGAAAACAAAGGAGGAAGCAAATCAAATCTCTAGGCTCAACCACTCACCATTAATCCCTTCAAATCACCCCGCAAACCCACAAATCGAGCTTTATTTCTGCCTTGCATGCTAAAGAAACAAAAATAGTAAATACAATAAAACATGGTCTTGAAGCAATCTGATCTCACATTTATGGTGTGAGAAGACATTTTAGGGTTTTCTTCCATCAAATCAAGCTGATTCTCTATCCTTAGCATGTGGAAGAAGGTAACCATGGTAGATCGAGTAAAAACAACCTGCTCAAAGTAATCGATACGCATCAAGGTTTGAAAGATGTTTTAAACATTTTCTCCATCGAAACCTATAAAAATGATTTTTTATGCCTCCAATGCATAGAGGAGATTGAGATCTTTCCAACAAGCCTGATTTTGCCCAAATCTGATCTTTGGATCAAAAGATATGCCCATCTGAAGATTTAGGGCAAAATTAAGGCATAAATTCGGGCACAAATTTTGAGGCACGAATTAGGTCAAAAATGGTGGTGAATTAGATTTAAAAACGGGTCCACGAGCCCAAATTTTACTTTTTACACTTTTGGAAAAATTTCCAAAACGTCTCCGCGTCCCCATCGCCCCACATGACATGTGTCGGCTTCTTATTGGCGTGGAGGTGTGACCATTTTCCTCCATTTTCTTCCTCATGCGGGCTGATTTTGGACTTTGATCCTTTCACCCCAAAAGCTAAGTGCGAAATATTTCTCCCCTGCACTCCGCAAGTTCACTTTGTTCCTTTGGTGGGCCTATGGGCCAAAATTTGTCCTTGCACCCCTTTTCTCGCAAAAGGGCTAAGTGCCCAAATTTCTCCCTACCTCCGCCGACGTGCTTCCTTCCCCTCTGCGGCCCGTGGGCCACTTTGTGATTTTTGCGCTTTTTAGCCAAAAGGTGCTAAGTCGTAATTTCTTCCTTTGATCCGCCAATTTGAGACACGTGGCATCATTTCATTGGTTGCAGCCTACCTAGGAAAATTTCCCCCAAACTCCCCGAGCCATAACTTGCAAAATACAAAGAGTTAGGAGGAGTTTTTACCTTTCTGGAAAGGTAAGAAAATTCTCTATCTGATGAAATCATACCCAAAAAATTTTGAGTGCCTGAAGTGTGTGAAAATTGAAGTTGAAGCACAAGGAAGGAAAGAATGAAGGCAAGTTAGCCAAAATAAGCGGGGCTCATTTTGGATAACAGAAACTCCTGGAAAAGTTATGTGAACTCATATCTTTTCTACTCAAGAGCTATCTGTGCCAATTTGAAGTGTTTTCCCTCTCTAACTGAGATTGGCTCTGAATCCTGTCCTTTGACCTATATGTTGGCTTTCTCTTTATGAAATTGGTCATTAGGACTGAATATTGACTCCAGTGTCACTAAACCTTTTAGAAGATTGTTTGTTCGTGAATCGCACTACTTGATCCCCGCATCATTGCTCTAATTTGTCTTGATTCCTAGCTGAGAATTCAGCCTCTTCTTCGCAAGAAGTTGATGATCTGTTGATCGTTCTCAAACATTTGTTTGCTTGTGTTATTGTCTAGCACTATTGGCCTTACAATCACATGGATGTGTGGCTGCATTTTGTCTCTTTTGATACTGTCAACCACATCAAAAGTTGTTGCAAGCCTATCTGCAAATTCTTTTTTCTTTCTGGGTATGGACACAATGTTGAAAGCTTCAAATTCCTCAATTAGGTCCCATACCCTATTTTTGTAGCTCTTGAGTAGGTCATTCTTTGCAGCATGTTGTCCTCTTACTTGGTTGATGATTATCTTGCTATCCCCGAATACCTACAATTTCTTTATGCCTCTTTTCTTGGCTCAATGAAGTCCATGAATCAAGGCCTCATATTCAACTGTGTTATTAGAACATGTAATCTAAATCTGAAATTTGAATAATACTTTATGTTATGTGGTGAAACCAACATTGCACCACCTCCAGCACCTTGTTTGCTTCTTGAACCGTTGAAAAACATTTTCCAAATTCATTGTCATCCTTATTTTTGGCTTGGTGATATTAGGAATGGGTGAATTTTCTTCATGCACATAATATACACCCGGGCCAGATTCTTCTATTTCCTTGTATGGATCAAACACATGCCTTTTGTTTGACCATTCATCTAGAGTCAAATCTAGAACACCCTCAACCTTAGTACATGTTTCTAGATCATTTGAACACTCTTCCTGATCAAAGGTTGAGCAATTTGCATTGATTGGGCTCTGAACTTGAGATTCGATGTGGAAATTGGCAATTATTTCTGACCTAATTATTGCTTTGGCTCCATACCTTGTCTTGAAAATCATGTGTGACCAATTCGTAGATAAATATCCACCAATTTTGGTAGTGAAGTCTCTTGATAGGCATAGTAGAAAGAGTGGTGGTAAGTCGATAACAAATACATCCTACAGAACTATGACATTTGGGTAGGTATGTAGTGTTAGGCTTAACCCTTGATGACCCCAATCTGCTCTATTGTTGTTCCATCTAGTTACACTACTCCTCTCAGCACTGGTTCATACTTTAGACCCAATTGATCTGCTATTTTCTTGGGCATCACTGAACTACTTGCACCCGAATTGATCATGCAGTTGTGCACTAAGTGGTTCCCGACAATCAATGACACATAGAATGGTGGAGGCTTCAAATTTTTACTTGGTTGAATCCTACCCTATTGCAATGCATTAGTGAGAACTTTCTCCTGGCTTTGGTCTGATTTATTCGAGATAGAAAATTGGCCATTGCAGCTTGCAACAAATCTCGTTGTCCTAGGATTGCTAGTGACTCCCACATGGAAATTTTCACATGTGTTTTCTTCATCTGATCGATGATTTTGAAAGGGAATGAATTATCCTTTTGTTTCCCTTTACTTGGCATGACCTTTTCTGGAGCTTGAACAGGCACATATGCTGCTATAGTGGGTGCCTTAGGCTGATTTTGCTCATTTGGGGTTGCACTTGGTCTACTAACTCCTTGTTGTATAGGAGTGGGTTGAGAAACAACTAGATTATATGACTGTCCTTCCTCAATGTTCCTCTTCTTTGAGCATATATTAGCAGCTACACCTGAAAAGGAGGTTGATTAACTCCATAGAAGTCTTCTATTTTCCAATTAACCAATGTAGTTACCATTGGAGGTACCTCTTGTTGAGTTTCTTGTTGTTGATTTCCTTCTTGACTTGGTTCTTGGGACATACCAATGGTCTGCACCATTAAGGCCTAGTTTAGTGTGACATTGAAACACATTGATTGATTGTGAGGAAGATTGTAGGGGTACAACTAGTCATACTCTTGTGCCATGTTATTTTGTGTTGGAACCAAGACTCTTAATGTGGAAGTTGTGTTTGGATCATATGTTCAGAATGGCCTGATAGCTTGAGGTTGTCCTTGATTTAGATTTTGATTTGCAGCTGAGCCGATGGTTTATTTTGCTGGTATGGGGGCCTAGCTTGATACTGATTTGGAGGTTGATATGGTCTAGAAATCTGAGCTTGTTGTCTCTTGATAGTCACTAGCTCATTTCCTAGGTTCTGTAGTTGTTTCATAACCTCTTGCAGCTCTTTTGAAGTGCTTGAAGAAGTAGAAGCCTCACTATTGCTTTGATTCCTAGGGGGTGGAATGGGATTCAACTCTGGTGTTTGACTAGTTGTAGGAGCTCCCATGTCTAGATAGAGAGGCATTGGTGGCCTTGGTGCTAGCTTACCAACTTGAATCAAGCAATTTTCAGCTCTAATAGCAATGTTATAGGTTGCGGGTAAGGTTATACCTCCCATTGATTAGATCATCATGGCTATATCTCGAATTTATAGCCTTCAAGAAATAGAGGAATGCTCCTTCGACAGTTGGTCTAACAACTACCGAATCCTGTCCCATGTTCATTGGAAATAGAAATTGAAATCTATCATTTGTTCATTAGGAGCCCTCTTGATTGTTGTCAATTGTTCCAATAAAGACAAATTATCTCCCTTTTCCCCAAATTGATTGTGGAGGGTTGTGCACAAATGGTCCCAATTCTAGATAGACCCTCATTGTTAGGATCCTAAACCATTGCAAAGCTTTACCTTTAAAAGATAAAGCTAACAACTTGACCGCAATATCCATTTCATTGATTTCGTGAATTGCACAGACATTGGTGATGTCCTGGATGTGGTCAATAGGAGTCGTATGATTTTATCCTGTGAAATAGGGAATATTATTTAGTGTTGCAACCGGGACCTGATTTTGAGCATTTAGGGCAAGTGGACTACTACCCGTGAAGTTGACATATAGATTGGGTTGCGCCATCCTGATTGGTCGAGAAACCTAGTCGATTGGAGAAAAGGTCTACCAGGTGGAGGTGTAGACAAAGTCATGTTAGGTGGAGACGGCGATCTTTGTGGTCTTCTTCCTCTCCTTCCTTTGCCTGGTGATAATTACAAGTAGACAAATAGTCCCTCTTCTCGAGTATCAGACCTAGTTTGAATTCTTCTCATGTAGTTGGACAATCTGGCTTTGCATCCTCCCTTCTTCTATGATCTACAAGTTAATTTGTGGAGTTCAAATCTCCCATTTCAAACTCGTAATGTGAGTTTGTGCCTCCTAGCCATTTAATGGATCGTATCAAATTCATGGAGCAATAATACATGTCTGTGGATGATTTCAACCCTCTCTTGTGTTCATTACCTTCATCTGATCTCTCATTACAGTATTGGTTATCTGTGCATGGTAGTTGTATTACATTTTAATGGTTTGTGTTTAATGGAAAAGCAAAGGCCCAACATTCCTTTGGTGCATCACCTCTATGTTAGTTTAGGTTTATTTTCTTGCATCTTCTCAACCCTGTCTCCTTAGCAAGTTAGAGTAGGTTTTAGAGTAGATCCTCTACAATTTGAATGTGTGCATCTAAACAGAGGAATAGGAACTGGCCTTCATCTAGAGAGCTTTCCCGATTGTAAATTCCCACACTTTGGGAAACGCTCCATGTTATGCAATCCCACTGAGAGTCTCAACCCATCGAGTTGCAGACATTTAGGGGTGCTATGATTAGGCATCAACCCAAAGTATGTCTAAATCCAAAGAAGTGTGTTTTTGGTGTCATAAATGGCAAGCTTCTTAGCAACATCATCTCCCAATGTGGAATTGAAATTGATCCCAACAAGATCCGTGCAATTGTTGACATGCCTTTGCCTCACAATTTACATCAATTATGCTTACTACTGGGTAAAATCCAGGCTATCCGTCATTTCATTACACAACTTGCTAAAAAAACTCAGCCTTTCAAGTTTATAATAAAGAAGGACACTAAGTTCGTTTGGGACGACCCTTTCCAAAGTGCATTTAAAGCTATTAAAGCATATATATTAAATCCTCCTGTTCTAGTGCCTCCCATGGCTGATTGACCCTTCTTACTGTACATTTTGGATACATTCTATGCATTAAGGGCCCTTCTAGCTCAACATGAGGACTCTCAATGTGAAAGGGTTGTCTATTATATTAGTCGCACTTTGCTTTCCTACGATGCAATTACGTATACATTGAAAAATTATGTCTTGGCCTTATCTTTGTTGCAGATAAGTTGCGACACTACCTTCTTAATAATGAGGTTCACATAATTACCAAAGTAGATCCTCTATGATACCTCTTATCTCACACTCATCTCTTAGGATGCCTTACATGATGGGTCATGTTGCTCACAGAGTTTGATTTCAAATTCATCCCACAAAAATCCATCAAAGGCCAAATTATTGCTGATCAACTCATTTGAAACCCCTCTTTCTAATGCATCACCTGCTATGATAGTTTTCTTTGAGATTAATTTACTACTTACACCATTGACATTGACACTTGGACTATGTATTTTGATAGGTCTCATTGCCTCTCAAGCGTCGGGGCTAGGATTGTGTTTATTACCCCACATGGCAATCATCTCCCCTTTGAGTATCACTTAGGGTTCTTATGTATTGACAACATCATTGAGTATCAAGCCCTCATTATCTACCCCACTGTTGTTGCTCACAAACTTCTTATTCAAAATATTTGAATTCATGGCGATTCTCATCTCATTATTAATCAAGTTAATGACACGTATCAAACCAAAGAAGAGCGTCTTGTCCCATATAATAACCTTGTCAAATCAATATTGGCTACATTCAAGTCCTACTCTCTCACTACCATCCCTCAAAAATACAATTGTCATGCAGATGTTATGGTTAGTGCGACATCACTCATCCCTCAAGACAACACCGATGAAAAAACCACCTTTATTATCTGTCACTTGTGACAGCCTTTACCGATAATCCGACTTTGGCATCTTGGGTTACCACACACATTAATGATCTCCATGAATGGTTCACTCAAATCTATAACTTTTTATATCGATAAACCATTCTCGATAATATTCAATGAGATGAAGCTCGTCATCTATGATGAGAGGCGACCCGCTATATAATTATTGGCCGCTTCATTATTTAAAAGATCATTTGATGGTCATTTGCTGCAATGTCAAGGATTAAACAACATTCCCATGATCGTATCTCAAGTTCATGATATTCTATGCAGTGGTCACTTCTCTGGAAAATCTATGTCTCACAAGCTCCTACGCTAAGGCTACTATTGGCCTACAATGGAACAAGACTTCTTAGAATGCGTTAAAAACTATGATAAATTTCAAAATCATAACAATATCCATCATGCACCTACATATGACCTTCAACCCATCTGCCTCATCATGAACCTTTTCCCTATGGGGGTTTTATCTCATTAGAAATATTAATCCCGAATCGGTTGATGCCCATAAGTTTGTTATTATTGCTACAAAGTATTTTATTATATGGGTCGAAGTTGCCCCATTACAAACCACCACCGGTCATTACCACTCACATTATCACATGTTTCAACATTCCCTCTATCATCATCACTAATAATGGCTCTCCTTTCAAGAATAAGGACGTTAAAAGGCTCTGTGAAAATTCAAGATCAAGCAAACCTTTTCCACTCCTTATTATCCACAAGGAAATGGCCAAGTAGAGGCCACTAATAAAACCATTGTCAAAATATTACGCAATATTGTTGATACTAGTGGTGATGATTGGCATAATCAAATCCTATATGCTCTTTGGGCTTACCACCATAGCGTGCACACCCCACCAATGCTACACCCTTTTCGCTAGTTTATGACATTGAAGCAGTCATCCCTTAGAGATGGAAATACCCTCATTGTGGGTATCACTTAAAGGAATTCTCAAAGACAATGAATATCATGAAAAGTAATCGCACGAACTTGAAATGCTTGATTTGAGTTACATGTAAGCCCTAAAACATCTTCGTGTATATCAAGCATGCATTACACAAGATTACAATAGAAAATCCACCCACATGAATTCAATATTGGTGATCTTGTATTAAAAGAAAATCAAAAGAACACAAAATTCAAGGCTCATCTAAAAGGGAAATTCAAACCTAATTGGCTTGGTCCTTATGTCATCACTAAAAATTTGGGGTGGTGTCTATTGTCTTGCCACTCTCCTTGGTAAGCCACTTAAGAACCCACTTAATGTGATGCATCTCAAACGATATTATGTATAAACGTATTCATTACCCTATGACGCACTCTAGTTCCATGTTTCATACTTCTCTGAGGGTCTAATTCTGAAATGAACCTTGCCTAATTCAATATTCACACTTTGTGCTTCATGATATATATTTCTAGCGTACATTCTCATACCCATTTCCCGATGACGCACTCTTGTTCTATAGTTCATTCTTGATTGTTGAGGGGGATTTTATAAATGAACCTCATATCATGCACATTCATTGGGGCACGCTTACTCCTACCATCTTCACACATTGCATATCACACCATCACACTCATACGTTAATTTTGAATATCTTGGTTGCATTTACTCTTGCTAAGCTTATTCTACTTACATGCTACACTTTGTTTTCCATGCTGACATGATTCTTAGTATGTCATTATCTTTCTATATACACATGCATGTTCACTTGGTATCTTGAGGTGAATGCAGATCTCTTACAACTCCTTACATGATGCATGATGTTCAACATAATACCTTTTACCAGTCCCACTGACGCTCTTGGGGGCATCTACCTTTACTATTCTCACACATTACAAAGTTATATCACTTCATCATTTACTACTTCTTACTAGCACTTTCTTTTTCACTGATATATACATGTTATGACATAATCTTTATCTTTCTAACATGTTAATGGGTGCTTCATGTGTAAAATTTTCCTTAAAGAATATATACAACCATGGATATTCATCACTACTTGATTATGACATAATCTTTATCTTTCTAACATGCTAATGGGTGCTTCATGTGTAAAATTTTCCTTGCAGGATATATACAACCATGGATATCTATCACTACTTGATTTCCATTGTTTTCTCTTGTAAGATATTGTTTACTGTGCTATGCCTCGTGTCTTGTGTGATCATTGTATGCTTTTGGCTGCTTCAGCCCTAATTGTCTTGTGACATTGTAAGCGATGTCCTATGTATGAAACCTATTTTTGCAGTCCGTCTTGTCTTACTATTTGTTTTTTACATTGTCTTATATTGCATATTAGCTTTTTCTATTAAAGCATGTTACTAGCCTACTTTGTTTGCATGTGCCTTGGTTTCTACCATACACATCCCCTACCCCTTCTTTGGTATCCACTTCATATCAACATTAGTTCATCTCCTTTAGGCCGCATTCTCGAACTATCGTCGCATGCAACCCAAATGAGGGGGGCATACATTAAGTGAACAAATCACCCCCACATCAGCTTAGAGCTACAACACGATCAAGACAATACAAAATCAACACAAGCATATAGTCACATAATGACCTAGAATCGACTTGATCGAGAATCAAAACCGTAAAACCCATGCCTAAAATCGGATAGCAGACTTGGGTGCTAATGTCCTTAGGGAAGATACAATTAATTTCTTAGATCATTATAATTTACAAAAGTCTTCAAAACAGTTCTACAGTAGCAAGCATTGGCCTCCAATTACAAAATGCATTCTCTCTCCTTTAATTATAACAAATTCAAACTTATTCAGACAAATGGAACTAAATCGAGATGTACCATCTACAGTGGTGCTTATTGGGTAGATTCATGGAAGGAGTTTAACACTAGACCTCTCTCCCTAACACTCACTCTTGGCATAAGATCACCCAAAAAAAACTCTCTATTGGCTTGAGATCACCCAAAAAACTCATTCTTGGCGTGAGATCAGCGAAAAAACTTGATCTTGGTATGAGATCACCTAAAAATCATTCTCCACATCATTTCAGGGCATTTTTCTATCATTTACACTCTTATACATTAGGTGCACATTTTCCTTTTACTACTTTTACACACTTTTACACACTTTTACTCGTTTTGCATATACATGAATTTAACTACTCTTTCACTCTTCTTTTGTAGGTTTGTCCTTAATACACAACAAGGAGCAACTTACTCGCATTAAACATAGGTTCTAGCAAAGACATTTTTTTACACATGCACTTCACCCTTAGGGTCACTTTCCTAATCTCCATGCTTCACACTTGAAATCACTCCATGTTTTTCTTGTCCACTCGACATGTTATTCGCCACACTCTTTACACGCTTATAAGGTACACATATTCTAACTAATTTATGTTATCGAGTATTCACTCAACAACATAAAGTGGGGCAAATGTAGACACAAAATCATGCACTTGGGTACATTTCTAGGTCCTAAAAGCATACTAGAATTTACATGATTCCTAAGCAAGAAACTAGTAATTGACAACTATCTTTGACCTCTCTTATTTATCTTTTGCTTTATCTTTGGTCTTACACACACTACTTTGCCAGTCAAAACTTTACTTATTTATCTTTCATGGATTTAGACAATGCTCCTAGACAAGATAATAGCGCCTGTGTGCTCTTTCCCCTATGGGCACCCCCCGACCCTTTCTTATCTTACTCGCTCATTTTGGGTATCTTTTATCCTTTGGGCATCATTTTCACCTATGGGTTAGCATTTCAGTTGATAATTACAAAATGCAAACAAGTGAATCATATAAATACATATTTATGTGTTCAAAATGAGGGACCAACCACTGAGCATTACTATCATCACCTAAGTTTGCATTCCAAAGGCACTAAAGCATTCCAAAGGCATTCATCTTACATCCATTCAAGGGACAAGGGTTGCATACACTACATAGGAAGGGGAAGTATATTCTATTCCATCCACATATATTATTACATTGCTACATTCTAGCCGCATCCCACTATTATTTGAGTAACTTGCACAAGGACATCATAGGGCATCATTTCTACACACACACACAAGAAATACATGGATTCTGAGATATAGTGCAATGCTCGGTTGTAAGTTCACTCTGTTGACTGACCGTTGGGGTTAGTCTGAATCCCCACTTTCCTTTTTAGGTTTAACATGGTTTATGGGTATGTGTAAGTGAATCTCTTTATTGAAGGTTACAGTACCATCAATGATCAAGGAGAAGATATCGGTGATCAACAAAGAACAATTGTGAAGCCCGTGTGACACAACAACATAAAGTAGATTTTGAGTTCTTACATAGTCACCGGTGCCCAGTAGTCTTTAGTGCCCAGTGCACCCCTCCCTATTGTGGGCACCCATGTCTGGCTCTATTTGTGAGTTCCAAATTTTACAAAGGTGATCGTGTGACGACCCTATTTTTAGTTTGGTCATTAGTCACACCTGCCCACATTACTTCTTGTTCATTTGAAATCATCTAAGTCATTTTATACACCCCTCTTGCTTAGGGTTTCACACTTTACATGCTTTATTACTTGCATCTTCTTGTATATTAGCAATTATACGTCACTTATTACAGTAGTTACTCTTTAATTATATTTAATTCTATTTTTATTAAATCGGTGGAATAATTTGTTGTAGTGTAAATTATTGGTTTTCAAAATGGTCACGGGTAAATCCCTCCTTTTTGAGTATGTCAAGGCTCCCATTATTGAATGTAAACTAACTAAAATTTGTGGGGTGGTCATTAGGCCAAGGATCACATAGGAATACTCCACTAAACATGTGGCAAAGTGCTTGTACAATGTACAAAGGAGGAATTTGTTGTGAGAGGTAAAGAGGAGTAGGAGAAATAAGGAGAGAGAGGGTTAATATTGTGAGTAGGATTATAGAATTCACATACATCAACCAAAGTAGGTCCTAATTCAATTATAAGAACATAAAAATATAAGCAATTAGAAATACTAACAAACTAGAGACACAAAGTTCTGTAGATTCATCGATTAAGGACACAAATTTCCTTCTTGGTTATACAAGATCACCATGCTTGCAAAGTTGGGAAGTAGAGAGAGTAGAGGAACATAAGAAAAGAAAATAGAGGAAATGCATATTTCATTTCTTGATATAGCAGTGATACAAAGCTCAACAACATACAACAATCAACAATTTCCAACCCTTTGAAATTATGAATCCATCCCAATTTATAGCATTACAACATGTCTTTTCATCTCCCTCCCACACAACTTTTCAATTATCTTCATCACTTGCAACCTTTCATATTCCTAGGAGACAAAAGTGAGTCTTTCCCTTTTTAGTGAAAAAGGACTCTTATAATGTTAATGTTGAAGGTCACTTAAGTGAATAATATGAAATAACAAAAAGTACATTATTAATGAAGAATTAGAATATGGAGAGAGAAGAAAGAGGAGGAAGAGAGAGAAGGGTTGATCAATATGATGAAGATGAAGCTTTTTTGATGAAGAACTTGATGACTTGGAGCACTTTGTGATCATAATATCCTTCTTTTGTGAGATAATGGAAACATTCCAGGGCATCAAATAAGTGTTTAGAAACATTGTTATGAGATATGCATTGTGACGGTGTTGGCCATTGTGTCTATGTGTTTTCATTGATGTCAAAGGATGTGTTGAGGTCATATGAGTATCCATAAGATGTCTTTTATTGTCTAACATGAAGGTTGATTGGTGATGTCATGATTTGGTGATGTTCTGAGAGGTCCTGAGCATGGTCTAGTGTGTATGGTCATAATATGAGTCCTCTTAAGTTGGATGAAGGGTTTCATGAGGTCGGAAAGGTCCTATAGGTGTGTTATAGGTGTTAATGATTTTGTAACGAATCATTATGGTAATCTCATGAGTTGTCATGGATTGTAGAAGTCATTCTAGGCCTATTCCAAAACCTAGATCATGTCGTTTGGTATGAAGGCACTATTTTTGGAGCAAGGTATTCATGGTTAAGCATGAAAGGAGCATAATGATAGTGTATATGACATGTATGATGAGTTTTAGGTCAATTCTCAAAGGTTTAGTGGTGTTTCATGGTCCTTGGGAAGTAAAGAGTTGAGAACAAGGTGGGATTGCATAGGTAAGTCATTTGTGATTGGAGAGATTAAAAATAATTTGAGGATGGATGATACTTGGCTCATTTAGAGGTGTAGACACCCAAAATTGGGTCGTAACCCTCTAAACCACTTTCAATTAATTAATTTAATATTATTCCCCCACCATGCCCACTTGCACATATTTTAATTAATTTAATTATCACAATTAAGTTAATTATCTAACTCACCTAGCCACCTCACTTATCCACCTCACCTAGCTACCTCACCCTAGAACTATTCTAACCTCATTAATGGCTAAGACCAAGTCCCCACACTTCCTAACCAACTAGGACTCATTCTAACCTTAACCATTATGACCTATTATCTCTCCAACTTCTCTCCTGCTATATTTAGCATTAGCTCCCACTTCTGACCCGGACTGAAACTTGACTCACGCCAAATCTGGGAGTAATCAAGCCATTTTTAGCCAATTTGACCATTTCTCCCTAACCGATGCCGGTTTTCCCTCGGTCGGCATCGGTTCCCTAACTACCATCGATTACCCTTAAATAAGAGTTTATAACTCTTTGCACGGGTTCTCTAATTGATTCATTCACTCAAGCTTTGGTATTCAAACTCTCAAGCACTCAAGCTACCCGATGACAAACCAGAGCCCATCAAGTCTTCACCAACATCTAATCACCTCATCCACAGCTTCAGATCGTCACAACAGAGCACACAGGCTTCGTTGTTGCGACATTAGATATATTCCCACATCACCCATGAACGCTCATCAACTAATAACCATATTCATATCTATAGTTTACGAGATAATCAATTCACTCTTATTTGTGAAGTTCTTGTTTTGATCTTAAATCTTTCATTTACTTCTTTCATTTGATCCTCTCTATCCCGAACACCACCTTTTACCTGTTTACCACCTATTCCATCAACCTGATCCATTTCACCTATTATAAGCACCTCTACCACCCTTGCTGAGCCTTAACAAAAATCATACCATCCCTCCCAAACCCCCTCAACTCTCTGTGAAATCATAGAGAGACCCAAAACATCCATTTTTGATATTTTGACCATATTTCCCCTACTAGCACTAGTCACCCAACCGGTGTCGGTCATTTTCCAGTACCAACATCACCGCCTAATCGATACCGGTCTATGATTGGTAATTTTTCCCATAACAACGAGCTCATAACTTTCACCAAACAACCCAGAATCACCCAAAACCTTGCCCAGACCTTGCCTAATACCTCAGTGACCTTCCCCAACTA
This sequence comes from Taxus wallichiana var. yunnanensis, assembly GCA_018340775.1. Taxonomy (NCBI): domain Eukaryota; kingdom Viridiplantae; phylum Streptophyta; class Pinopsida; order Cupressales; family Taxaceae; genus Taxus; species Taxus wallichiana. The sequence goes on along the minus strand of CM031235.1, from coordinate 381,189,911 downwards.
GAACCACACCTTGCCCAATACTAGATTAGTTTGTATTTTAGTATTTCATTTAATCTAGTGTATTGATAATGTTTTGAGACACCTAAATCAAAGTGTTAGCAATAAGACCTTTACTTCTCGCATTTATTTTCATTAATTTGATAAAATAGTGGATTGACAACCATCTAGGAAGTATCACACTTCTCGAACTAGCATTTGCTAGGTAGTCCATTGCATATATTTGTTTAACTCTCTTTTGTGGTCTTGTTGTGCTTTACAGGTAGTTCCTCCTAGCCAAAAGGAAGCTCTCACATTTAGTTTGATCAACGTCTACAACATGCACAACCTTCTCCCGAATATTCACATGTATTCCTCCTACACCCATTACCCTTATCTATTTTATCGCATTACTTTGAGGTGAAACATTTTGGCATGCCCGGTGGGACCCCTTCTTGTGGGTTCTTTGCATTTCTTCATATAGTAATTGTATGTTTCTTTATTTTTCAAAAAATCACATTAAATTTCTCTCTGGTCAATATTCTCTTCTTCTACTTGTCTAAAGGAAATTTGTGATTTGGTGTTTAAAAATAATTCTTCTCACTTTATTTTACACTTGCATTTAGTGAAAGATCATCCTCTTGACCTATTATCTATTTGCTACATCCAATTTCACTTTCAATTTGGGCTTAAAAATATTTGCATTTCATCCTTTGTATGTTGCATTTAGATCACCTAAATTTATTTGTAATCTATATACTGGAGGTCATGACCAATTGATGATTGGCGGGAATTAAGCATAGTTCACACTTTGTGCACACACACCCCGTCCAAATCACTTGAACAATTTATACACTTCTTAAACATCTTCCTTCCCGAAATTGCCGTCAACGATTAACAATCGATTGGTGGTGGATCCAACTAGTGTTCGGCGTATCAAGCATATCGAGTTATACCACACATATCGAAAGGTATATCAGGTCCCTTTATCTAAAATCACCTAAAACCAACCATAGACTACTTATAGGGTACCCTCGTTGACCAAAACTCTATTCTACTCATAGTCAATTTTAAATGGCATAAGCCACATAACATTAAAATATGAAGCATAGGATTTTACGTGTTTGTTAGTTTTTGCTGAATTATGTTTTGAGGTGTGAGGTCATTTCCTCTTGTTTTTATTATCCTTCACGCCCCACCATCATAACTAGTGTATTTCAGTTCATTATGGGTGTGTTAGGACTCATCACTGCCATTCTTAGTTTCTAGGTTAGTGTTTTCATTTGACTTAATCACCTAAAATTCATTTTTCATTACCTTTTTAGATTTCACAGTAACCGACATCGGTCCATCGATCGACATCAGTTACCTCTTCATACCAACATCGGTTGACTGACCAACATCGGTTCCTTGTTGTTTTGGTTATTTTTCCCAAAATAGTATTCAATTCACATCCAGATATTTTCGTAACTTGTTTCTGTCATTTATCACATTTCTGAGTCTTTGTTACCATTAGTAGAGTTCAAGTCCACCCAATTTACATTCTTCATCTCCAAATTTACAAATCTACCATTCATTCATAGTATGTACATCGGTTGCCAATTTCTACCGCATCAATTACCCTACCAAATCGTCAATCTCTATGTTTTGATTCTTCACAAAAAAACAAGCTATTTCCATTTACCGAGTGCCTTATATCTTCTGTTTCTATGTTTATGTACCATCAACATAACTCGAGTTACACTGCTCTATTACCATTCACATGGTTTTGACTCATAGACAAGCCAACACCCTTGTATCTCTTCACCCATGGACCCTACATCTATTGCCATACATGTAGGTGATGAGGAGTTCGCAAAACTCCTTGATCACAATCCCGTCGCCTTGTAGTATTACCTCACCCATTCATCCACCCACGACTCATCAAGACAACTCATATACGGGATGCCTGTCTCCATTCCTCCCACTCTCGCCCCACTTCATATCAACTACTACTAGTGTAGCGTTACCCACTTCCACATCACAACCTTTTATCTCTCATATTGACCCTACTCCTTCGACATATATCATACCTTTGACATCTATTGCACTGCAACGTCTACCTCGCCATCATCTACGAATCTTAGTGTAGGGATTCCAACATCATTAGTCGCTATTACCTCACAACCTTCTAGTTGTGTTGACCCCTTTTCAGAGTCTGGTCATGTCTATACTGCTACTTTTCCACCTATCGCTACGAGGGTCTCTACACAGGTCCCTCCCACCTATACCTTGTCTCAACCACCACCCGTCACTTATACTTCCCATTCAGGGTATATGCCATCATCATCTACTGCTACTTATATCCCCCTTCTCATTTTGTGTACTCAGCACCTCCATTAATTGGTGTTCCTTCTACATCGTATCCACCTACTTATACATGAGAGGTGCATCTTAATCTAATCCGACCACGGATATGATCAAAATGATGATGGAAAAGATGCAAACCCTGGAAGCATATGTCTCTGGCTCATGCAATACATTGACTTACACTGAAATTTGTAATGAGCCTATTCATCCTTCCATACCTATTCATCCTTATCCCCCTCATTGGGAGATGCCTAAATTCAACCAATTTAATAGCAAGGAAGATCTGCAACAACAGTTGTGATTGTTTAAAAACTTATGCTATTTAATTTCCCATGATGATGCCTTACTTCTTCAAACTTTCCTAATGTCCTTGACATGACTGACCTTAGACTAGTATAGTGCTTTACCTAGGCACTCTATCTTTTCATTCAATCAATTAGCCCAGAATGTTTCGATCATTTCTCCATCAACATCACTAAGAAGGTCACTATGACTGATTTATATTCGATGCATCAATACGAAGATGAATCTATCGCATGTTGGCGGAGTCTTACCAATCAGCTCACCTTTCAACTTCCGCAAACCGAGCTAATAGAGTTGTTCACTAGGGCTTGTGCCAAGCACATCTCTCTAACTCTTCAGTCTAAAAATTCTGAACGTTTGATGAGGCATTCACTATGGTCCGGAAGCTAGAAATCCATGCTATCGAAGATAAGAAGCTACAATTACGCAACAAGAGCGCTATGTTTAAATCAAATGACTCTTCTTATTATTCTAAACCACAAAATAATCATGCTAAAGCAAAGGGATCCACCAACGTGGTGGTCTTGAAAGTTGGCCCATCTCATCCATCAAACCAATCAAAACCTCCTTCTAATCTTTCCCTATTCGAACTTCCAATACAAGCAGGAACAACGAAGATATACCCCTATAGGAGAACCTTATTCCTCTGTGTTGGAAAATCTACTAAAATCAGGAGCCATCACTCTTCCACTAATCAAACCACATACTGGTTTTGACCCTTCCCGTCCTATACCCACATGGTATAAGGAGAACGATTATTGTAACTATCACCGTATTAGAGGACATAGTAACATGAAAATTGTAAAACATTCAAAAAAATCATCCAAGAAATGTTAGATAATGGAGATCTTGTCTTGGATAACCCTAACGCGTCACAACCAATCAACATCTGTAGGTATTTAGAAAACCTTTTCCAAACCATACCCATTCATCGAATTAGGTTTGGTGAGACTTCTAACGATAACACCCATGTCTATGAGGTCCATGTCGCTTTAACACAATACCCTCCTTTTTGCTCGCTTGTCTTCCATTCCTTCTATTGACGAGATTCTAACATGAGATCCTCTACCCATGGAAGAGCCTATTTCACCCACTCCTCTACCCATAGATGAGCCTACCTTGCCCACTCCTTCATCTACAGAGGTGCTTACCCCACTTATTCCATCACCTATCGAGGAGCCTATATTACCCACGCTTTTACCCAAAGAAGAGTCTATTTTATCCTCTTCTTCACCTAAGGAAGAGTCTACATCACCTACTTTGCCCCCTCCTTGACCCATAGAGGAGCCACTTTTATACTCTCTTTTGATTAGTGATGCATCTCCCAGGGTCTACCAAGATCCTGTTAATCTTCTTGCATCACTTCTACCTATAGAGTCAGAAGCCAAAACTTCCTTGTTTCACAGACCTTAGAATTTTTCACAGGGATCACCACCAAGTCATCGTCATCTTCCTCTACTACTACGTCATTCTCCCATTTGGCCGATTGCTTGGAGTATGTTGACTACTCCATGCTTTGGGGATGCCTTTAACTTCCCGTATCAACTCAAATGAAAATGTTGTCTGTAGACACTTCAATGATTTATCCTAAAGTGTTTAAGACAACTAAATCTATCACACATGAGCTAGTTATAGTAGCTTCTTCTACATCGGCCTCACCTACACCCAAACCTTTACCATTACCCCAACAACCACCTGCACCCAAACCTCTACGTACACCCGTACCTTCACCTACACCAAAACCTATCACTACCTTGGGGGTTTTGCCGACACCAAGTCTAATCCATCCTCTTGTGAAGATCAATTTAGCCACCTCCTCCCAAACTATCACCAGACCTATTCCCCCACCTAAGAGAAAGACCCAACCTCTTAGGCCTCGTACCCCAGTTTCTCCCACTACTCCTCTTTCACCTTCACCACTTCCATCCATCTTAGGTCCCCATCCATCAACCTTGTTCAAGCAACATCCTATCCAAGGTAAAACTAAAATGAAGTAACCTACATCCTTACTATGAACCTCCCATTCCACCCAAGTCTTCTATATTTGCCCCGCCTCGCTCTCGCTACCTAGTCCATTACCTTTTCTTCCTCCTACATGTTATGTATTGCCTTCTACCACTATCTTTACCACACCTCCACTATCACTGTGGCTGACCAGTCCACTTCCATCTTTTGCATTACCTTCTACTTCACGCACTACCCCAACACCTTTACCTAAGAAGGTACAACCCAAGCCTAAAACCACACTACCTACCAAAAATGTAGTCAAACCTACTCAACCTCCAACTCCCCCTCCAACAACACCTCTTCCATAGAAGTCACCCAAACCTCCATCCAAACCCACTCTCACTTCTCATTGCGATCCCTTGGCAGGATCTTACGCTAACATCCTTACTCAGCTATTAGAAACCTCTACCATTACATTGCCACCTCTCAGGCCTTACGACCCACTCAAACCTAAACCAGAAGGGTTTGACGATACCATGATTTGCACTTATCATCGTGTGCCAGGGCATGATGTTGAAAATTATAAGGCCCTTAAAAATATTCTTCTTCAAATGTGTTCTCCCGAAGCTCTCTTTGATGAAGATGACCTTTTGGATGAAGAGCCCATTCCACCTCCACCTATCACCACACAACCTCACCCTATATCTATTCAATGACCTTTGCATCCACCTCCACAACCCTCTTTTCCTCCTCTCGACCTTTGAGATTAATATGGTCTAGATCAGAGAGCTAGCCAAACCCCTCTAAAATGCCAATGTGCCATACTCATTTCACAGGGCTCTTATCCCGTAGTCGGTTTTTGTCCCTTCTGTCATTATACCTTTCACGACACACCCTCCTCTTTTCCTCGATCAATATGGTTCACATTGCCACTTGAGCACAAAAAGACAAAGGAAAAGAGAAGACTTGGAACCCATCTAGTGCACTGCACCTACCATTCCATCTGCACTTTCCCCTAAGGTAACCATTTATAGGCCGACCTATCCAATTTTTGACAGAGTCGCACATCGTATCATGATCAAACAACTTCACCAATCTCCTCTAAAAATGTCTTTATATGACCTCATCCAAACCTCTAAGTCTCATCGTCAGCCCTCCTCGAGATCCTGCAAACTATTGAGGTTATACCAAATGACCCTACACCTATTGCCACCATATTCACACCTCATCATGTGGCCTCCCTCACTAGCTTCACCTAAAACCTCTATTTCCACTACCACTCACCAAATTTTTGCTATTAGTTTCTCTAACTCGGAGATTGCTCCTCACCATGCAAATGATCTTGATCCCACCCTCTTCATCTCCGTTCACATTGAGGATACTCACTTCGACACGTTATGATCAATGGAGGTGCGAGTATTAATATTATTTCTTCCTGTGCGTATGAACAAATGCACATACCTACTAATTGCATGCATAATAACCTAGTTATGATGTGTTCTTTCAATGATGCTTTGACTTCTACTCTCAGCACCATCATCCTCCACATTCGTGTGGGTCCCCACACCATTCCTGAATTATTCTATGTTCTTGAAGGGGAATTCCAATATAACATGTTGCTTGGCCGACCTTGGATTCATGTCATGGGGTGTGTACCTTTGACTCTTCACCGCTTTACATCAAGTTCGAATATGAAGGACATCCTTACACTATTCTAGCAGATCCTTCACCTTTCAAAACCTATAACATGTTGTATCAACCCAATGATGTCCTTATTCCAGTTAAGGAATCTACTACCGCTGTTGCCTCATCTACCACCGCCACCGCCTCATCTACTACCACTGTCACCTCATCTTCTACCATGATTGCTTCATCTTCTGCCGCTACTTCTTCTACCACTTCTACTACTGCACCTTCATCAACTAGCTCATCTCTCCCCACTCTGCCACAACTTCCAAAGTTAACCCGTCTACCAATCCTTCTTCTCAAACTTCAAATAGCTCATCCATTCCCTCCACCCAAGTACCAAATTTTGACCCTTTGGAAGGTGTTTTTCAACGCCTTACCCTAGGGGAGTATCACATGTACAACATTGACATGTTCCAAACTCCTCAAGAGTATGGAAACCTTCATCAGCACTGCATTATGATCATCGTATAGGAGAAACCTTTCCATATGGTCCTCCTCACCTTCACACCAACTTGACATTCGGGGGACTTGATATTTCTTCCTATTCACTCGAACCACCCACTTAAACATGACCCTTTTCCTCGACTTTTGTTACCTCACCAACTGCCACTTTTCCCACACCTTTCTTCATCACTGTGCTTGGAAAGGCTTTGGCTTTAGTCTTTACAAACAAGGTCATCACACAGTTATTCCTTGCACTACCCACAAACATAAATATTGTCGTGGTATTGGATTCACTAAACCACCTAGTTCTAAGAAGGCTAGGGTCGACCTCGTAGAGGAAGATCCACCTTCTCCACCTTTTGTACCTTTTGCACCTTCTTCACCTACCACACTACCTTCACCCATGGAGTCTATGGATCTAGAATCCATCCCTCCTAACTTTTTTTTGTAAAGATCGTTTCCTTGGGACCTTTGACCTATCATCACGATGGCGAGGCCCCTCTTCCCTTCCTTTCCTTTATCTTGACATGATCGATGATGACACACCTTCTATAAACGTGCTCAATGTCAAGATGATGATTCCATTCTCACCTATTTGGGTGCAAAAGATTCTTACATTCACCAGTCATTACCTTCGAGACACAAACCTGCTTTGAATGAATCGACCATAGAGATCAACATTCACACTTAGGATGACCCTCAAATTCTAAATATAGGCCAATCTTTAGATTTTAATGAACAAGAAACTTCACCTCTTTCCTCTAAGATCATAACAATGCTTTTACTTGGTCTTACGCCGATATGCCTGATATTTACACAATATTGTTACTATTCCTAATGCCAAACCCGTGAAATAGAAGATGCAAAAATGCATCGACACATTGCCCTTCTTGTCAAAGAAGAACTCCAGTGCCTTCTTTATGTTTCTTTCATTTTACCTATTGACTATCCGCAATGGATTTCTAACATTGTTTATGTCACCAAAACAACAGGGGACTGGATCTGCATGGAATTTTGCAACCTTAACCTCACCTACCCCAAGGATGACTTTCCTTTGCCTAAAATCGACCAACTTGTTGATATTACAATAACCATGAGATGTTATCTCTTATGGATGGATTCTCGGGTTATAACCAAATATTACTCACACCAGAGGATCAACACAAAACCACCTTTATCACCCCTTGGGGACCTTCTATTATCGTGTCATGCCCTTTGGCTTGAAAATTTTTGTGCCACTTATCAACACGCGATTACCTATATCTTCCACGATATCATGCATGACATACTGGAAGACTACGTTGATGACCTTCTCGGAAAATCTAAAATTCGGGCCGAACATGTCCCTGTCCTTAAAATCATATTTGACCATCTCATCAAATATTACGTTCACCTTCAACTAAAGAAGTGCGTATTTGCAGTTCTCTCTGGAAAACTCCTTGGTTTCATTGTTTCTTTGCGGGGCATCGAAGTCGATCCTGCTAAAATCAAGGCTATTCTATAGATGCCTCCACTTACTAACCTTCAACAACTTCGTAGTTTGTAAGGAAAATTACAATCTATTTGATGTTTTATTTCCCAACTTTTTGACCGATGTCACCCTTTTCATCATCTTCTTAAAAGTATGTCTCCTTCAATTGGAACAAAGAGTGCCACAAAGCCTTTGAAGCATTGAAGAAATATCTTCTTCAACCACATGTGCTCATCCCACCTAAAGATGACCAACCTTTTTACCTCTACATTTCCACCACTAACCATTCCTTGGGTTCCATGCTCGCTCATTGCTACAAGTAACACATGGAACAAGTGGTTTATTACATAAGCCATACTATTTTAGACTACGAGACTCGATATACTCATGCCGAGAAGCTTTTATTAGCCCTAGTATTTGTCGCCACTAAACTTTGCCACTACCTACTCAACCACAAAAATTTCATCGTCACCAACATCGACCCCCTACATTACATGTATGCTAAGCCTTATCAACACCAACGTGCTTGGCGTTGGCTCATGCTCTTTGCAGACCTATACCTAGAATTCATTCATCAAAAGTTTGTTGAGGGGAAAATCATTGCGGATCAGCGTGCGAGCGCACCTCTTTCTAGAAATAAATCTTCTAACTTTGATTTTCTGATGAATGTCACACCATACCTATGGATCGGTGCATATCATTTATCTTCTTGAAGGTAATCCAACTGAGCCCATTAATTCCTTGCATATTCACCCATTCTATTTTTGAATAAAGTACAACATCACTTTATGTCACTTACATGCTCATCCCTTGAGCAAACCTCTCCTTCCACCTACCTATTTCAAGGACCAATGACTCAAACAAAATTATGTGATTATTCGTCACCATTCAACCTTATCTTCAATATGAGTATCACAACTCTACTCATGGCATGATTCTCATGGATACTTTTCATCCTTTTCAGGATGGAATCCCATGGTTGTTCATCACTTGAAACCTCTCTTGCATAGCTAACCTCTCTCATGTTATGGCGTTTCCTTCATACAAGAGGCTTATACTCCTTTTATAGTCTTGTCCATGACTTCAAGTTCAAAAATAAAAAAATATATATATATATATATATATATACACACATGGGATAACCAAAAACTCTACTCCTTGAGTCAATTTTTTTGCAAATGGATGAATCCCTCAAAAAGACATCTACCTTTCTTTCTTACTACTATAAGTAGATTGTTCCCTCGAAGGACATCTATAAAAAGCTAGCCATTTGTTGTAATTGGTTTATCAAAAAGAAGACTAATCCATATCTCTCAAAAAGATAATTCTGGAGCTTCCCGCATCGATCAACTTCAAGAAGACCTCAAGGAGAACCTATTTATCCCAACATAGACTTCCCGCATTGATCAGTCTATGAAAGAAAAAACAAAGAAAAATCAAGAAAAATAACAACTTTTGGTCATGGACTTGCCTATTCCAGTTTTGGGTATCTTGCAGAAGGGACATGTTGTCCCACAACAAGGTTACGCTACACAAACCACTCCACCTTACCTTCTCTTATTTTCTTCTGCCTACTCAAGGGACATGGCACACATGTGACACTTCATGATCATGCAACTTCTTTCACCCCTAGAATGTTCAATCATGCAATACCTTTAGGGGCTTAAGTTCATAAGCCTATCTTTGGTATGCCCATAATGGTTCTTGCCACTTATGGAGCATTTTCGCCTCTTCTACCATTCACCCCTTTGCTTACTTATTGATTCTTCTACACAGGACAAGACCTTCAACACTTAGTTTCTGGGATTTCTTCTCCTTTCACCTACATTTACATTCATCATCTACTTCAATCAACTCATCTTACACATTCTATCTTTTCTAAACAACCTAGACACAACCATGCCTAAACAAACTAGACACAACCATGCCTAAACAACCTAGACACAATCATGCCTAATCAACCTAGATACAACCATGCCTAATCAATCTAGACACAACCATGCCTAACTTACCTTGCCCATTTAACCATACATAAACTCACCAACCTACTCACCCACCTCATCTTATTATTCCCTATCTGTATGGGAGAACTACATTGGCCTGAGGCCCCTTTTACAAGGGATATGTAGGCAACACTCTTAGGGCATGGGGCCCTTTGAGGTTAGCTCAACCACTCTTTTACCCCTTCATCTTTTCCCCATCAAACAAAAACTTAGTTAGTTTCCATAAAAACAATAATTTGGAAGTTAACTTAAACCAAAAATATACATCACCTATGTACATCATCATTTACTTTCCATAAAACCAATAACTTGGAAATTAAATCAAAACAAAATTACACTCAACCATACCTATCCTCTAGTTTCCATAATATCAATACATTGGAAATTTAAATAATTCACCATAACATCATTTCATTTCACAAATAACATCAACCAAATCATGCCTAAATCATTTAATTTCCATAAAAACAATAACTTGGAAATTTTCAACTCAACCATGCCTAAACCATCTATTTTTCATGACACCAATACAATGACACTCCATACTAACTCCACCATGCCTACATCTGACTTCACCATGCCTAAACCATCTATTTTTCATGACGCCAATACAATGACACTCCATACTGACTCCACCATGCCTACATTTGACTCAACCATGCCTAAACATCTAGTTTCCATAACATCACAATAATAGAAATTAACTCATTCAACCATATAAAACGTCGACTCAACCATGCCTACGTCTACTTTCCATAACATCAATATAATGGAAATGAAACTAACCATACATCATTATAAATCCATGCCTACACATCTAGTTTCCATGAAAACAATACAATGGAAATAAACCAAATGCATCATATATAAATATCATCATCAATCTATACATTGAAGGTTTGTATATCAATACACTGAATATACAGGTATAAATACAAGTATCTCAAAACTCTCATATACAATCTCGCATCTTCAGCGCAAGCCAGTATATATGTCAAAAATCAAAATACAATGTCAGATATCATCAAAATCTATCATCCATCATGAAGGCCTAGCTCCCTGTTGCTCTCTCCGTATCCTCAATCGGTCTGGTCTCGCCTTCTCATCATATCTCCGGTAGCCTCATCTGACCTCTACCGCCATGAATTGGTAACCTCTTGCTCACCTTGCCTATGTGGCTGACAATTCTCTGAGCTACTCGAACTATGTGTCCATGAGCTTCTGTTGTGCTCTGTGCTTTCAAGGCGTAAGACGAAACATGTATACCCACCTCTAACAATCGGTCCTGATAATACCTCACCTCTGATACTACATCTCTGTAGGTGGCCATAGATATCACCTAGGGAGGAGCCATCACTCTCACCCCAACCTGTGGACCCTGTCCCAATAAAAGTGGCCCATGTCTTGGTCCATTTAATGCTACTCGTATGACAAGTTCTGAGCCGGTGCCTGTCAACTACTTGTGCTTGTAATGCGAGTCACCAATGCTCTGTGATGTGGCTAAATTTCCTTGTAGGGTGACCATATGGGCTTGTAACCCCATCACTTGTCCCTGAAAAGCTACTACCTATCCACCATCATTTGCCGGTGGCTGTGTGGGAGCCTGAGCCTGTGCATGAGTAAGTTGTCCCTGTAGTCTAGTCACTTGCCCTCGAAGCGTGACCACATGTGCCTATGCCTGTCCGAGCTACAACTTTAAGATAGTAACTTGACCATGTATTGCATCCCTCTGCGCTATCACTGTAGCTACATCTGGTTGGTTTGGCCATGGTGGTGCTTCCTATAGCTGCGCTACCCACCGGTTCATGCATGCATTTGTGGTGCTGCACCATCAATCGCCTATCAACTACCTACTCCTGCCTTTGTAAGATCCGCTGGATGTGGTAGAGATAAATGTCTCTCCACATTGTCTTTGTGATACGGAGAGAAATGGCGAAGACACGTCCCGATGCGGCTGGTGACACATTAGACTCTATCCAATGGAATCATCTTGTATTCACCGACACGTCTCCCCTATATCCATTTGACCAATTGTAAGCCCCTCAGCTCCTCTTCCATACCTCCATAAGAGGAAAATCCACATAGGGCTGCCATACAATATCCATTGCATATAATCCCTCCAACATCTACCTATAATAGGTCACATCGTGTGACACCTCCTCTATATGCGGATGAGCCCCTACTAGCACCCATCTCCTATAACCAGCTCTCATGACACCCTGATGCCAATCCTATCTCGGAAGTCCATGTGGGCACACAATAACTATGTGCTCATAGGCCCAATAGTTCGAAAATACGTCTGACAATGAGATACCATATCGCCGAATCCTACGATATGCCTATAAATCCCTATATAGTTGTACCAAGTAGGCCAACGCCCACACAAAGCACACTCTGCTCCTCAATCATGTCTTGTAAAACCCCCATCGTGCTCAGGGAAATATTTGCCCTCTAAATCTAGGAGTGCATAACATCCCACCATTACCATCATCATTACTGCCAACTTGGTCTCCTCCGGATGTGCAACGTACATAGCTCCATAGCTAATGCGACACCTGTGCTCACCAAGGTCACCCACCGCCTCACCAAATACTACGTCTATAGTCTCAATCGCCTTATCTGACAAAATCTGATATAATGGCTCCCACACAATCGGTAGCTGCAAAATCCTATACACATCCTCCAGCATGATAGTCATCTCGCTAGTGGGTAGATGGAAGGTATTGGTCACTAAGTCCCATCTATCGATGAGTGCGACCATCAAACTATGATCTTAAACGATACACCTGTATCACCTCACACCGATGAGCCCAACATCTCTCATATGGTCCCACTTGTCCTCCATGATGCTAGCTTGCATCTGTACCAACAAAGGTGGTACCTGTCCCGCATAGTCAACTGGTGATGCGCCTGCATCATTACCAATTAAACTTGTCAAGCACTTACCTCTTCTTAATCATCTATTCCCTCCTACCCACCCCATCCCACATACAATTTTCCTCACCTATCTATTTTCTACCTAATTACTTCACCTACCTTATATTTTATCTTGCCTAAACACTTACACATATTCTAGATTTACTACTTTCCTTCCTTCACTGATTTGACATAGTTCACACCTAAATCCCAACCATTTATACTTACCCTCACACTCAATCCCACCCTATTTCACTCTTCCTATACCCCTCACTTATTTACCACTACCTCATTCACCAATCATCTATCCTACCACTCCATTCTTCTCAATTTTTATCACCTAAACCTTCATTTTTAGGACTTAGTCCCTTTTCACGATGGATCGACATCGGTCACCTTGACCGTTATCTCGGTCACCCTTTATCCCCACCTATCTTTGGCGGCCGAACATCGATGACATCGGGTCCTTTGGTTCGGCCCTAGCGACGAACCCCGACGTCCCTATTTTGCCAAAACTTAACCAAAAACACCTAAAACCTACCCCAAACCACCTAAATTCCACCCCCATTCATTTTACCACCTAATTAACCTAAATTTCACCCTCCCCATACCCGATTTCACCCCATTTTCATCAAAATTTCAAATTCATTTTCAAACCCAAAATTTATATTTTTTTCTACCTTCATTTTAATTACAAACACCAAATCGATTTTGAATCCTACCTCTACTCGGCGTCGTCTCCATGGTGGGATCTCCGGTCTCTGACTGGCGGTCCTCCCACTCCCTCCCTCCGAATCGGCCATGCCAAAATCCACTACTCATCTCTCGACCAATCAACTCACTCGTATCGATCTTGTAGGCCCATCCAATTGAATGCCTCTCAATTGCTAATCACTCACCGACTCACCTTCCTCACCTCATCACTTTTCCTCGTCCAAAAGTGCTCTCTATCATTTTTCCAAAGATAGAAAGTGACAAATGAATCCGTAAAACATGGATTTTACTTTTTTACCCCCATTCGACTTGATCGACGTTGGTATATTTCACTAATGGACTGACATCGGTTATACTTACCGCATCGGTCAACCTTCAACCGTGTCGGTTACCTTTCCAACCAACCTATACCTAATTTACCCTCAATTTTGCTACCCGAAACCATTTTCTTGCTACCCAAGCCTCCACCTAGCCTTATAACCCCACCTAATTTCCTTATTACCTCACACCTAACCACACTATCATTTGGGGCATGTTTTTACCTCTACCTCGGCCTTGCCTACGACCTTACCTATTTACCCAACCTACCCACGCCTATTTGACACTCGAATTCACCTACTTGCTATACCTTGCGGTGATGCTACTCATGTTGTTTTTCCTACCAACCTTGCCTTGCCTAATACTATGATGTTTATCTTGACCAGCCCAAACCTATTGGTGCTATGGAACACACCTAATGCTCATTCCTACACCTAGCCTAGTTGTGTTTCGAACCGTATCCTATACCTTGGATACTTGGACCACATCAACCTTGTTTGGATAAACTATCGACCTTTGACGATGTAGAGTTTGTGAGCTCTTCAGCCTAGTGCCTTGTCACATTCTATATGTGTGTGTGCATTTGAATGCCCCCACCTATTACCTACACCCAAAATAACCCTTTCCCACACCCGAACCCTACCTTATTTTTCTTCTTCACCTACCATTTTATCAAACTCATCACCGATTCAACTGCTCCTTCATCAGATCCGAGTTTGAGGGGGATCACATCAACCCATACCTAGGGCAACCACTCTTTTTCAGCGTCACTTATCAATACAAGCTACGCGACAAAAGGGGAAAATGTAGACACCCAAAATTGGGTCGTAACCCTCTAAACCACCTTCGATTAATTAATTTAATATTATTCCCCCACCATGCCCACTTGCACACATTTTAATTAATTTAATTATCACAATTAAGTTAATTATCTAACTCACCTAGCCACCTCATTTATCCACCTCAACTAGCTACCTCACCCTGCAACTATTCCAACCTCATTAATGGATAGGACCATTCCCCACACTTCCTAACCAACTAGGAATCATTCTAACCTTAACCATTATGACCTATTATCTCTCCAAATTCTCTCCCACTATATTTAGCATTAGCTCTCACTTCTGACCCAGGACTGAAACTTGACTCATGCCAAATATGGGAGTAATCAAGCCATTTTTAGCCAATTTGACCATTTCTCCCTAAGCGATGCCGATTTTCTCTCGACTGGCACTAGTTCCTTAACCGATGTTGATTACCCTTAAATAAGAGTTTATAACTCTTTGTAAGGGTTCTCTAATTGATTCATTCACACAAGCTTTGGTATTCAGACTCTCAAGCACTCAAGCTACCCGACGATGAACTAGATCCCATCAGGGCTTCACCAACATCCAATCACCTCATCCATAGCTTTAGATTGTCACAACAGAGCACACATGCTTGACACATTCTGCATCACCCAAAAATTCTCATCAACCAATAACAATCTTCAGATCTACAAATTACTAGATAAATAATTCACTATTATTTGTTAAGTTCTTATTTTGATCTTAAGTCTTTCATTTACTTCTTTCATTTGATCCCTCTCTCATCCCGAACACCACCTTTCACCTGTTTACCACCTATTCCATCAACCTGACCCATTTCACCTACCCTAACACCTCTACCACCCTTGTTGAGCCTTAACAAAATCATATCATCCCTCCCAAACCCCTCAACTCTTTATGCAATCACAGAGAGACCCAAAACACCCATTTTTAATATTTCCACCATATTGCCCCTACCGATACTACAGGTCACTCAACCGGCGTTTGCTATTTGCCGGTGTTAGTATCATTCACCTAAGCGATCTTGGTCTCTGTGACTAGTAATTTTTCCCATAACAACGAGCTCATAACTTTCACCAAACAACCCAGAATCACCCAAAACCTTTCCTAGACCTTGCCTAATACCTCAGTGACCTTCCCCAACTAGAACCACACCTTTCCCAATACTAGATTAGTTTGTATTTTAGTATTTTATTTTAATCTAGTGTATTGATAATGTTTTGAGACACCTAAATCAAAGTGTTAGCAATAGGACCTTTACTTCTCACATTTATTTTCATTGATTTGATAAAACAATGGATTGACAACCATCTAGGAAGTATCACACTTCTCGGAACTAACATTCACTAGGAATTCCACTACATACAATGTTTAACTCTCTTTTGTGGTCTTATTGCACTTTATAGGTAGTTCCTCCTAGCCAAAAGGAATCTCTCACTATATGACTTAGTTTTTTTTTTTTTTTTAGAAAAAACTTATAAGATTGTAGTCCGTTTGCCCGCATTTTGGATGACCAAATCTTGTTATTTTTTTTTCCTTTGGTGAAACGTTAGATGTAGTTGTCTATCTTGGGATGGATTTTATTTTGTATTTTTTTGAGCAATATTTTTTTAATGATTTTTTCCGTGAAAGTGGTCTGAAAATATTTAGAAAACGGAGCGCTTTCCGTTTGCCCACCATAACTATATCAAAAAATATCAAAATCAAATATATTTTTTTAACGTGTATAGAATTTGTCCACGCTTGGGATGGTATAAGTTTTATCACATTTTGATAAGCGAAACAAAAGTTACAGTCTTAAACGTAGACATGAACATTCACGGGAAAAAATGTCTTAAAGACCTATTGTTAGTAAAAAATTATAAAATGATATTTATCTTATTCTATTCACTTTAAAATCAATATTTCTACAAAGCTAACAGTCTCCCCTACGCGATGGCACCATTTTTGTGAAATGTTTTCAGTTTTTTAGCATGGTTCAAGTCTTTGGAAGAGCAAATTTGAGGTTTTTGACCTTTTACACTTCATAATGACCTTCCATAGCTTTGGTTGGGGAAAAACAAAGATTTCCCGAGGCTTAGGTTTGGTAGATAGATCCGCGATCGCGGTTTATAAAGCACGATCACATTTTTTTAACACAAACCGCGAGCGCTTTATAAACCACGATCACGGTTTATAAAGCACTCATGGTTCATAAATCATATTTACACACATCCCAATGTCTGAATTACCATGTGATTTTTACTCTCTGACCTTACCGTATGAATTACTACGAAATTCTATCTTTTTCTACATGTTTTTCTTATCACCGGAAGCAAAACATCATGGGAGACAAAAAACGAAGTCAAAAAAGGAAGTCATTAAGTAAAAAAACACCAAATGAATTAGAGGCCAACAAAATTCAAAATGTTGAGCGAATGCGGAAACTTCATGAATCAAGAAGAGGTTCATCTTCAACCCCAACTATTGTAAGCAATGAAGAACCAGGTAATGTTTCTACTGTCAATGTTGAAGTTGAATTAAATACTCGTGATGAAGATGTTTTTACTGTCAATGTTGAAGAAGAATTAAATACTCATGATGTAGCAAATGTTGAAATTGAAGGAGACAATGAAAATGTGAATAAGGAAATTCATGTTGAAACTATAGACAGGAAAAATTTGACAAAAACACCTCCTAGGATTTTACGTAAGAAACCTAATTTTTTATTGAAATTGATGAAAACATTTTGAAACCAATGTCTGAAAAACTTTCTGAATGACAAATCAGAAGAAAAGCCACTGAAATTTGGGATAATCATTTTGAAATTTTAAATGATTCCCAAAGATGTCAATTGTTGGTTAGTTTGATGAAATTGATTAAAATGAGACCTACATTAAACACCTTAGGATTGACAACATCTAATATACGTGGTCAAACCTCTACTGATTGTTGAAAACCTTCATGATGCATATCACATTGTTGGTGTCGAGAGACACACTACTAGGGATAGTAATATTGTGCGTCGTGTACTTACTTGCTACTAGTGTTGTAAGTGAATCAATAAAAAAACAACGTTTGATTACGCAAACAAGTCAATGTTGCAAGTTAATCGAAAAACTCTAATGAAAGCAATTGAAAGACGTAATATCCTTCAATCACTCAATAATGCCGATTTTTGGGCATTTTTCTGCTAGAGCACCGTGTAAGGACAAAAATAATTCTGATGCTATAAGAGAAGTTGTTATTAAATTTTGGCATGATAACACTAGAGTTTCACCTAATACAAGAGATGTTATAAAATGGAGAGTTGGTTCTACTAATCGTGAACCACATCCAAAGCATTTCTTAGATATGACTCAAACTCAATTTTTTCGTAAGTTTGAACAAGAGAATCTGAAATTAAAATTAGTCAACATTTTTTTGAAATGTTGAAACCATTCTATGTGAAAATCAACCACGCTCGCACCACTTGTTGTTGTAGGCAACATGTTGAATTTGCGATGCATTATGCTAAATTTTTACGTATTCATTCTAATTTTCATTCTAAA